>CP106719.1:53651216-53986216 GCA_025503065.1 Gossypium bickii | reverse complement strand
CTTTCCAAACCAAGATTTAAACAGATTAGAAAATTCTCAAAATCCATTTTACGGCTGAGTTTTGCAATCGGGCTATGATACCACTAAATATAACACCCCAAACCCAGCCTAGATGTTATGACCGGATCTAATGTGTCACATCAAAGTGTTGTTTGAAACTACGCTTTCATTGGAAACCTTTCCTACAATTTAAAACTTTTTACCATTTAAAACCTTTGATTTTGTTGCTTATTTTCAAAACATGATTTGCTCAAAGTCAATCTCTTGCAAAATATTATTACTCTTAGAACCTTGATTGTTGCGGAAGTTTAATTCAAAACAGTTGCGGATGCATGATATTTTGAAAATAATAGTTATTGTTTTAAAAACCTATGTTTATTAGACTAACGGGCTGAAATTAAAAGAAACACCATATCCCAAATGGCCTTATTACAAAATTTATAACCCAATAAATTAAAATAAAATGAAACAAAGTCGCTAAATTTAACTTTAAAGCATATCTAACGTGTGGCCACTTCCAAGTCCCTTGCAGCTCCAAATCCTCTAAAGCTGGGGATTACCTGCACAGTTAAAGAAAAGGGTGAGTTACGAGAACTCAGTGTGTAATCCCCTATTACGGTCACAATCTGGGCCTAAGCCCTATTCGGTAACAGTCTGGGCCTAAGCCCTATTCAGTAACAATCCAGGCCTAAGCCCTAAATCATATCAATGCAAATAGACATGTAACCCAACCCTTTTGCAGCCAACACACCACCCGTACCAACCATCTCACCATGTGGGGACCAAGTGGACCCACCCAGACAACACACCACCCGTACCAACCAGCTCACCATGTGGGGACCACGTCGACCCATCCAGCCAACTCACCAATAACGCAGCCTAGTTGCTAACAACAATGCAGCAAAGCTGCTAATAACAATATACGTGGCTAAGCCACTAGAATCAGAGTACGTGGCTATGCCACTATAACAATACTTCCTCCAAATCAAGAAAAACCCAACCCAATGCAGTATGTCATGTCGTAACAAACCCATGTATGCAGTGCATCACAATCATAATCAATCATACAATTATTACACATACATCGCTGGTCCTACCACTAAGGGTATAATGGTCACTAAGTCGATTGGGGTAAAACGGTAATTTACCCATCAGGGGTATTTTGGTATTTTCAAACATCTATCGGCCTTTCCAGAGGCCTATTGTCACCTCAAGCGACACAGATACCCTTTTTGGTCAAAATGATGCTTTTGGGCCTAAGCCCAATTTTTAGCCCAAACAGGCCCATACGCTTGTATGGCCCTTTCAGCCTATTTTCGGTCATAGTTCTACGAACCCTGCAGCCACATCTATTATCCGACACTTACCATGGATTTTGCCCATGTGGGCCCATTAGCCCATTGGGCCCACTTGGCCTACTACGGCCCAACAAGGCCCATTACGACCTAAACCCACTGAAACATTTGTGGCAGCCTCTACGATCTAACGCCCATGATTGCGGCTCGATTTATCCCTACGAGCGTTCGCACGCTCGAGGGTTCTTAGATGCCAAAAATATGGCTTTTCAGCTTTTACCGATACACAGTAGCACAAACGGTAAGAAACATCATCATCCAGTGTTTGAACAAAACGATAAAGGGTGTACGACTACACACCTGTTACGAGTTATGGTTTGAACAGCTTCTAAGACACCTATGATAACGACCATCCAATAGTTAGTCACAAAGTCTTGCTAAGCCCGAGTATTAATTGCTTAAAACAACTTACATACTTACCCGAAAATGAAAGACTCCTTGCAATAGAAGAATATTCGGCCTACACCCTCTGGTTAAGGGAAATGAGTCCCTAGCGACAAACGATGAAAAAGAACATGTTAGAAACGCTACTCTATGGCAACTAGAGAAACAGCCTTTTGGCCCCTCAAGAACCCAAATCGGGAAAGAGAGAAAACAACCAACCTATATTCGGCTATAGCCACAACTTACCAATCAAGTGGGAGAGATCCCGAAACAGTTAGAACGAAAAGAGAAGAATATTCGGCCCCTCAAAGATTCGGCCTACAGAAAAGAAACAAGACTTAATGCTTGGCTAGCTTCGCAAGGTCAATAGAAAATGAGCAGCGAAGGAAGGTCGAGTGTTCGGCCAAAGGAGAACCGAGGATGAGAAAATGTAAATATTTGGCTTAGAGACAAGAAAAGAAGGGAACAGAGTGTGAAGAGAATTGGGAAGAAAAGAAAAGATTCGACCAACCAACTTGCAGACGAGATGCTAAACCGAGCAACTGAAGTGTGAATAGCTAATGGCAAAGAGGAAAAGAAATGCACGAAAGGTATAAAAATGCATGGAAATGAGAAAAATACACCAAATGCTTCAAAAGATAAAAATCCTAAAAATGCTCCCAAAGACCCCTCAGCCGAAATTGCAACATACCCATCTCTTAGCCGAAATTTTCATCCTATCAACACTCCCAATTTCGGCCAGCACTCCCGCTCTCATCCATCTCCATGATTTCCTCCACTACAGCCTCCTAGAATTGCTCCCATCCATCCATTTGAAACTTTTAACCAAGTCTCCAACTTCCCTTGTAGAGTTTGATCCCAACTCTACTTCTCCCACTCTCAAGCCATAAAATAAAAGTCTCCAATTGCACTTCGTGGGATTTGTACGCCACTCTTCCTTGTTATCCCATTGACGCCACACCATAAGTCACATGCTCATCTTGTGACTCCTAAATGCACACAAATATACTTAAGTCCTACAGCTAACAACCCTTTCCTCTTTAGGGCCAAAAACTAAAATTTTTCTGATGCATCGTTGAATGCACCAAATATATCTTATTCCTTACAAAATAATGAAAATAACAGTAAAGGGGAAGTAGGGTCGAATCCTTAGGGACCGGATTATACGAATACTTGTTTCTCGAAATCCTGGGCAGAATCGTGCCCAAGAAAACCTGCGTTTTTGAAAAAAATAAAAATAACAGAATTAAAAGGTTAGATCTGGAAACGAAAATAAAAATAAAATAAAAATAAAAAAGGAATTGAGAAGTTGAATTGAAATTGCGAAAATTAAAAATAGAAAATAAAGTTGAGATAACGAAATTCTTATGGGGAGATTCTAGCCTCCAGTTGCCTCGATCCGCCTTGGGCTCAATCCTTCGCTTTTAGATAATCCTTCTCAGCCCGAATAAGCCAGTTATAGTAGAAGAGGACGCCTACGACTACCAGCTCCAAGGATTTAGACTTCAATTTGGTGGAACCTGACTCTAGCCAACAATTGCTCTTGTGGGATCATCTATGCTAGATCAACGTTTCTCAATGGCGAATCCCATGCCATTTTGTCTCTTGGGCTTGCCAACCTTTGACACAGTAAGCTAACGAACCAACTGTGTAACCTTCTCAAAATATACAAAGCGGTCGTTCCTTGCACACGTTGAAAAGATCACTTCTTAAGGGACATGGACGGAAGCGTCAGCCCCGTAATGTGAAGACGATGCATACCCTGTTGAGAAGGCTAAGTGCGGATTCTAAACCTCAAGAACCCTTTTTTGGGGATTTTCGGCAACCTTTGGCTAGAAGGGTTTTAGTGGTTCATAGTTGTGGTGGAAAAGAAAATAAATATAAAAATGGAAGTTTTATTAAAAGGGAAAGAACAAAAGACTTATGGGGAGAGAGTTTACAGAAAAAGATGAACACCCAATATGTGTCACTCCATCCCTTATTTATAGTACTAAGATAGATAGACTAGTCCTACTTAAATTCTTAAAGATAATTACAAATAATCAAAGATAAATAGAGATAAATAAAATTAAATAATCCTCAATAATTATCCTAATATTAATTATCCTAATATAATTAAAATAGAGTTTGATAAAATAAAAATCTCTTCTTTTTGCAATTCAACCCTTGTGTCCTCCATGCTAGCACTTTTGATACCAATCTTTTCCTTATATTGCACATGGGCCCATTTTATCTCTAAAGTCATGCTTTTGGCCCTTAATTTCTCTTTTGCTTCCAATTTAGTCCTTATAAGATAAAAGACCATAAATAGCCCAAATTAGTATAATCATACTCAAAATAAATATGCAATTAGCACATAAAAATATGACGTTCTAGAGTATTATCAAATTCCCCCTACTTAGCCCATGCTTGCCCTCAAGTATGGTTCCTATCCACTGTGAAAATTAGATCCTGAAAGAAATTCTACTCCAAAGTTTTATAAAGATTAGTAAAAAATGCAAATGAAAAATAAAGAGAACTTCTAAGTTTGCTTTAAGTAAAACAGAAAAAGTTTTCTAATTAACACACACAAATTAAAATCGTCTTGAATTATTTCATGCTATTTAGGTAAATTACCAAACCTACCAAGAGACTCTATTTATTTCCTCCTTTAGTCCCCAACTGAAATTTTATTAGTACTATTTTTTTCTTCTCTTTTTTTTTTCCTTTTTCTTATTTCCTCCTTTAGTCCCCAACTGAAATTTTATTAGTACTATTTTTTTCTTCTCTTTTTTTTTTTCCTTTTTCCTTTTTCTTCTTTGTTTTTTTATTTTTTTTCTTGTTCTTTTTTTATTATTTATTTAGGAATATATTTCTGGTTAGCGGAGTTTTACCCATCACGTCATACAACCTTTTGACGCGAAGTAGAATGACAACCCAAGCACCCTACCCTGGTTACTCAGTCAGTCATGTTCTGAGCCGCCCTCATAACCTTGGTTAGCGGAGTTTTACCTATCACGTCACACAACCTTTTGAAGCGAAGTAGAATGGCAACCTAAGCACCCTACCCCAGTTACTCAGTCAGTCACGTTCTAAGCTGCACTCATAACCTTGGAAACATTTATTAAATAAAATTTACACAAAATTTTAATTTTAAGAGGACCTAAGAGAAATAATCAAGTGTAGAAAATAAGTTTTAGTAACCACCTAAAAGACATGAACATAATTTAGGCATGCAAATGTATTAAGTGTCCACTTTATATTAAACTTGATCAATTTTACGAAAAGCAAAATAGACTTAACCTATTAATCATAATTATTTTTAGCCTAATAAAAATAAAACAGTGGAGATAAAATCAAACAGACAGAATCATAACTAACTCAGTAGCTAAGAATCATGCATGTAGGTCAAACAGTGGCAAGTCGTGGTCAAATTCTTGGGCATGAACAGTGACAGAATATTCTTAAAAAAAATGAACAAAATGGAGCCTCAAGCAGCAAACACAAATCACAGCAGAAGACGACAGTAATACGAAGAGTACCTCCCCCCTACTTAAAACACATTGTCCTCAATGTGGGCGCAAAGAAATAAATAGGTAGAAAAGTTTAGAAAAACTCCCCGTGTAGCTACTATCGATTGCGGAGGATAGCAATAAGTTCGGTGAGTTGCTGGCCAAAAGCGTCGAGTCGAGCCTCAATGCGCTTCGTTTTACCTAAGCAAAAAAGAGAAATTTATTGATATTTAAATAAAAGAAATTAAAAAGAAAAGAAAAAATAAAAAATAAAAAATAAATAAAATCATAAAAGAAAAATAAAAATTGGGTTGCCTCCCAACAAGCGCTTGTTTAACGTCATTAGCTCGACGACTTAAATGGTTCTATAGTGGCTCAAAATAAATCTTTTTAATCGTTTGAGCTTGGAAATTCTCATTTTTTATCACATCCACCATATTTGGGTTTAATCGTCTCTGCGCCTTTTTCATTGGTTTCATATTTTCCTCCAAGGGGTTAATCCCTTTTAAGTCAGCAATGGTCTTGTCATTCTCTGAAAATGTGAATTTGAGATGCTCGAGAGGTGGTTTTAGTTTTGGATCTGATGCCTGCACAACAGAATGTAGAAGTTTAGTATCCATAGGAGCCAATAATTTATTAACAGATTCAAAATCATCAAACATTATTTTAGATTTATCTCCATAAGATGACTCAAAAGTTTTTTCTACTGATGAGTTGATTATGTCGACACAGTTTACGTCCAAGACTTCACTTGGGTGGCTAATTGTGCCATAAACGTTAAATTTCACGATCTCCCCATCAAACTCCATCGTGAGGGTTCCGCTTCGTACGTCAATCTTAGTATTTGCTGTACTAAGGAAAAGTTGCCCCAACAAGATATCTGAAGACTCGAGAGCTTTATCCTCCTCCATTTTTATCACATAAAAGTTTGCAGGGAGGACTTTGACTAATACATCCTCGAGGACTCCTTCGGGATGCACAACGGACCTATCTGCCAATTGAATGCTAACACCTATTTTCGTCAAATAACCTGCGTTAAGTGATTCATAAATAGAATATCGCATTACATTTATGGAGGCTCCTAGATCACACATAGCCTTTTTAATTCCCAAATGACCTATTTTGTATGGTATTGCAAACATCCCCTATCCTTACATTTTGCCGGCATTTTCCGCTGTAACACTGCGGACACATTTTCACCAACATTCACCCTTTCATTACCTGTTAATTTTTGCTTGTTGGTGCAAAGCTCTTTAAGAAATTTAGCATACCGTGGAATTTGCTTGATGGCTTCCAACAACAGAATGTTGATCTCGACATTCCTAAATGTTTCGAGGATCTCCTTGTCCTCCTTACCTCTTCGACACTAGTTGAATCATTCTGAAAATGGAGGTTGAATTTTAGGCAGTGGAGGTTTCGATCGGACCTGTTTGTCTTTCTCGAGTTTTTCCTGGGCGATTTCTTGGCCAATATTTCTTTCAGGAATTGGTTCCAGTACCTTTCCACTTTGCAACGTCACTGCATTTGCATGTTGTCTTGGATTAGGTTCTGTTTGTGATGGCAGCTTCCCTTGAGAGTTCAATTTCTCAACTGATATGGTCAATTCTCATATAGATGCCTCGATTTTCTGTTGAAAATCAAGCATATTAGCTGCTAATTTATTGACCAAAGTTTCTAGAGAATTACCTGAATCTTGTGGCTGCTGTGGAACTCGGTTTTGGTATGGCTGGTTATACCTTGGGTTGGTCCCATAACTCAAGTTGGAATGGTCCCTCCATCCTAGGTTGTAGGTATTAGCGTAGGGGTCGTATCGCCTCTGTGGTGGGCTAGGAAAATTTCCCACTGCACCTAAATGAGCCATAGAGTCATCACACAAACTGGGACATGCATCAGTTGTGTACTCAGGTGTAGCACATATTCCACATAACCGAGCTGGTTTAGCTTTTTCTGCAAGAAAGGTATTCATCATATTAGTAAGTTTATCAAGTCTATCTTCTATGGAAGAATCACTTAGCTGGTGAACCCTTCTAGGGGGTTCAGGATTGGCTCAGAATTGCTGAGAATTTGCAGCCATTGTGGAGATTAAGTCCCTTGCTTGTTGGGGGGTCATGTTGACCAACGCTCCTCCACTAGCGGCGTTTACCATATTCATCTCCATGGGCTTCAAGCCTTCATAGAAGTATTGGAGGAAAGATTGCTCTGTTATACCGTGTTGTGGACAGCTCGCATACAACTTTTTAAACCGTTCCCAATAATCATAAAGAGTCTCTACTTCTTGCTGCCTTATTCCCACGATCTCTCTTCTTAGCTCAGCTGCTCTGGATGCTGGAAAAAACCTGTTGAGAAATAAACGAGATAAATCAGCCCAAGTAGTAATAGATCCAGGAGGCAAATAAAATAACCATTCCCTAGCTGAATCTGCTAGGGAAAAAGGGAAAGCGCGCAATTTAATTTGATCCTCAGTTACGCCTTGAGGTTTCATACTCAGACAAACCATATGAAACTCCTTCAAATATTTATGGGGGTTTTCATTTTGTAACCCTCAGAATGTTAGCAGCAACTGAATTAACCCTAATTTCAGTTTAAAGTCGATATCCATGGTAGGATATGCGATGCATAACGGTGGTTGTTCTGTTGGCGCTTCGGCCAGTTGCCGAATTGTTTGAGCCATAGGTTGAGGTGCTAAATTGGGGTTTTCGTCAACCCTAGCGTTAAGCAATCCTTCTGGGGAATCGACTTCTACTTTTTCAGCATCAAAAAGTTTGAGCAGGTTTTTTGTTAACCATAGATTCTGCTTCGTCGTCGATTCTGATTTTTGGCGGTGGATTACTTTGAGTCTCAACCACCATTGACTGCTTTTTCCTTAGCTCTGTTTCCTTGCAATTAGCTTTTGCAATCTTTTTAATCTCCGAGTCAAACGCAAGAGTGCCTGAAGCAGATCTGGTCATAGAAAACAAAAAAACAAGATTAGTACGTTACTGATCCCTGGCAACGGTGCCAAAATTTGATGCATCGTTGAAAGCACCAAATATATCATATTCCTTGCAAAATAATGAAAATAACAGTAAAGGGGAAGTAGGGTCGAATTCTCAGGGACTGGATTATATGAATACTTGTTTCTCGAAATCCTGGGCAGAATCATGCCCAAGAAAACCTGCGTTTGTGAAAAAAATAAAAATAACAAAATTAAAAGGTTGGATCTGGAAACGAAAATAAAAATAAAATAAAAATAAAAAAGGAACTGAGAAGTCGAATTGAAATTGCGAAAATTAAAAATAGAAAATAAAGTTGAGATAAATAAATTCTTATGGGGAGATTCTAGCCTCCGGTTGCCTCGATCCGCCTTGGGCTCAGTCCTTGGATTTTAGATAATCTTTCTCAGCCCGAATAAGCCAGTTATAGTGGAAAAGGACTACTACGACCACCAGCTCCAAGGATTTAGACTTCAATTTGGTGGAACCTGACTCTAGCCAACAATCGCTCTTGTGGGATCATCTATGCTAGATCAACGTTTCTCAATGGCGAATCCCACACCATTTTGTCTCTTGGGCTCGCCAACCTCTGACGCAGTAAGCTAACGAACCGACTGTGTAACCTTCTCAAAATATACAAAGCAGCCGTTCCTTGCACACGTTGAAAAGATCACTTCTTAAGGGACATGGACGGAAGCGTCAGCCCCGTAATGCGGAGAAACGATGAATACCCTGTTGAGAAGGCTAAGTGCGGATTCTAAACCTCAAGAGCCCTTTTTTGGGGGATTTTCGGCAACCTTTGGCTAGAAGGGTTTTAGTGGTTCATAGTTGTGGTGGAAAAGAAAATAAATATAAAAATGGAAGTTTTATTAAAAGGGAAAGAACAAAAGACTTATGGGGAGAGAGTTTACAAAAAAAGATGAACACCCAATATGTGTCACTCCATCCCCTATTTATAGTACTAAGATAGATAGACTAGTCCTACTTAAATTCATAAAGATAATTACAAATAATCAAAGATAAATAGAGATAAATAAAATTAAATAATCCTTAATAATTATCCTAATATTAATTATCCTAATATAATTAAAATAGAGTTTGATAAAATAAAAATCTCTTCTTTTTGCAATTCAACCCTTGTGTCCTCTGTGCTACCACTTCTGGCACCAATCTTTTCCTTATATCGCACATTGGCCCATTTTATCTCTAAATTCATGCTTTTGGCCCTTAATTTCTCTTTTGCTTCCAATTTAGTCCCTATAAGATAAAAGACCATAAATAGCCCAAATTAGTATAATCATACTCAAAATAAATATGCAATTAGCACATAAAAATAAGACGCCACTAAGTCACATGCTCATCTTGTGACTCCTAAATGCACACAAATATACTTAAGTCCTACAGCTAACAACCCTTTCCTCTTTAGGGCCAAAAACTAAAATTTTTCCAAGGCTCGGACTCGAACCCAGGCCTCATTGGGACCCCCAAATATAGTCAAATAGCTAGCCAACCAACCACAACATGGAATTAATCAAAAATACCAATCCCTAAAGTTTAGGGCGTTACAGTTTTATCAAATATCCCCACACTTAAGCTTTTGCTTATCCTTAAGCAAAATTCTCAACTCACAATTAAAATTAACTTCCTCAATTTATAATCCTTATCAATAATGTTTAATCATAATTCATTGATAATTCATACATTGATAATTTAACTAAAAGAGTCCTAAAGATTCAAACAATCTAAGTCATAAATTTTTATAGCACGAAAACATAGGTGTTTCCCCTTATTTGAATAATTACCTTTAATTCAAAATCAACAATAATTGACATCCTCACTAAAGATTCACTCAAATCACTCAAAGTGTTTTAAGGTTCAAACTAAGCACTCATAAGTCAAACAAGAATAGTTAATCCCATAGGCTTGCTTGAAAATCAAATCTCCACCACTATAGAATGAGATGATACACAAATCAAAAGGTTTTTAAAAGGGTTGTAATGGGGCTTGGGTTAAAGGTGTGGATAAATGCTGAATTAGAGGGTTAGAATTGAGATCGAATTGACAATTTACCTAACTAGAAACAATAAACTAATAATTAATAATTACATCAAATAATACGAGTTTCTTCTCAAAATGTGAAATTAATTGCTTTAAGCTTAACAATATCGAACTAATAATAGATAAATTTCCAACTTTTTTTTTTTAAGAATAAGAACAATTGAAATACAGAAAATAGTAAGGCAATCTGATCAAATCAAGTCTCGACATAAGAGGAGTCAATAAAGTGGAAGAAGTAAGAATTCGGTTTTGGTTTAGTATTAAAGGGTGAGTCAAGAAATGATTTATTAGGCTCAAAAGGGTTCATTAGGGGTTAATCATGAGGGTAGGCTTTTTGGTGGAATAAGGGGGTTAAAACCTAGGTGCCTTTATCATCTCAGTATATCAAATCAAAAGTGTGGTCTCGACATGTATAATCAAAGCAAGTTCTAGAATAACAAATCAATGTTGACACACTCATAATCAATAAAGTGAGCAAGAAAAATATATGCTCTAGAAGGTTCAAAATCTCACAAAAATTATGGTTTTTAATGTCAACCTTGAAATTTTCAAACTTCAAAGTAACATTTAAATTAAGGGAAACAACCTAATAAAATTTTTTTTATTCTAAAAATAGACTTATCATGCTTGATTCTCTAATATCTTAAAGTTTAACCCATCAATGCACAATTACCTATGACTTAATCCGAAACATATCAATGAAAATCATAAATTAATAGAAGTTTCATTCTAATAGTAATATGAGAGAATTACTTAAGAACAAGGCATAATTCAGTATTGTTGACACCTCCCCACTCTTAAGATGTATATTGTCCTCTATGTACAAAGATAGATATCTACAACATATAGAATCATAAGATAGAGAGAGAAGTGAACTTCCTGAATTTTGGATGGAGTCAAGGAAAAGAAACGGTAAGTTAGGCATAGATGAAGGTGGAGATGGATACTCTGGTGGGGGTGTGGTCATCCCTTAACAGCCCCTTGAACCTAAATTAAAGAAATCAAAATATAATAATATAAATTAAAGACTAGAAAGATAAAGGGACAAAATTTAAAAATGAAAATAAAAGAAAAAAAACTATAAATGGACTCAAATGTCATTGTCCTGTTGAGTTAATGAAGCGGCTGGCATAAACTTATGTAGATCGGTCTCGCACAGGGAGACTATGCTAGGGTCCTTTCACTTCTTCGACATGGGGATGGTGGTGTTAAGAAGGAATGAGGGAAAGAGGGAAAGGAAAATGAAATGAGAAAGATAATTGAAAAAGAAAGTGGTGTGGTGGTTAGAGTTTGGGAGAAGAAGAATTTGGGGAGAAAGTGAGAAGAAGGGGGTTTTAAATAGGAATCAGGGACCTGGTTGCTGCCCACGCCCGTGTTGATTAATCAGTGTCAACCATGGCCTTGGGAGACGAGTGTGTCGCACACCCGTGTTACTTTCTCAGTGTCGATCACGGCCGTATCGCACAGTCGTGGCATTTTGTAGCAGCCCGTATTTTGGGAAATTTTCGCCCTTGGTTCGCACGGTCTTTGCCATGCCGATGTGCCTATTCGTGGTGTCCACATGGCCACGGCCACACCCATGTGTAAGGCCGTGTGTTAGGGAAACCTGCGCTTTATTAATTTGGTTAGTTGTTAGTTAAGTGCTAAAAATCAAAAATATGGACGTTAGTGGTGTAAGTGCTCGGGTCGCCTACCGAGAAGCGCTCGTTTAAAGTTTTAAGCTAGACTTACCTTTCATTCACATAATCATGGCGGTTTGAAGAGTTGAAACTTCTTATTCTTGCTATCAATTCGGTTACCTTAATAGTGCCTTAAAAGTTATGTTTACCTTAAAAGTGCCAAACTTAGGATTTACCTCGACTGTTCTGTATGGGAAGACATTTAGTACCGTGAAAGTGATCTATTCGTTTGTATTAAGGTCCGAAGTGGTTATTTGAGGGTATTTCTTATCCAACAATACCTGATCCACGATCTTAAATTGGGTTGTCCTGTAACATCCTAGAATTAGGGGTTCTACATTTTAGGCTTTTTTGTGTGCTTGGTTTAATTTGCTTGTTATTTAAAAGTGCTTGGGGGTCCTGGTGAGGCTCAGGTTCAAGCCAGAACCTTGGTAAAATTTGTTGTTTTGGGCATCCAAGGGGGGAGAGCTAGTAGGAGCAGGCCTTAAGTTTATTTGCGTGTGTTTGTTGACACAAAGAAGCTTGTGTCAGAGTGGAGGTGGCGTCACTTGTAGGAGCAGAAGGGGAGGAGTTCGAATCCCATAAGCCTCATTATGAAGCTTTATTTTTGGCGCCAGGATGGAGAGGAGATGGTTTTAGCAGGAACTCTTCAAGGGTGGTGGTTGAATGGGTCAATGCATTCAAATGGATGGACAAGAGAGCTTGGAGGAGTTTGAATTAGTCAAACCAATTTGAATGAGTGATGGGGAGTATTTGGTGGAGCAAATCAAGGGATTTAGTGATGGTGGAGGTGTTGGCCGAATGTGGGGAGCTTGGAGGGGGATTTCGGTTTAGTTGCTAGGAAAGGCGAGTGTGCCGAAATTCTCTTGAGTAATAGGCATTTTCATTTTGGCATTTTCGGTCATATAGGTACAGTGCCGAATTTTTGCAAGGGTCTTAGGGAGTTCTTTCTTTTTTCTCTCACTCGGTTTCCTACTTCTCTTTGTGCCGAAGTCTTCAGCTTCTTCTCTTCATCTCTTTTTACTTCTTTGACATTTGTCAAAACTAGTGTGACATTTGGGTATTCCTTTTCCTTTCATCTTTTCTCTTCCACTTCTTTTGTTTTCTTAAGCCGAAACTCTCTTCTCCTCTACTTCTGTCTCTTCTAGCCAAATACTTTTTCCACTTCTCCCATATCTTTTATTTTCCTTGTTTTGCACATCCATTTCTTGTTCTCTAGCCGAATCTTAAGAAGCAGAGTAGTTAGTTTCTGTCTGCCGAAAGATCTTCTAAATTCAGTAGGTGCATTTTGCAAGATAATGTTCTTCTTCCTTAATTCTTTGCCATCGATTCTTGTTCTCTTCCTTTTAGCTTGTTCGTTCTAAAAGCCGGAAGTCTCATTTTGTGTTTCTTTTCCTAAGGCCGAATCTGTTGGTGTTCTAACACACCCTTCTAGCCTTTTTTAAATGATGGGTTCTCATTAGGGATTCCTCAGGAATCACAAGCCGAATTCGTTGATAAGATTCATCGGTAGCCAAGGTAAGGGGTTTCTCTTTTGCTTTTTGTGATCAACTTCTATTCATATTACTCAGCCGTGATCAAACCCCTTGTTGGGGCAATCCCTATTTTCGCTATAGTATTGTATTGATCAAGATTGTTCTTCATGGATACGAGTGCCAGTCATTCTAAGGAGGGGAGTGAACCCATAGTCTCAGCCCCTAAGTTTAAGCGACATGCTGTGTCGGCGGTTCGAGACTTTCCGCCAGGCTGTGGTAGGGAGTCGACATCTGCCTGGGATAGACAAATCGCGGTTGTTTCTCCTAGTGAGAGTGTTGACAATCTAGAGAGTCTAGTCTTACGTGTAATCAGGTGTGTAATGCTCACACTTTGTTTTATTTTTTTGCGATTAACAAATCGTGTTGGTTGGAAGCGAAACGATCAGAAGAACGATCGAGATACCCTTAATGGGTAAGGTTGGAGACACCGGTGAAATCTTTGTTATGATTGCTTTCGTATAACATGATTATGTATGATTGATTATCTGTTGTATACTGTTAATATGTTACATGGGCTTCGAGATATGATTGAAAGGGAAAGTGATTCAATGACTTCTGTCACAGTGGTCTGGGACCACAGTGGTTTTAAACCACGTACACATATTATCAATGACTGTCACAGTGGTCTGGGACCACAGTGGGTTGGCCTTACATGTATTTATCAGTGATTGTCACAGTGGTCTGGGACCACAATGGGTTGGCCCTACGTATACTTCAGTGACTACGGTCACAGTGGTCTGGGACCACAGTGGTTTTGAACCACGGTGGCTTGATGGCACGGGTGTTCGGCTGATTCAGGTGACGTAGAAGATGGAAAACTAGGTTAGGCGGGGTTGCATTGCATTCACTGTTGATATGCCATGTTATTAGGGCTTTGGCCCAAATTGTGTACGTAAGGGGAATTACACACTGAGTCTCGGCGACTCACCCCTTTGCTTAATTTTGCAGGTAACCCCTAGTTGCAGATTTGGAGTTGGGGTGGACTCGAGGTGGCCATGCATTACTACTTCTTTCGTAAACTACGTTACTTTACTTAAACTTATTTTAAATTTGGGAATTTGATATGTAATAAGGCCTCCTAATTTTAATTTGGGTTTTGTTTTAATGTGGTTATTATTATATTTTGAAATGCTAAACACGAAGTGTTCCTAAAAATATAATTAAATTCGAAAATTCACCTAAAACCACAAAAACTATTTTCAAAATGACATGTTTCGGAATATCACTAGCTTTCGATTTTTCGTATCACAAAACCTGATTTTGACTATTAAGATTATTCGTAATTTTTTTTATTTTTTATTTTTTGTGAGGAAGCCCTAAAGCTGAATATGATTTTTAAAATGCTAACACATCGCGAAGTATCTTTTATTTCAAAGGTTCATCAAAACCATCTTTCCATGTGACATACTAGATCCGGTTGTAACGTTTAGGCCAGGTTTAGGGTGTTACAATTGTGGTATCAGAGCTTAAGTTACAAAACTCGGCTGTGGTATGGGTTCAAAAATGTTTTCCAAAGTTAGTCTGAAATACGGTTTAAAAAAATACATATTTTCTGGAAGTATGGCACTCGAGTCTCCGGTACCAAATCCGTACGGTAAGTCTTCTAACTATTGGTTGATTTGTATGAAACGATTATATTATATTGTGTTGTGATTGCTAGTTTTAAGAGATACAACTTTAGAAATGAGACTCTTAGGTATACGATTTGCGAAAACTACTTCTAATACTATTTACATAAGCTATCCGTTAATAAACAGTGGAAGATGTACGAATTCATAAAACTTGTAATCAAATTAAGTCGATATCATAGTCATGAGCGCTAGAGGACGTGGACGTGGTATACGCGGCTGTGGTAGAGGCCAGGGTATTGAGGCTAGACCCTCAGAATCAGGGCATGGGTCAGAAAGTGAAGTGCCAGCGTCACCAGTAGCGGAAGCGGGGTCCCAAGACCGAACTGGAGGGGACGATACTGTGTCTCAAGCAATGTTGTGTGTTCTGAAACGGGTTGCTAGAGCGAGTACGGGATCAGTGGCTCGAAAATCTATTCCTGAGCGACTTCGAGCAAATGGGGCCCAGATATTTAGGGATATTTCTGGTGTGGCTCCTAACGTAGCTGAATACTGGCTCCATGAACGAATCATGGACGATCTTGATTGTAACACGGAGGAAAATTTGAAAGGAGTAGTGTCCCTTATTCGAGATGAGGCATACCAGTGGTGGCTCACGGTAAGGGATGGTACATCGGCGGACCGTATTACTTGGGATTTCTTTAAGACAGCGTTCCAGGGAAGATATGTTGGGGCGAGTTACGTGGACGCTCAGAGAAAGGCATTCTTAAACTTGGTCCAGGGGAATAAGTCAGTGGCTGAGTATGAGGCGGAGTTCCTGCGTTTAAGTCGTTATGCCTGGGGTATCGTCGCAACTGATCACGAGCGTTGTGTCTGATTTGAGGATGGTCTGAGGGACGAGTTGCGAGTACTGATAGCTCCGTAACGGGAAAGAGAATTTGTTATTCTGGTTGAGAAGGCAAAGATAGCCAAAGAGGAGAAGCGATCTGAAAGGCAGAATCAGCATAAGGATAGGGGTAGGAATAAAAAGAATTTTGGGTTGTCAGGATCTGCTGGGGGTTTCCAAAAGAGGCCTAGGTTTGATGGGCCGAGTCAAGTTGCGAAGCTTGTTGCTGTTGGTCGGTCTCAACAGTGTGCTAGATGTGAGAATTATCATTCGGCATAGTGTTGGGCAAGAAGTAAAGGATGTTACAGGTGTGGATCTGTAGATCATCTGGTAATGGACTATCCACAAGAGCCAAACTGGGCACGACCAGTGGGTCAGGGATATGTATAGTTCGGAAGAGGTGGGCAGCAACCACCGAGAGGTCGTGGTCCGACCAGAGGAGGAAATGGTTTTGGTCGAGGGCGTGGAGCATCGAGTAGAGGTGCTGGGAATACAGATGCGAGACAGCCTGGGTTGGTCTATGCAGCTAGACGTTGAGAGGATGGAGATGCACCGGATGTTATAACCGGTACTTTCTTGTTTTTGGTTTGCCCTTTATAGCTTTAATAGATATTGGGTCTATACATTCATATGTTGCTAGTACTGTGTCTGAGACTTTAAGTATAGAATTTGAGGTTGCTTCTAGAGAAATGACTGTGATTAGCCCTTTAGGACAATCTATAGTGGTGAACAAACTATTTAAGAGTGTGCCTTTAGAAGTTCAAGGGTTTGTTTTCCCGGTTGACTTGATGGAATTGCCGTTCAGCGAGTTTGATTTGATTTTAGGCATGGACTGGTTAGTTAAGTATCAAGCAAACTTGGATTGTGCTGCTAAGCACGTGATATTGAAGACTCTCAAGGATAAGGAGGTGTTGGTGTTAGGTGAGAGAAGGAATTACCTGTCCAATGTGGTATCTACTCTAAAGGCTGAAAGGATGATGAGAAAAGGGTGTGAGGCTTTCTTAGCTTTCATTAGTGCTTTGGAAGCCAAGGGGTTGACTGTAAGAGATGTTAGAACGGTGAGAGAGTTCTCAGATGTTTTTCCAGAAGAGCTTCTAGGGTTACCTCCGGATCGTGAGGTGGAGTTCGGCATTGATTTTCTTCCGGAAACAGCTTCGGTGTCTGTTTCCCCATATAGAATGGCGCCGAAGGAGCTGGTGAAGATTAAAGCTCAGATTCAGGAATTGTTGGACCGTGGTTTTCTCCGACCAAGTGTGTCTCCGTGGGGAGCACCGGTGTTATTTGTCAAGAAATAGGATGGGTCGATGCAGATGTGCATTGACTATAGGCAATTGAACAAGTTGACGATTAAGAACAAGTACCCGTTGCCAAGGATTGACAATCTATTCGATTAGCTGTGAAGCACTTCAGTTTTCTCGAAGATAGACTTGAGGTCAAGCTATCATCAGCTTAAGGTCAATGAGGCAGATATTCATAAGACTGCTTTTTGAACTTGTTATGGTCACTATGAGTTCTTAGTGATGCCGTTCGGGTTAACAAATGCACCAGTCGCATTTATAGATATGATGAATCGGGTATTCCAACCCTACTTGGATCGATTTATCGTAGTGTTGATAGATGATATCTTGGTATATTCAAGGACGGAAGAGGAGCATGATTCGTATCTTCAGATTGCTCTGCAGATTTTGAGAGAGAAGCAACTATATGCCAAATTCAGCAAGTGTGAATTTTGGTTGAGGGAAGTTACTTTTATGGGGCATGTTGTGTCTTCCGAGGGAATTAGGGTTGATCCCTGAAAGGTTGAAGCTGTTTTGGATTGGAAACCACCAAAGTCTGTAGCGGAAATTCGAAATTTCCTTGGGTTAGCTGGGTACTACAAAAGGTTTGTTGAGGGATTCTCGTTGATCGCTGCACCTTTAACCAAGTTGTTACGGAAAGGGGTACCGTTTGTCTGGTCAGATAAGCAGAAGGAAAGCTTTGAGAAGTTGAAGAGGATTTTAACGGAGGCACCAGTGTTGGTTCAGCCTGAGGCTGGGAAGGAGTTTTTCATCTATTGTGATGCGTCGCACACAGGGTTAGGATGTGTGTTGATGCAAGAGGGGAAAGTGTTAGCATATGCGTCTCGGGAATTGAGACCACATGAAGTGAACTATCCCACTCATGATCTGGAGTTAGCTGCGGTAGTGTTCGCTCTGAAGATTTGGAGACACTACTTGTATGGAGAGAAGTCGATTATCTACACCGACTATAAGAGCCTGAAATATCTCCTTACCCAGAAGGAGTTGAATTTAAGGCAGCGGAGGTGGATTGAATTGTTGAAAGACTATGATTACTCCATTGAGTATCACCCAGGTAAAGCTAATGTACTGGGGGATGCGTTGAGCCGTAAGGTGATATCTGATTTGAGGACAATGTTTGCTCATCTCAGTTTGTATGATGATGGAAGCCTGTAAGCTGAACTTCAAGTGAAGCCTTCATGGGTAAGTCAGATCAAAGAGAAGCAGTGGTCAGATGAATCGTTAAGTTCTAGATTTCAGCAAGTGGAAGGTGGTGAGACAGAAAATTTTAGTTTGAACAGTGATGGGGTATTGTGCTTTCGTGGAAAGGCTTGTATGCCGAAAGATTCTGAGTTGAGACAGAGGATTCTGCAGGAAGCGCATAGTAGTCCATACGCTATGCATCTCGGTGGGAGTAAACTGTATCGAGATTTGCGTGAACAGTTTTGATGGCCAGGTCTGAAACAAGAAGTTACCGAGTTTGTGAGTAAATGCTTGACGTATCAGCAGGTGAAGGCGGAACATCAATTGCCTTCGGGGTTGCTACAGCCAGTGAAGATTCTACTTTGGAAGTGGGGGAGGATAACTATGGACTTTGTTAGTGGGCTACCTCTTACGCCTACTAGAAAGGATTCGGTGTGGGTGATTGTCGATTGATTGACGAAGTCCGCTCATTTCATACCGGTTCGTGTTGATTACTCACTACAAAAGTTTGCCGAGCTGTATGTAGCAGAGATTGTGAGATTACATGGGGTACCAGTGTTTATCATATCAGACAGAGACCCCAGGTTTACATCGCGATTCTGGAAAGTGTTGCATAAAGCGTTGGGTACGAGACTGGATTCAAGACGGCGGTGTTTCATCCACGGATCGATGGTCGACCCGAGAAGGTAATTCAGATTCTGGAAGATATGTTGAGAGGCTGTGTTATCGACTTCAGGGGTAATTGGGAGGATTTCTTACCGTTGGCGGAATTCGCATACAAAAATAGCTACCAATCCAGTATTCAGATGGCACCCTACGAAGCGTTGTATGGCCGTAAGTGTCGTACTCCTACCTGCTGGACAGAGTTGGGTGAGCGACAGTTGTTGGGTCCGAAATTGGTTTCAGAAACAGAGGAAAAGGTTAAGTTGATTCGGAGGCAGAAATCTTATGCAGATTTGAGGCGTAAGGAAATAGAATTCACAGAGGGTGATCAGGTTTTTCTGAAAGTTTCATCTTGGAAGAAGGTCCTAAGATTTGGACAAAAGGGCAAGTTGAGCCCCAGATTCATTGGGCCTTATCGAGTGTTGATACGTGTGGGACCAGTAGCATATCAGCTTGAGTTATCGCCGCAGTTGAATCGGATACATGATGTATTCCATGTTTCAATATTAAGGTGCTATCGTTCGAATCCATCTCATGTAGTGCTGGTGGAGGAAATTGAAGTAAGACCTGATTTGTCTTTTGAAGAAGAACCAGTTCAGAGCTTAGATCAAGATGTTAAAGTGTTGAGAGGGAAGTCAGTTCCGTTGGTTAAAGTTTTATGGAGGAATCCCGGTTCAGAGGAAGCCACGTGGGAGCCAGAGGATTTGATGCGAAAGTAATACCCTCACCTCTTTTGATCAGGTAAATTTTGAGGTCGGAATTTCTTTAAGGGGGTAGAACAGTAACATCCTAGAATTAGGGGTTCTGTATTTTAGGCTTTTCTGTGTGCTTGGTTTGTTCTGCTTGTTATTTAAATGTGCTTGGGGGTCCTGGTGAGGCTCGGGTTCAAGCCAGAGCCTTGGTAAAATTTGCTGTTTTGGGCATCTAAAGGGGGAGAGCTAGTAGGAGCAGACCTTAAGTTTATTTGCGTGTGTTTCTTGACACAAAGAAGCTTGTGTCAAAGTAGAGGTGGCGTCACTTGTAGGAGCAGAAGGGAGGAGTTCGAATCCCATAAGCCTCATTATGAAGCTTTATTTTTGGCGCCAGGATGGAGAGGAGATGGTTTCGGCAGGGACTCTTCAAGGGTGGTGGTTGAATAGGTCAATGCATTCAAATTGATGGACAAGAGAGCTTAGAGGAGTTTGAATTGGTCAAACCAATTTGAATGAGTGATGGGGAGTATTTGGTGGAGCAAATCAAGGGATTTGCTGTGGTGGAGGTGTTGGCCGAATGTGGGGAGCTTGGAGTGAGGATTTCGGTTTAGTTGCTAGGATAGGTGAGTGTGCCGAAATTCTCTTGAGTAATAGGCATTTTCATTTTGGCATTTTCGGTCATATAGGGGGACTGCTGAATTTTTGCAAGGGCCTTTGGGAGTTCTTTCTTTTTTTCTCTCATTCGGTTTCCTACTTCTCTTTGTGTCGAAACTTTCAGCTTCTTCTCTTCATCTCTTTTTGCTTCTTTGACATTAGCCGAAACTAGTGTGACATTCGGGTATTCATTTTCCTTTCATCTTTTCTCTTTCACTTCTTTTGTTTTCTTAAGCCGAAACTCTCTTCTCCTCTACTTCTATCTCTTCTAGCCGAATACTTTCTACACTTCTCCCATATCTTTTATTTTCCTCATTTTACACCTCCATTTCTTGTTCTCTAGCTGAATCTTAAGAAGCAGAGTAGTTAGTTTCTGTCTGCCAAACGATCTTCTACATTCAGTAGGTGCATTTTGCAAGGTAATGTTCTTCTTCTTTAATTCTTTACCATCGATTCTTGTTATCTTCCTTTTAGCTTGTTTGTTCTAAAAGTCGGAAGTCTCATTTTGTGTTTCTTTTCCTAAGGCCGAATCTGTTGGTGTTCTAACACACTTTTCTAGCCTTTTCTAAATGTTGGATTCTCATTAGGGATTCATCAGGAATCACAAGCCGAATCCGTTGATAAGATTCCTCGGTAGCCAAGGTAAGGGGTTTCTCTTTTGTTCTTTGTGATCAACTTCTATTCATATTACTCAGCCGTGATCAAACCCCTTGTTGGGGCAATCTCTGTTTTCGCTATAGTATTCTATTGATCAAGGTTGTTCTTTATGGATACGAGTGCCAATCATTCTAAGGAGGGGAGTGAACTCGTAGTCTCAGCCCCTAAGTTTAAGCGACGTGCTGTGTCGGTGGTTCGAGACTTTCCGCCAGGCAATGGTAGGGAGCCGACATCTGCCTGGGATAGACAAACCGTGGTTGTTTCTCCTAGTGAGAGTGTCAACAATCTAGAGAGTCAATCTTACGCGTAATTAGGTATGTAATGCTCACACTTTGTTTTATTATTTTGCGATTAATAACTGTGTTGGCTGAAAGCCGAAACGACTGTAAAGACAGTCGAGATACCCTTGTGGGTAAGGTTGGAGACACCAGGTAAGTACTGTTATAATTGCTTTCGTATAACATGATTATGTATGATTGATTTTCTGTTGTATATTGTTAATATGTTGTATGGGCTTGGGGATATGATTGAAAGGGGAAATGATTCAGTGACTTCTGTCACAGTGGTTTGGGACCATAGTGGTTTGGAACCACGTACTCATATATTATCGTGACTATCACAGTGGTCTGGGACCACAGTGGGTTGGCCCCACATGTATTTATCAGTGATTGTCACAGTGGTCTGGGACCACAGTGGGTTGGCCCCACGTATACTTATCAGTGACTACGGTCACAGTGGTCTTGGACCACAGTGGTTTGGAACCACAGTGGCTTGATGCCACGAGTGTTTTGCTGATTCAGGTGATGTAGAGGATGGAAAACTAGGTTGGGTGGGGTTGCACTGCATTCACTGTTGATATGCCATGTTATTAGGGCTTAGGCCCAAATTGCGTACGTAAGGTGATTTACACACTAAGTCTCGGTGACTCACCCCTCTGCTTAATTTTGCAGGTAACCCCTAGTTGCAGATTTAGAGCTGGGGTGGACTTGAGGTGGCCATGCAGTACTACTTCTTTCGTAAACTACGTTACTTTACTTAAACTTATTTTAAATTTGGGACTTTGATATGTAATAAGGCCTCCTAATTTTAATTTGGGTTTTGTTTTAATGTGGTTATTATTTTGAAATGCTAAACACAAAGTGTTCCAAAAATGTTTTCCAAAATATTAACAAGTGGATAACATGCGGATTAATAATTAAATTCAAAAATTCACCTAAAACCACAAAAATTGTCTTCAAAATGACATGTTTCAGAATATCACTAGTTTCCGATTTTTCGTATCACAAAACCTGATTTTGACTATTAAGATTAATCATAATTTTTTTTATTTTTATTTTTTTGCTAGGAAGCCCTAAAGCTAAATGTGATTTTTAAAATGCTAACACATCGCGAAGTATCTTTTATTTCAAAAGTTCATCAAAACCATCTTTCCATGTGACATACCAGATCCGATCATAACGTTTAGGTCGGGTTTGGGGTGTTACATGTCCCATCATTAAGTTTGACATGGATTTGTTTTGGTTCATCGTGTTTTTTTATTTTTCCTTGACGTGTGTCCGCTATTCATCTAGTTCATCGATTTGTAATCTTTATTTCTCATGGACAGTTTTATTCTCAATATGAGTGCTAGACCATGGCTCTGTTATCTTTTCCTGAGAGATTTCCTACAAAGAAGATTGAACGTTAAGTTTATTTATATTAATAGGACTTGTATTCTCTTGATCATTAGACATTCTTTCAGAATCACGTGTTTTGAGTTTAATCATGTCATCACCTACACGAAGTATTACTTCCCCTGTATCAACATCGATAATGGTCCTAGTAGTTGCTAAAAAGGGTCGTCTTAATATTAAAGGAACATCATTATCCTTATTCATATCTAAAACAACAAAGTCTACTGGGAATATGAATTTGTCAATTTTCACTAGTACATCCTCAATTATACCCCTAGGAACTCTAATGGTTTTATCAACTAATTGAAAACTCATCCTAGTTTGTTTGGGTTTCCCAATACCTAATTGTTTAAACAATTTACAAGGCATAACATTGATACTTGCCCCTAAATCAACTAAAGCATTATTAATAGTTAAACCACCAATTAAACAAGGAATTGTAAAACTCCCTGGATCTTTTAACTTTCATGGTAGTTTATTTCGTAAAATTGCTGAGCACACTGCATTTAGCTCCACATGCAACGTATCGTCTAACTTTCGTTTGTTTGTCAAAAGCTCTTTTAAAAATTTCCTTGAATTGGGCATCTGCTAAAGAGCTTCAATATATAGTAAGTTAATATGTAATTTTTTAAAAAGTTTAAGAAATTTACCGAATTGTTCATCTGTTCGGTCTTTCTTCATCGCATTGGGGTATGACACACGAGGTTTATACTCTGTACTTACCAGTTTAGGTTTATCCTGGCTTACCTCAACCTTACCTTCTTCTACAACATCCTCTTGCCTAAATTTTGATTCATCTATCCCTTTATTATAGTGAGCGGTAATGGCATAAATTTGCTCATTTGGGATAGTTTCAGTATTGCTTGGCAAGCTGCCTTGTGGTCTTTCAGATATGAGCTTAGCCAGTTGTCCTAATTGGTTCTCGAGCCCTTGAATCGATGCTTGCTAATTTTTGAGTGCTGTTTCGGTGTTTTGAAAACAGGTTTCTAACACCGCGATGAATTTTGTTAGCATCTCCTCAATTTCGGCTTTTTCTCTTATGGTAGGGTTACTGTTGAAAGCCTGGAGGGGGTTGTTGTCTCTAATTTCCTTGGCCACCCCATGAGAAATTTGGGTGGTTCCTCCAACCTAGATTGTAAGTGTTACTATAAGGGTTATTTTGAGGTTTAGAATTATTACCCATATAGTTCATCTGTTCGCTTTCTATTACAGGGTTGTAGGGTAGGTATTCTGTATTGTTCATCCCTCCTTCATTTATATCACACTACATCACTGGATGTACCTGTGAAGAACTAAACAAACCATCAATCTTTTTACTTAAAAGTTCTACCTGGTTTGATAGCATGGTCACTGCATCAAGGTTGAAAACACTGGTGACTTTTGTTGGCTTTGTCCTCATAACTTGCCACTGATAGTAATTCAGTGGCATCTCCTCTATAAACTCATAAGCCGCTTCAGGGGTCTTGTTATTTAGGGTTCCATCGACGGCTGAATCAATCAATTACCTAGTTGAGGGGTTCACACCATTGTAAAAGGTTTGAACCTGTAGACACAAAGGTAACCCATGGTGAGGGCATCTCCTTAGTAGATCTTTATATCTCTCCCATGCATCATAGAGTGTTTCTAGATTCATCTGCACAAAAGAAGAAATATCATTCCTCAACCTAGCCATTTTAGCCAGCGGAAAATATTTTTACAAAATTTTTTCGGTCATTTGGTCCCATGTAGTGATTGATCCTCGTTGTAACGAGTTTAACCACTATTTAGCTTTGTTTCTCAACGAGAAGGGAAACAACCGAAGGCGAATGGCATCATCAGAAACGCCATTGATTTTGAAAGTACCGCATAATTTTAGAAAATTTGCTAAGTGATTGTTTGGAACCTCATCCTACAAACCATCAAACTAAACAAATTGCTGAATCATCTGTATAATGTTAGGTTTCAGTTCAAAATTATTTGTGGCAATAGTAGGTCTAACAATACTGGATTCGATTCCTGTTAAATTAGGTTTAGCATAATCATACATAGTACGAGGAGCAGGATTTTGATTCACCGAGTCTGCGGCAACCACAGGAGGTAGCGGATTATTGTCGGCCATCTCCTCGGTAGTGTTAATATCTTCCTCTTGCTCTTCTTCTATAAATTGTAGGCTTCGCCTTATTTCTGTACGATTTCTGCGAACGGTGCCTTATATATCACTGTCAAAAAGTAATGGTCTTGATGGGTTTCTTCTAGTCATAAACTAAAATTCCTTGCCAGAAGCAAATAAAATAAATAGTAGCAAATTTAAAAATAAAAATAAATATAAATTGCAAATAAATAAAACGGCTAAAGTAATAAAAATTTAGTTTTCCTAATATTAGTCCCCGACAACGGCGCCAAAAACTTGATGGGCTCGAAACTAACTATTATTTTGATAAAGGCAAGCGCACCTATCGAACAGTAGTATAGTTATGGTGAGCACGGAATATCGTATTCTCAAGGACTAAAATTACAAGTAATAACTATCTTTTTATTATCTAGCCTAATAATTAAGGGGATTTATTTTTAATCTAAAATTAACTAACTAATTTAACTAACTAAATGACTATGAACGTGACAAAGAGTGAATTGGGAAAATACTTTTGGAAACTTATATGAGATAGGCAATACCTAAAGAAGAATCCACCTAGACTTCACTTATTACTTTTGATTCATATGATTTATCCACTTGACTTAATCTGTAGAAATCCCTGATTTATGTTAAAATATCTTTCAAGACTAAAAACAACTGACTCTAGGTTGATTAATTGAAATCTCTTTCTAATTAAATCCCCTATTGTCGCATTAACTCGATCTATGGATTCCCTTATTAGATTTGACTCTAATCCAGTAGATTTTCGTCGCGCTATTTCTAGGGTTGCAATCAACTCCGCTTAATTGTGTTGATCTTCTCTTAAACAGGGACTTTTGCTCCACTGAATAAGCACATTCGATTTTGAATCAATAACCTAAATTATCAAAACAAGAATAAGAACTCACAATTAATAATAAGAACAAGTATTTATCTTATAAATCAAACAATAATAAAATTCATCTTAGGTTTCATCCCCTTAGTATTTAAGGGATTTAGTTCATACTAATAGAGGGAAACATATTAGAATAGGGAAAACAACAAAACATAAGAAAACCCAAAAACTTCTAAAGAACTTGATGGGAGATCTTCAGTTTTGATGGAGATCTTTCTCCTAAGCTATTCTTGACAGCTGTCTTGGAGTATTTTCCGCCTTCTACTCGGCATCTATTCAACGTCCCCTTTTAGGTTTCCCCTTATGGTGTTTATATAGGTTTTAAGATGCCTTACCTGGCCCACAAGTATCCTATTCCGAATAGAATTCATCCTAGTTTTGGCAGGGACACGCCCGTGGTGGGCTCCTTCGGCCGTGGTCGATTCTGCTCTCCATACACGGTGGTGTGATCTACCTGTGGCTGATAGTCCAGGCCGTGTGATTTCTGATGTAGGGCCATTTTGTCCCTTTTTGGCCCGTTTCTCGTTCTTTTTGACTCCCTAAGTTCTCCTAAGTATAAAACATGAAATTAAGAGATTAGGAGCATCGAATTCATCAAATTCAATGGAAAATCATCCAAAATTAAGCCAAGCATGGGGTTAAAATATGTGTAAACTATGTTTATCAGAATTGCTTTCGTAAAAAAAGTATACAATAAGGAGTTTTCAATAATGGTACTTCTTGTGGACTGATTCCATGATTAAGTGATTGTAAATTATCAGAACGATATTTCTGGATATGATTGCAATTACTAGAGCCTAATTGTATATGTCTGATTGGTCCCTCCGCTAGCTCAACAAAAACTCGATCGTATTGCATTTGAATCAGAAGGAAATTTTACGACTTTGGAAATAATTTAATTGAGTCAAATTATTCGATGTGGAATTATATTCGACAGTTGTAAGAATTGTTCAACTAGAGAATTTGATTAAGTAATTTTCTTAAAAAAATTAATTTGCAAAATCTAAGTGACTTGTGGGAAAATTAATTTTCATCAAGTAAAATTAAATTAATCAAATTAATTAAAATTAATATGATATTTTTGGAAATTAATTTTCAAGTGAGACAATTGACCCAATAGGTAATTGAACTGGAAATTTGGACCTGAAATCGTAAATTGGGCTCGAGAGCCCAAAACTGATAACAAGACCTAAAAGCTGGTCGAATCGAGCCAGGTATGTGAAACAGGACCAACGGTCCAACCGGTGGCCGGACTGGACTGGTCGGGCCATCACTAGCCCAAACCAAACCGGTAGAAATTGAACTAGCTTGGGGTGCCGACAGCTGCGACGGTGGCATTCCAGTGGCCGACAAATGGTCGGTGGTGATGGGTTTTCGGTGGTTGAGCAGTGGAAGAATTACACTCCTACTTAGACTCTACTAGAAAATTTGGTTTCAGAGTAACTATTCCAAAATAATATTATTTTAATAGATTTAATATTAAATTTAATTTAATACTTATCTTAATAGTATTTTATTAATTTAATATTAAAGTGATTATCTTAATATTTAATATAATTTAATATTTATTTAATGTAATATAATCTAATATTTATCTTGATAAATATTATATTAATTTAATATTAAAGTGATTAAGTTTAATCATAGTTGAACTATCTAAACTCTCCCTTTATAAAAAGAGCTTGGGTCATTATTTTTCACACACTTAAATTCAAGAGAAAATTGTAGAGAGAAAACTCTCTGAAGAAATTATTTTAGAAAATTTCTAGAGATATTTTTCTTATTACAACTTGGCCCAAAATTTTAGAGAAATTGCAAAATTACCTCATTAGTAATTTTTTTTGAATTTTTTTTCTTCGAAGCAAACCCACACTCGACAAATGTGAGCTTGAGGATAGTGAAGAAGACTATTTGATCGAAACGTCCATCCTAGATGAATCGAAAAGGTACAATTTTGATTAAATGTTTAGTACTTTAGATATCACAACCAAGTTCTAGTTTTAGAAAAATTTTAAAACTCTGATTTTTCCCTAAATTTATTTTTTGTTGCATTTTTCAAACCCAATTTTGCAACATTTGTAACATCCCGTTTTTCAGTGGTACCGAAAATGGTGGTATTATAGAGTTATATTAAGTCCTGGTCCAATAATTTTAGCAATTGAATAGTTAATTAAGGTACAATGACTAAATTGTAATACATAAAAGCTAAGTGCTATCGATTTTATTAGCTAAATGTATGATTAATGTTGGTTTAAGGATTTGAGAGGTAACTATACCCTTTTTATATGTTGGTTTACTGTTTATGTAATTATTATAGATAAAAAATACATAAATTAAGTAATGAAATAATAAACATTCGTTAAAACTAGGAAAGATATCATCTTCTTCAATTTTTCTTTTGTTCCACTAAAACCGTTCGTTGAGTGTGGGTATTTTCTAAACCGTTTTAAGCAAATTTTATGTTTTTTAGATTGTTGTAGCTTAATCTAGCTAACCCAGGGACTATTTTGTAAAACTGTTAAAGGTTTTGCAACTTTCCATTAATGATTTTTAGATGTTCTTGATGTTAAATGGTAGATTTATGAGCTTGCTTGTTAAATAGGACTATTTTGTAAAATGATTTTTGTTAGTTTTGAGCTTAAAGACTAATATGAAAATATGTTAGTCATGGTATGAAAATTCTGTAAATTTTAGGAATTGAAGGCTAATTAGGGATGAAAATGTAATAGGTTCAGTTTTAAGGACTAAATCGAATAAAATGTAAAATTATAGGGAAATTTTGTTAAATAAAATTAATAGGTCATATACATGAAAATGAGCATGCTAATGTATTTGAATTTAAGAAATTTAATTTAACTATTATATAGATCAAGGATTGAATTGTATGGAGGAAAATCAGGGAAAATGGAAAATTACATATTTGTCCCTACGAATCAAGTCGATAGCCGAATATATATTAGGTAAGTTCATAGGTATATATATATTGTTTACTGTTGATTTATGAATGTATATGTATATGATGTCCAAATTTGTGAGTTGGGAATTGAAATGCTATAAATTGAGTTCAAGGTGAGAATGGACTTATTTGGAAACTATTGAATACTTGTGAAATATAATTCATGTGATTTCAGAATGATTATGACTTGTTTACAGCATGTGTACTAAGAACATGGAAGTGCCCCTAATTAATGAAAGTTACAAGTCTTGTTTAAATACTCGTTTGAACGTAGTAAACGATTAGGATACAATTGGCATGCCAATAGGGTTAAAATGCACGCTTGTACGGGTTTGCACCTCGGTGTCTCTGTTTGTACTCTAGTTCCTCTGATTGCACAATCATGCCTCTATTTGCACTATGGTGCTCCCTCGTATGGTGTTGTTACCTGAGTATCCAAATTAATTTCCTATAGTTCATCAGGTTAGTAAAACTTGTGATTAATTATCAAATGACTTGTTCATATATGTGAATGCATATGAATGATCTAGATTGAATTCTTAATATACATGGAATTATCCTATGATTTGAACTTGTGCAAATCTCACCTATTTCTTGTAAATGAATGTCAGGTTGTTATCTTTATATTACTTGTTTAAATTTCAATTACGTGATTGAGGAAACTTGGTTTAAAATTTAACTATAAACTTACTAAGCTATATAAGCTTACTCTGTTTCATTTCTTATAGTTGATAACTCTTGAAAAGAATTATATTTTAGGCTTGTAGATGGAATTAATTGTTTGAAATTAAGTAAATACATATGTATTTCTAGGGTAATTTTAGAACATTGCATAACAAAGCTTGGACTGCGCTACATTGGCCATTATTTTTTACTTTTATCACTTGGGAAAGAAAGGTATGGTTCTATGTGAACATAGGTGTAGGTAGAAGAAGAGGATTAAAAGGATGTAGAAATAAAATAAGGGAAGTGAAACATTTCCACGGCAATTGGTAAGATTGATTGCCAACAGAATTGCCATGGACATTCTGGGAAGATGACTTAGCACTCTATCCATGTCACTCTCAGCCAGCTGGACGTGTACCAGAAAAACTAACCTAAAAAGAGGAATGAAAAATGTACGCTGAGGTAGGACGGATGTACCCAATAAAATAAGGAAAGAGAAGAAGACAAAAGAAAAGGAGAATTAGCATGAGAAAGGGACTGGTGACAACAAATATCTCTCTCTGCGCAAAGAAGAACTCCGTTGGAAAATTCCAAAGAAAGAAAGGGTAGCAGCTTAGAAGAGAGCATAATACAGATGTGAGGAAAGGGAAGAGAAATCATACCTAGATTCACGTACAATCGAAAGATAAAAGAGAAGCTGGAGTGTGGAATTAACTTCCTGCAGTCCTGCCTTTATTTTTCTAGATTGAATTTTCTGAGATTCGAAATTAATTAAGAAATGTTGATGGATTATTCTACTTTGATGTTTACTTTTCCACCTATGAACAAAATCTTTTCTGGGTGGGAGTTGTTTGGGTGAATGTTTTTATCATCTTTAATGCCTAGGGTTTGAGATTGTTTATATCATTGTTACATTCAATTCATGCTTATTTTAAATACATGCATGCAAGCTCTAGGCATAGTTCAATGTATGCTATGTTCTTAGGTGTTTTTAATTCTAAAAAGGCTAAGAATATTGGATCTTGAATCATTTGATGCAAGCAAAAACTCGACAGAATATTCGTAGCACTCTAGACATAGATGTTGCAAGTTGTACATAGAGGATGTTCATTGCAGTTATCAATCCCAAGTTCTGTAGATGTACATGAACTTAAATTTTTAGCTTAAGATCTAGATATTGAAAGAGGCAGGTCACAGTAGCGAATCTCTGGGCAATAAATTAGACTATATTTTTTTCATAGCATTATGTTGATATGAACATTTCTCCTGAATAAGCCCTGAAACACCCCATACCCGGCCCACGAGCTAGGACCGAATCTGGTATGTTCTTCAAGTAAACCGGTTCAAAGTTCTTTTATTACTTTGGGAAAATAGTGTGTTTTGAAAGAAATATTATTTTGGGTTGGGCTCGAGTAGAAAACAAAATCGTTTTATAATGAAAACCCTTTTAAATTTTAGGTGATAAAACATATAGAATACATTTAAAGGAAATTACTTAATCTTTAACTTAATAAAAATTTCGTAACATAATAAATAAAAACAGAAATAAAATAGTGCACTATGGCCTTATGGCCTTATTACATCAAGTAAATCCAAATAATTCGAGTACTTAAAAATTAATAGTCCATAAAAATAAAAACTTCATGTTGAGCATGGCCACCACAAGTTCTCGTCAGGTCCCTGGCCCATTCTTGTTCATCACTGAAACATGGTCCTCAACGGGGTGAGTCAAATGACTCAATGTGTACACAAAACTAAATCATAATAGAATCGGGCATAACAAATATTACACATTCATATCATAGCATACAAATTATGATGCATTCCCAAACCCAAACCTAATAAGCCATCCGCTACACTCCCCGTACCAACCTGCACACAGTGGGACTACTAAGTCGACCCTCCTTCCGCTACACTCCATATTGCGGTCTTAGGTCACCGCATTTGTGGTCTTAGGTCACCAAATTCAGATATCGCGGTCTTAGGTCACCGCATTCAGATTACTGTGGTCTTAGGTCACCACATTCAGATACCACGGTCTTAGGTCACCGTGTTCGTGGTCTTAGGTCACCACATTCACTTCCCCTTTCAATAACCCATATGCCCCATTTTGTAATATGCATTAATATGCCAAAGTTCACATTCTTATTCTTATGTTACAAATAACATATTCCATATTCCTAGTAGGAGTAGGAAACGTACCTGAGTACTTAGTACCATAACATGGTACCTTAGCCTCTTTCTTATTCTTAATATCACATATTTTAATTAGACATAGCCATAAAACATATTATGAAATAGTGTGGGGTACACACCTGATTAGCTTAATGAATTCCTTGAAATCCTGAAAAACCGATCTATCGCTTTAGATCCTAAATCCCTATATTTGGCCACATTTAGTATTTTAGGAAAAAGCCTATTCGGCTAATTTAATCAAATCCCGAAGGATTATCGTATCCACTTTCTTACCTTCTTTGCACGATTTGATAGTTAATCAAATCCAGGAAACTTGTATTCTTCCCTTTGAAATCGGCTAATCACTAGATCCCTTGAATCGGTTAGCTTTCAACTTAAAACACATAAAAATAGATCTAACTACTAAAATAGGCCTTGGCCAGAATATTCATAGTCACTTACCTTATGGAACTTAAATCCGAAATTATCCCTTGGTTATAGCTTCATCGAAATCCCTAAAACCACATGTTAGATCAACTTCTAACCTTTAATCACAATCAATGGCCCTTGGCCGAATGTCAGATATGACTTACCTTGATGGTCAAATCCCGAAGATCTTTTCCTTTATAGTCGACTATGGCAAAAATCCCGAAAGAATCCTTCCAAATTTCGGCAAATAAGAATATTGATGGGATTAGTCCTAGATTTCGACAAATCTAAAAGAAAAGAATAGAAATCAAAACTTGTTCTTACCCTTTCTTGAAGAAATCGAGAGCACCTATGCTTGAAGCCCCTCAAAGATTCGGCTTTTGATGGATTGGAAAGAAAAGAAATTGGCTAATGGTGATATCTTGAATTTTCGGCTTTGGCTAACAAAAAGAAAAAGAACAAATGCTCTAGGAAATTCGACAGAGAGAAGGGTTGAGAGAAAGAATGATGAATGGCCCTCTTTTCCTTATATAGCCGAATTTACTAACTTAGAATCCCTCACTTGGCCATCACTCTTCTATTTTGATAGCTTTATCTCTTTAATTACCTCATAAAATAAAAGATAATTCAGTAACTATCCTTACTTAGCCAAAATTATTAAACTCAAAGTTCCTTACTTGGCCATCACTTCTCCCTTATTTTCCTAATTAAAGAATAATTCCTCATTTATCTCTTGAAAATAATCTAAAATAAATCCATTATTTATCCCTTATTTATCTCTTAAAAATAAAAGAATAAAGGCTCCTAAATTATAGCCTTGTGCCGTCCCCTTCTTTGCTACTCTCTCTTTGCAAAATAAAACTTTTTATTTTGCTTCCCCTGCAGCTCGAACCTTGGCCCAATACCCCAGTATGTGGCGTCACTTGCTAGGCCCTTAAGTGGCGCCTTGTAGCCATTTTACCAAGGTTATTTGTATGTCATATTTCACATACATTTTCTCTTAAGACCACCTTGCTTCATGTCCCTCTTTTAAACTTTAAACTTGACATTTCTAAAGCATTTCCTTACATTTCTAAGACATTTCCTTACATTTCCAAGACATTTCCTTACATTTCCAAGACAAGACATTTCCTTACATTTCCAAGTCATTTCCTTACATTTCCAAGACAAGACATTTCCTTCCATTTCCAAGTCATTTCCTTACATTTCCAAGACAAGACATTTTCTTCCATTTCCAAGTCATTTTTTTACATTTCCAAGTTTCCAAAAATGTTCACCATACATTCATAACACATAAGACATGCCATTTCGTATAATTAAATCAAAAATGCATAGGCCCATTTCGAGGATGTTCTGATTCTACCCCTTAAAAATAATTTTGTCCTCGAAATTACTTACTAACGAATAATCGTGACATCTTAACTTACGCTTTACGCTTATATGCGCGCTCTGATCTTAATAGAACCATCATACTTCCTAGGCACAATCTCTAAGTTCACGCCCCTAGAACTCATCTCTAACGCCGCGATTTAATCGATTAAAAGTTTTATGCATCGTAATTTTGTTCCACTTATTAACCGCGAACAATTTTATGAAATAAAGATATTTAGAAGTAGTTCTTTCGATCACACAAAGTTTGATTCAAGTTCACTACTCTAATTCGAGAGAATCACATTCACATTCATCAACAGAGACACCTTCATTCCTCAATAGAGGCACATTCATTCATCAACATAGACATATTTATTTAGTGGTATCTACCACCCACATTCACTATTCGAACACTCTTTGCCTTATTCCTATCCTAGGGGTATTTTCGTAATTTTGTCCTACAGGGGTATTTTGGTAATTTTGTGTTCCCGGGGTATTTTTGGAAATTTTGAAATTCGAGGGCATTTTGGTAATTTTGAAACTTAGGGGTATTTTGGTAATAAACCAGGGTAAATTTGTAAAGCTCAATAAATCAGGGGTATTGCAGATTTTACAAAACTTTAGGGTTACTTTTGAGAATTGGTTTTCCAAAATGGTGATGTTGCAAAAATTTTGGAAATTAGGGTCATTTTGGTAATTTAGAAGTTAGGGGCAATTTCGTATTTTTTTAAAATCAAGGTATTTCGATATTTTGCAAATTAGGGTTTTTGAACATTTATAAAGTAAGGAAATTTTGATTAAACTATGGGTAGTTTGGACATTTTATAAACCAAGGGCATTTTTTGTAATTTCACAATCAGTGGTATTTAGGTAATTTTTATAAATCAGAAATTTTTCGTAAAATTTTGTAAAAAATAGTTCTCACAAATTAAATAGGTAATTTTGAGAGTTTTAAAACTAGGGTTTTTATAAAAACACGGCTAGTTCCCTTTCGGGTTTTAGTTATTGTGTTTAGCCTATGACCGAGTCCTCTTGGTTAGAGTGAACCGAAGCTACGCACCAGGTAGGATTCCAGCGAAGAGGATGTGAGTCACTCGGACTGCTTAAGTAACAGGCTCTTCCGGATCCGATCCTAGACATGCGCACAGGGGTTACCACACCCTAACTCGGCGACTTAGCCATAGGGTTGTTTAATTAGGCATTAAAGTCTTATGTAAGTGTTAGGGTAAACTAGTCCTAGGGTTCAAGCACTTATCATACTATTTCTACGTTCCATTTCTACCCTTCTACAGTTCATATCTTAAGTCACACAAATGGATAGAAGTACTTACCTGGTGGACTGCGGGTCAGAGACTTAGGTGCCATGCTAGAAAAACCTGCTTATTTCCAAAAAAATATTTTCATAAAACTTACTTGGGCTCGATTTGAAAACATTTTGGGCCTTAAACCTCAGGCCGAGAGTTTAAAATTGGGCTCTGATACCAAACTGAAACACCCCATACCCGGCCCACGAGCCTGGACCGGATCTGGTATGTTCCTCAAGTAAACCGGTTCAAAGTTCTTTTGTTACTTTGGGAAAATAGTGTGTTTTGAAAGAAATATTGTTTTGGGTTGGGCTCGAGTAGAAAACAAAATCGTTTTATAATGAAAACCCTTTTAAATTTTAGGTGATAAAACATATAGAATACATTTAAAGTAAATTACTTAATCTTTAACTTAATAAAAATTTCGTAACATAATAAATAAAAACAAAAATAAAATAGTGCACTATGGCCTTATGGCCTTATTACATCAAGTAAATCCAAATAATTCGGAGTACTTAAAAATTAATATTCCATAAAAATAAAAACTTCATGTTGAGCATGCCCACCACAAGTTCTGTAGTCCCAGGCCCATTCACATTCATCACCGAAACATGGTCCCTTAACGGGGTGAGTCAACAGACTCAATGTGTACACAACACTAAATCATAACAGAATCAGGCATAACAAATATTACACATTCATATCATAGCATACAAATTATGATGCATTCCCAAACCCAAACCTAATAAGCCATCCGCTACACTCCCTCGTATCAACCTGTACACCGTGGGGACTACTAAGTCGACCCTCCTTCCGCTACACTCCATATCTCGGTCTTAAGTCATCGCATTTGTGGTCTTAGGTCACCACATTTAGATATCGCGGTCTTAGGTCACCGCATTCAGATTACTGTGGTCTTAGGTCACCACATTCAGATACCACGGTCTTAGGTCACCGTGTTCGTGGTCTTAGGTCACCACATTCACTTCCCCTTTCAATAACCCATATGCCCCATTTTGTAATATGCATTAATATGCCAAAGTTCACATTCTTATTCTCATGTTACAAATAACATATTCCATATTCCTAGTAGGAGTAGGAAACGTACCTGAGTACTTAGTACCATAACATGGTACCTTAGCCCCTTTCTTATTCTTAATATCACATATTTTAATTAGACATAGCCATAAAACATATTATGAAATAGTGTGGGGTACACACCTGATTAGCTTAACGAATTCCTTGAAATCCCGAAAAATAGATCTATCGCTTTAGATCCTAAATCCCTACATTTGGCCACATTTAGTATTTTAGGAAAAAGCCTATTCGGCTAATTTAATCAAATCCCAGAAGGATTATCGTATCCACTTTCTTACCTTCTTTGCCGATTTGATAATTAATCAAATCCCGGAAACTTGTATTCTTCCCCTTTGAAATCGGCTAATCACTAGATCCCTTGAATCGGTTAGTTTTCGGCTTAAAACACATAAAAATAGATCTAACTACTAAAATAGGCCTTGGCCGAATATTCATAGTCTCTTACCTTAAGGATCTTAAATCCGAAATTATCCCTTGGTTATAGCTTCATTAAATCCCTAAAACCATATGTTAGATCAACTTCTAACCTTTAATCACAATCAATGGCCCTTGGCCGAATGTCAGATATGACTTACCTTGATGGTCAAATCCCGAAGATCTTTTCCTTTATAGTCGACTATGGCAAAAATCCCGAAAGAATCCTTCCAAATTTTGGCAAATAAGAATATTGATGGGATTAGTCCTAGATTTCGACAAATCTAAAAGAAAAGAATAGAAATCAAAACTTGTTCTTACCCTTTCTTGAAGAAATCGAGAGCGCCTATGCTTGAAGCCCCTCAAAGATTCGGCTTTTGATGGATTGGAAAGAAAAGAAATTGGCTAATGGTGATATCTTGAATTTTTGGCTTTGGCTAACAAAAAGAAGAAGTACAAATGCTCTAGGAAATTCGGCAGAGAGAAGGGTTGAGTGAAAGAATGATGAATGGCCCTCTTTTCCTTATATAGCCGAATTTACTAACTTAGAATCCCTTACTTGGCCATCACTCTTCTATTTTGATAGCTTTATCTCTTTAATTATCTCCTAAAATAAAAGATAATTCAGCAACTATCCTTACTTAACCGAAATTATTAAACTCAAAGTCCCTTACTTGGCCATCACTTCTCTCTTATTTTCCTAATTAAAGAATAATTCCTCATTTATCTCTTGAAAATAATCTAAAATAAATCCATTATTTATCCCTTATTTATCCACTATTTATCTCTTAAAAATAAAAGATTAAAGGCTCCTAAATTATACCCTTGTGGCGTCCCTTGCTGCTACTCTCTGCTGCAAAATAAAACTTTTTATTTTGCTTCTCCTGCAGCTCGAACCTTGGCCCAATACCCCAGTATGTGGCGTCAGTTGCTAGGCCCTTAAGTAGCACCTTGTAGCCATTTTACCAAGGCTATTTGTATGTCATATTTCACATACATTTTCTCTTAAGACCACCTTGCTTCATGTCCCTCTTTTAAACTTTAAACTTGACATTTCTAAAGCATTTCCTTACATTTCTAAGACATTTCCTTACATTTCCAAGACATTTCCTTACATTTCCAAGACAAGACATTTCCTTACATTTCCAAGTCATTTCCTTACATTTCCAAGACAAGACATTTCCTTCCATTTTCAAGTCATTTCCTTACATTTCCAAGACAAGACATTTCCTTCCATTTCCAAGTCATTTCCTTACATTTCCAAGACAAGACATTTCCTTCCATTTCCAAGTCATTTCCTTACATTTCCAAGTTTCCAAAAATGTTCACCATACATTCATAACACATAAGACATTCCATTTCGTATAATTAAATCAAAAATGCATAGGCCCATTTCCAGGATGTTACAAGCCCAATCCTAATCATTCAATAATATAAATACTTTTGATATTTTCTGTGAATTGCCACATCATTTTACTTGCCATATCAATTCTTTTTTCTTTATCATTTAATTTCAATAATTCATTATTCTAGTTTCTTATTCACTCTAAGATATTTCCTAATATTTCAGCGTAATTAACAGTATTATAATAACATACTCAATTTCTTACCATTTTCTGATCCCTGTGGAGACGATACTTACTTATCACTTTATTACTTGAATGGCGTGCAAACTTGCACAATTGCATTAGTTATTTTACACGCAATAGGAGTTGACGTTTTGTGGAACTAGGCAATCGGATCAACTTCAAGGCTAACACTATCAAGTTTTAGTCTCGGTAGATAATGACTCGTTTCTTTTTGATTTGTGGCATGTATATAAGTTATTTTGGGATTATGTGGTGGATGTGATAATGTGGTTAAAATGGTTATTATGTAATGTGTTTATAAGGTTATTTGGCATGGTTGATAGAATGAACGGTTTGAGTATGTCTTGTTGATGTATGCCTATTTTTTAATCATTACAATTATGAAATGTTAATGCTTTGATGAATGGATGATTATTAGGTATATGAGATATCTTGAATCATGAAATGTATGGGAATTGAGATTTTGATGGATTTTACATGTTATAGAACTAGTTGTTTACTTGAGACCTAAATGATCAATATTATAGGTGTTACTGTTAGGAAATGTGTCTATATTGTAGTAAACATGTAATTGTTTTCTATTTATCTGAACAATGAATAAAAGAATAAGGCATAATTGCAACAAAAAAAAAACCCTCAACCTTTAGGGGCTTTTGGATATATGCCCTTAACCTTTTTTTTTCTAAATTCGGCCCTCAACGTAACAAATTTTTTAGACATCAACCCAGTTGAAATGACAACTGTCAGTTGACCGTTAGTCAATAGCTGGTAAAAAAAATTGGCCTATGTGGCATTCCAGTTGACTAATGATGTGGCAGATAATTAAATAATAACACTGACATGGAAAAAATTAAACAAATTTAATAAACATAAAACAATAAAAAAACTCTAAATCCCCAAATAATCTCAAACCCCCAAATTCAAATTTTTTTCCCAAATTCTAAAATCCCCAAATTGTCAAACTCCCCAAATCATAAAATCCCCAAATTCTTAACATCCTAAATCTTTATTGAATCCCTAAAATCTTGAAATCCCTACATCGTTAGCATTTCAAAATATTCTTGAAATCCCTAAAACTATTACGAACCAAATCATTGAATCCTTAAAACTTTTAGGAACGAAAAAGCTTTAACAACTGTAAGTAGTTTATGTAACCCAAAATCGAAAGGTAGGTGCTTTCTTATTTGGTTTGTTAGGAAAATAAATTCCATTTTTGGTTTGGTCTGTTGGTTATTTGTGATTTATTATTGCAATTTTAGTGCCACAATGTAGGGTTTGTTTTATCTATTTGTAATGTGACAGTGGTCCTGATGTTGTTGATAAAGCTGTTGTTAAAATTGTAGATGGTTATTTGTGATTTATTATTGCAATTTCAGTGCCACAATGTAGGGTTTGTTTTATCGATTTGTGATGTGACATTGGTCTCGATGTTGTTGATAAAGCTGTTGTTAAAATTGTAGATGGTTATTTGTGATTTCTTATTTCAATTTTAATGCCACAATGTAGGGTTTGTTTTGTCGATTTGTGATGCGACAGTGGTCTCAATGTTGTTGATAAAACTGTTGTTAAAAATATAGATGGTTTTTTGTGATTTATTATTGCAATTTCAGGGCTACAATGTAGGGCTTGTTTTGTCTATTTCTGACTCGACAGTGGTCTCAATGTTGTTGATTTCTGTTACCTAAGCAAAAAGATGTTATTAAAATGGTAGACATGTGTTACAATTTTTTATTGTATTCAAAGAAGTGGTCGCGATGTAGGTAGTGAGTTTTGTTTTTTTTCTTTAATTTTTTTGCTTAGAAAATTGTTTGTTTATGCTTTGCAGATGTCTTCAGATGAGGAATATTATATTATTTTACACGTGGGTGGGCACTTTGTAAAGGACCCATATGTTAAATATGTAGGTGGGGAAGTGATTGGACTTAAAGAGGACCCAAACACAATATCTTATTTTGAATTCTGTAAAATAGTGAAAATTGGGTTAGGGTTTAACACTGTCATGTTAATATATTTTCAAGAGCCTGGTACAGTAGGGTTACAAAATAATCTAAGGGTGATTTATGATGACACTTCCACCATAGCAATGTTAGACATTTGGGGTCAAGTTTAATGAGATTGACCTATATGTTGAACATGAGGTTGATAAGCCTATAATTGTAGACGAATTTTTTCTATTGACTGCTAAGGAGGGTGATGTTGAAGGGATAGAAGTTGATGGGAAGGGTGATGATGAAGGGGTAGAATCTGATGGTGAAGGTGATTTGAAGAAGGTAGAATCTGTTGGGGAGGGTGATTTAGGAGGGGTACAAGTTGATGAGGAGGGTGTTTCTGCTACTGGTATTGAGGTAGATGAATATGGTGGCGTGGAAAGTGGTGGATAGATTAGTTTAGGGTTTATTGTTGGAGAGGATAATGATAGTGAAGTTGCTACTGATGAATATGCTATTGATTTTGTAACATTAGATGGAGTGGATAACATTGCTGATGAATATGCTGGTGATTTTGCAACAGCAGATGGAGTGGATAATGTTGCTGCTGCAAGTAGTGGAGAAGAGAAGGATGGGAATAAAACTTAGGTATGGGACTTATATGAACATAGAAGCTTGGTTTGGTTCGATAAAGATAAAGAACATGAAGATTGTGAGAGAAGGAAGAGCAAGTTTCCCTTATACAGTGATAAGTTAAAATTTAGTTTAAGAATGTTGTTTAAGGATAAGTTAAAATTTAGTTTAAGAATGCTGTTGAAGGATGGAAAACAGATTAAGAATGCAATTCAAAAGTACTCCAAAGAATGTAGAAGACAATTGAAGTTTATTAAGAATGAATCAAAAAGGGGGATGCTATCCTTTTCCTTATGTTATATGCCAAATCATGCCATAATTCACTTCATGACTGTGCATATAACCTTCTACAAATAGGTCATACAACCCAAGTCTCTTATTGCAACAATTTTATGTCTGCTAAGTTCCTTTGTCAAGCAAATCATTTTATCCAGGGTGCCATAATTTCATGTATCTATTTGCATATCATATGCTGGTTATACGTGCCAAAACTAGCTTGGCCTACAACATTTATCTTGTATCAGTTTTCTGTTTCGCAGGACCATCTCATGACAACTCTTGATCCAAAAAGGACGGTGTAAGGTATCCTGCCTACAACATTTTGAGCCTACAACATTCTGGTTTTGGAATACACCAATGTTGAATGTTATTTTGTTGTATTGAAAACCAATATGTTGGTTTTTTTTTTTTTTGGTGGTTCATGTATAGCTCAATCACATACTGATTTTTGGCTGGTATAACGTGGATGGTGCATAGGGTGAATGGTGTAAAAGGCGGTCATATGCTTTTATAAAGTACATTTATCCAAATTGCAATGGGGAAATCATATGCTTAAATGATCAAATTTTTCCTTTCAGTCTTATGTTTATTACCACTGCATTATTTACTAAGCTAAATTAAATTAGGCATAAAATACCAATATTGGTCATTACTTCCAAGCATAATGTTAAGTTACATAAAAAAAAACAACCAATATTGGTCAAACATTTGCAACTACTAGCTGCATATGCCGCTTACCACTACTTCCAAAAAAGAAACCTATGGTGTTGCATACAATACATAACATAGAGCAAGAAAATAATACCTTATACATTGACTTCTCTTTCTTGATAACTTTAATTTTTCACTTCATGGTCAATATTTTCTCTATTTCTCCTTCAACACCACAATCTAATCTACCTCCTTCAACCTCAATGTCAACAGCACTACTGCCACTATTATGGTTACCATCAAATGCAACCAAATCCATAACATTCTTTCTAAGTTCTAAATTATCCTTCAAAAGATTTCGTTCACTGTCACGCAATTGACGTAGTAACTCAGTCGCACGGTCACACATTTTCCCATTGTACCACTTGAAGATATCGCAACCATCGTCCTACAAACAAACCCCAATTCAACCAAATTGAAAACAAAACAAATTATGAGATTTATGAAATCATCAAAGTTGAGCTCAAGCTCAATTTGCAAATAAAAAATATTCACTTACCCGAAAATCTGAACAACCATAAAATCTCCTCGCCAGATTTATATCGTTCCATGAAGTATCTCTTAGAGCTAACTTATTGCAGTGACATTTTACTGTTGGTCCATCGTAGACATACTCCCTCCGCGATGAAGTAACAATATTTGCATATGACGATTTTTTATTTGAATCTTTCAAACCATTCAAACCATGCGTTACCCAACCTCTAGATTGACTATTTGAACTATGTGAATCCATGATTTCAAACGACAAGGAAGAAAAATAAAAATTTCTGGAAAGATTAGGGATTTCACGGTTTGGTTCTAAAGGATTAAGGATGTAGAAAAATCCCTCAATCAATGATTCAAAAAAGAGATTACTGAAGATTTTAGGGATTCAATGAAGATTTCAAATGTTATGGATTTGGGAATTTCACGATTTGAGAAATCTGACGAGTTGGGGATTTTAGAATTTAGGAAAAAAGTTTCGAATTTGAGGGTTTGAGATGATTTAAGGATTTAGAGTTTTTTTTTGTTTTGTTTTATGTTTCTTAAATTTGTTTAATTTTTTTGCCATATCAGCGTTATTATTTAAATGCCTACCACGTCATCAGTCAACTGGAACGCTACATAGACTAATTTTTTTACCAACTATTTACTAATGGTCAGCTAACGGTTACTGTTTCAACTAGGTTGATGTCTAAAAAAATCATTACGTTGAGGGCCGAATTCAGAAAAAAAAGTTTAGGGACATATATCCAAAAGCCCCCAAAGGTTGAGGGCTTTTTTTTTGCAATTATGTCAAAAAATAAAATTAATTTCACATTTCACTATTGTCTTTTGTATTTTTTTTTTGTGTAGATTGATAAATATGGAATGTGGTCATGGGTTGCTCGTTCTCGAACAAGCAATTTATCACAGTCATTAGTTGACAGTGGTCATATTAATCATTAAGAAGACAAAATTGTGATAATGAGATAAAAAAAGATTGAATTGAGTAAACGGGTTTAACTCAAAGGAATCGAGGATATCATATGAGGGTAATAGACACATGACGAGGTTATTGGACAAAGTAGTTGGATGAATTGGTTTCATAAGGAGTATACAATAAGGAGTTTTCAATCATGATAGTTCTTGTGGACTGACTCCAAGATTAAGTAATTGCAAATTATCGGAACGATGCTTCTGGACATAATTGCAATTACTAGAGCCTAATTGTATATGTCCGATTGGTCCATCCACTAGCTCAAAAAAAGCTTGATCAGACTGCATTTGAATTAGAGGAAAATTCTACGAATTTGGAGATAATTTAATTGAGTCAATTTATTCGATGTCAAATTAAATTAGGTGGTCGTGAGAAATGTTCAACTAGAGAATTTGATTAAAAAATTTTCTTGAAAAATTAATTTGGAAAATCTTAGTTATTTTTGGAAAATAATTATTTTTATCAAATAAGATTAAATTAATCAAATTAATTAAAATTAATATGATATTTTTGGAAATTAATTTTCAAGTCAGACAATTGGCCTAATGGGTAATTGAACTTGAAAATTTGACCCGAGATCGTCAATTGGGCATGGGTGCCCAAAACTGAGATCAATACCCAAAAATTGGTCGAACTAGTCTCGATATGCCGACGATCCAACCGGTGGCTAGACCGAATTAGTTGGGTTGTCAATGACCCGGGCCGAATCGGCTCAAGGTGCCGTAAAGGTGTCGCACTTGCATCACTAGACACGGTTGTGCCGATGACTATGACGGTGACGTTCTGGTTGCCGGCTGCAGTTGATCTTCAATGGTTGAGTAGTAGAAGAGTTACACTCCTACTGGAACTCTACCAAATAATTTGATTTCAGATTAACTATTCCAAAAATAATATTATATTAATAGTTTAATATTAAATCAAATTTAATACTTATCTTAATAGTGTTTTATTAATTTAATATTAAAGTGATTATCTTAATATTAAATTAAATTCAATATTTATCTTGTCGATAAATATTCTATTATTTTAATAAGATTTAATATTAAATTAATATCATATTGATCAAGTTTAGATTTAAATTTAATATTAAATTTAATATTAAAATGATTAAGTTTAATCATAGTTGAACTCTCTAAACTCTCCCTATATAAGGAGAGCCTTGGGTCATTATTTTTCACACACTTGAATTCAAGAGAAAGTTCTAGAGAGAAAATTCTCTGAAGAGATTATTTTAGAAAATTTCTAGAGATATTTTTCTTTTTACAACTTGGCCCAAAAGTTTAGAGAAATTGCAAAATTAACCCAGTGGTAATTTTTGAGAAAAATTTTCTGATTCGAAGCGAGCTCACACTCGATAGACATGAGCTTGACAATAGTGGAGAAGACTACTTGGTCAAAGCGCTCATCCTAGACGAATAAAAAAAGGTATAATTTTGTTTAAATGTTTATTACTTTAGATATTACAATAAAAAAGGTACAATTCAGATCCCGTTTTTCCAACAGTTACAACATGTTTTAGGTTAGTTTACTAAGTAAGGTTTGATAGAAATTCACCGTAAAATGCATAATGGTATCATATGCTTATATGTATGGTTGAAAGTTATAATTGAATCATGATAGTATTATATTTGTTGAATGCTTTGGTAATGGTTTATAACTTGTTCTGATGGTGCCAAATTGACATTGTTTAGGCACTTAGGAATGATGTTTTTAGTGGTTTTTTTTTTTTTTTTGTATGTTTTGGTGTATTTTTACTAGGTCTTAGAAATGGTATGAAGTGCATATATGTTATATTAGAGTTTTTGGTTTGTAACTTGTCTTGTAGGGTACCTATAGGTAAACCCGTTTTAACACGCCATGTGTGACCCTATATTACACGACATCAACCACTTACACAATTGGAGTACACGGCTGTGTGGTTCAGCTCTACACGGCCTTAGCCTGTTACACGACTTGGTTACATGCCCGTGTGATCCCTGTTTTGCATTTTTGCAACATTTTATGAAAAGTTTCAAATTAGTCCCTACTTAGTTTTGAATTTTTTAGAGCTTTTGTAAGCTCTATTTAAGCCCGGTCTTGCATGTATTACATGTTTAGCTGAATGTTTGATGATTAATGAATGTTTTAATAAGTTTTGAATTGAAATAGCAGGATTCTATTATGTTATTTACTATAGCATATGTAAACTCAAAATTGTATAAAGTTTTTTTTATATGTTTTTTCTACCTTTTTACTTAATTATTATGTTATCTCGAGTAATTATTATTGAAATAAGTGAATTTTACTTAATTAGTAATTTTAGACATGAATTTGGAAAGTATGTGAAATTATGCTTAATTACATTATGTACATGCATATTTTATATGAAATCATGTTAATTTATTAATGTATGTATTTTTCACTATGTAGGAGGTCCATTGGAGACATGATTTAAATAAATAAAGCATGGACATGTACAAGTTATCCATGTGGACGGCAAGATCATGCAATTTTGGGCATGGGGTTGACTACTTGACTCAATAAAGAAGGTGATAAATGATGGACATGTCTGCTAAGTTATTAGACTGAAAAATCGTCCAACAAGGGGAATTAAAAGCCCAATTTCGGTAATAGAAGATGGCTGCCCAAAATGTGTTTTGGGATATTTAATTAAAGGTCCCTACAGTTGGAAAATAATCAAAATTTTTCCCAACAACTTCCTTGTTGAAATCATCCACTACATAGCTATCTTTAGCTTGAGATTCTAATTCAAATTGAGAAGACTTGGTCATCCATTTTCCTTGAAGCATGATCGGCCACATGAGAGAGGGAAGAAAGGAAATTTAAACCTATTTTTAGTAAACTCAAACCCTTACCTATAAATACCTTGCCATCCCTCACTTATTCATCATCCCTCATCACTCAACATTCCTCTCTCACTTTCAATAGTTTTCTCTCAATTCCTTTTCCCTTTTTCCCTTGCATAGCCATCCATTCCCTTTCCCATCTTTAGCCTCAAAAACTTTGTCAAAAGAACTCTTTAGTCGGCTACCTTCTAGACCCTTAGTAAAAGAAGCTTTAATTAGAACAGAGGAGCACTTTAGTCAAAATAGATCCAAAAGGTTACTGAACTGAGTAGAGTTGAGCACATCAGTCAGAATAGATCCGAAAGGCTACTAAACTGAGCAAACTCTTTCCTCTTGTCATTTATTTTAAACGTGTTTGCTTTGTGTTTTATGTTTTTGACATCAACTATGAAGTTTTAATTCTTATCTGCTCAGATGATTATATTAATATAATGAGATTTATTTAATTCATGTTAACACTTTTGTGCCTCAGTCGACTATTGTGCCTCAGTCGACTATGTTTTCAAATAATATCATGATGCATTTCATTCATATGTGATTAGGAGCAGTCAGATTAGGTGAGCAATCCTAACCAGACGATAGCTAGTAGACACATAATTGAAAAGTGCAATGCTTAATTTAGGTCATTAAAACCAACTAAGTTAAGGTTCATAATATCTTTAGTTAGCTTTATTATCTTGCATGGTTTTTAGATTTTTGTTATAACGCCCTGAATTTTGGGCCTAGAAGTTCAGGGTTTTGAGTGTAGTGACAGCGAAGAGGTTGCACACATAAGTTGTGCAATTTAGTGTCAGAATGAGCTTGTTGGTTTGGTGGCTGAGTGATTGTTAGTAAACCTCAAGGTTCTGGGTTCGAGTATCGTGGTACATGATTTTGGGAGAACCTTTTTATTTTGTTTTGTTTATTTTAAGTTAATAATTATGATTACTTATAATTATTAAATTATGTGTTTAATATATGTTAGTTTTATTTTTTATTATTTTTTATTGTTGTGGTTGAATACTATTTATTTTTATTTATTTTATTTTTCTTTTTTGGGACGTTTCTTGGTTTTATTCTCTCTGTACTTTTCTCTTCTTCTGAAAACGATCGCGGTTTGTGGATTCTGAAACTTCACTCCTCAGTCATCTTCTCCGCCGTCAAAACAGGTGTGGGATTCGAACCTTGTCCACAGTTCTTATCTGTTTATTTCGTTTTGTGAGTCTTTGCTTTAGGCTTTGCTTGACCGGATGCTAACCCATCTTTTTTGGGGTTTTTAGTCAATGGAAGTGATGGGAAATCATCACTTTCTGATACGTGTTGATAGGGCAAAGGTGAGGGACGATTCTGGTGGCTAAAACGGTAGTTTCGGGGCTGATATGGGGTGGTTTCGTGACCTCCTCGATGACCACACGGCCATGTGGCCGATTTGGGATTTTTTGTCAACTTTAACACGGCTGTGTCCCTCGGGCACACGGGCATGTGAGATTGGAAATTAGGGCTTTTACTCGGGCGTGTGTTTTGGGACACTGGTCGTGTGACTAATTTGGGGATTTAGGGATCCTACACGGGCGTGTGTTTCAGAACACACGACCTTGTCTGGTGGGCACATGGGTGTGTGAGATCCTTACACGGCCGTGTCTACCCTGCACCTAATATTAGTGAATTTGGACAGTGAGTTACACGGCCTATTCGTACGACCGTGTCCCTATGTCCCATGGGCATGTGCCTCTGTCACACGGCCCTGAGTCACCCCTCACACGAGTGTTTGGATCCCCACATGGCCTGGATTGCTCCACATGGTCGGAGCACACAGGCATGTGGCCCTAACTTGCCAGATTCTGATTTTTTTGGCAAATCGAATGCCACCATGACTCTGTGTGTTTCAACCCTTGGCTAAGTTGTAGCAAGGGTAGTTATGACTCTGCTCTGACTTCGATTTATGTGTCTTAATTATGATTGGTTGTGTGATAAGCTCGATACCAAACTTGAATTGTGAATGTGCACATATCTGATTCTGTAGCTGACTGATTGGAGGTGAGTGTCTGCTTCTGACTAACTATCTGTAACTGGTGTTCTGATTGTGTTCATCTGACTACATACATACATATGCATTCATAAATTTGCATAAATTTATTTTGGGTGGGATGTTGAAGAGAAGGGAGATTTACGATTTGGTAGTTTATCTGCATTCTGATAGCCCCAATTCCCAGAGGGTCAAGGGCGGTCCCAATACCCTAAGGGTCATGGACAACACGGATGATCATCGTTTCCAGGAAACCTGGGATGACATCATAAAGGTATAGCCAATTACCGCTTTGCATTGTACTGCATGTTGTTAGCTCCACTACGAACCATTATCTGATCTGGTAGTTCATACTGCATGTTTGTACCGCGGTTTATCACATTGCACAGTACATCTCATACGCTAGCATTGGTGCATAATATATGAGACTCGTAGTCTATCTTCACACTGATGGTTTCCCTGAGGGTCGAGGACAATGCTGATGATCATCGTTGCTGGGCAACCCGGGATGACATCCTATGGAGTATAAGGTTGGATTGGCTTTTCGAGGCCCTACTCAGAGTGCAGGGATGGGTGGGTTGATTAAATCCCCACAATTAGTGTAGGGGTAGGCAGAAATGGTGTGTTGGATGGATAGGTGGGTTATTTTATAACTCATTTGCACTCATATGTATCTAAATGAATCTATGTGACTGAAATGTCTGATTGACTATACTGCTGAAAGGCACTTGTGCCTATGTGAAGTTTTGTATAACTTTGACTGAATCTGACCGAACCTGACTGAATGAATTGAGACTTGTGATGTAACGCCCCAAAATTGGGCCTGGTAGAATTGGGCCCATTGGGCCTTGGGCGTAGGAGTGTTTAAAATTTTTGAGAACAAGAAAATGGCATTATTCCAAGATGGACTTATTAGGAAGGTGATTTTGGAGAGTTAAGAGGTTTTTAGGAAATTCTGGGTTCAAGTTAGACTATAAGTAATTTTTTATGTTTAAGCACTTTAAGGAGAGAAGGTAAGTGGCATCAAGGCTTAAGGAAATAAGAGTATATTTTGCTAGTATAAGTTGAGCACATGGTGGAGTGGTGTGGTGTCAAGTGGAGGGCATGAAGGGAAAGGGTTCGAATCCCATCTATTGCAATTTTGGATTTATTTTTGTGCTTTCTTTCCAAGTGTCGGTCATGGTACTAATTATGGTGAGGAAGACTTTTTAATATTTGGAAAGATGGCTAAGGAATATGATAAGGAGAAAGACTAGGGAAAATCAAGGAAAGAAATGAAGGAAAATGGTAAGAGAAGGGAACATGTTGGCCTATTATGTGGAGGATGTTTTGGAAAGCATTTTGGGTCAACACTAATCTTTTGATAAAGATGATACATGGTTTTGTTAGGAGGAAAACTTGGTAGCCGAATTTCCTATAGTCTTTTGGCAAAATTTTGGTGTTTGTAAGGCTTGTTTCTTTTAGCATTTTTAGTGCTTCTTTTCCAATTCTTTCTCTTGGCTGACCGAAATTCTAAAGCCCTTTGTTCACCTCATTTTCTCTTGTTTTGAACTAAAAACTCTAGCCATTGTTCATCTTGTTCCCTTATTGTGCCATAACCCTCAATCCATCTTTGCTCATTCTTCCCTTGTTGCTGAAACTTTCATCTCTTGGCTAAGCCGAACTTAGCCACTTGTTCTTATTTTTAAACTCCTATTGTTCTCTTTTGATAAGGGCCGAATCAAGCCATCCTTTGCTGCTACTTATCATTCTCATAACCTTGGTTTCGGAATTTGATCGGTAAGTGGGTGATTAGGCCGAATATTGGTGTTAAGATGTTACTCTTTATTTTGTTGTTTTGCACCGCTCATGTGATTCAATTTTGTGGTGATGATATCAACTTCCTGCTCTTGTGGAAGGGTTAAATATTGGATAAAGGCTAACCCTTTTGGTACATCACTTATTTACTTTAGGAACTCATTGCAATAGCCAAGGTGCAAGGCCGGATTTGTGAACCTAGTAAGGAAGGATCACTATTGTAGGGGCAACGAAGAGTGGTTCTTTAGGAAATCCAAATAAGGTGTGTAATCCCGTACCCTTCCGAATACATGTTTGAAATGGTGTGTAATATCTTACCTCTTGAATATCGTATGAAATGTTCTATGATTCGGTCGAAATACCGAAAAACCAGAAATCGACATCTGTGACCACTCGGGCGTGCATATGTTCATAGTAGTAACCATATTTTGCAATGAAACAGTTTTGGTTAGCAGCAGTGACATGAATTTGAAAAATCATGAAAACTAGGATAAAGGCAATTATAAAGTGAATAAGATATAGAATTAAATCTTGCTGTGTCTATTTTTATATGAAAGAAACAGAGGAGGAAGAAGAATTTTATATTCTGAGATATTTTAATTTTAGCGAGACTGGTTCTGAATGACTTCGTAGTTCCCTGTTCTGTCTTGGAAAAATCATTTAAAATTGTACAAATTGAACTATGAGTTATATTTTATATGTATAGATTCCTTAGTGAGCCTATTTTCAATAGAAACAAGTGGGAGCAACATATGAAAACCGTATAGTGAGATATTTGAATTTAGGGTAAGAGAGGTCAGAACCATTGGTCAGTGAAACATGGAAATATTTAATGAATAAACTGTACTAAATGGCTAAGCCAAAAGTTCTGGAAAACTTGTAGTAATAAAGTATATGAGTCTAGTTTCAAGGAAAATTTACGGATCTAAATTTCGAGTCTCCTAACTCGAGTTATAGTCAAATTAGTCAGTATGACGTAGATGGACAGTTTCAATTTTTATGCCCCACATTAGTAGTTAAGTCTAAGTTGCGGAATTACACCCTTGGAGGGTAAATTATCGAAATACCCCTGGGTTACGAGATTACCAAATTACCCTTAGTGGGTAAAATTACCGAATTACGAAAATGCCCTTATGGGCCGAATTACGAAAATGCCCCTAAAAAGCCGATTTGCTAGAATGCCTTAGTGGGCCGAATTACAAAGTTCTATAATTGGTTGATTTACCGTAATAAATCACTGGATTAATTATTGTTGTTTATATTTGTGGATATTATGCTTTATTATGTATGTTGCATTTACATAATTTGCATGGGATGGGAAAAATGTCGAAGAGAAGTGTAGCCCGATGGCATTGCCACAAATTCTAATAATGGCTATGTGCCAATTTAAATATGGCTTTGTGCCATCTTGATTAAGGCTGTGTGCCGATTATAATACCGTATGTGATTCTAGTGGCTCAGCCAAAAATAGTATAAATGGTAGTTTGACTGCAAATTGGAGAGACTGGCGGGGTGGGTTGACTTGATCCTCACAGGAGAGATTGGCTGGTCGGGGGAGAGATTGGTTGGATGGGATGAGTTGCATTCATTTCATTTATTTATTACTTGTAAATGGGCTTAGGCCCAAGATGATGCTAAATGGGTTCAAGCCCAGTGGACAACGGTAAGGGGATTATACACTAAGTTCTAGTAACTCACCCTGTTTTCCTTAACCCTTGCAGGTAATGCTCAGTAACGTGGGACTTGGGCCATAGATGACTCGGTGGAGGCCATACTTTAGAAATGGTTTTTATTGAACTTTAGATTTCTATTTACGTTCATTTTACTACTTTTACTATTTTGAGTTTTTTTTTATGTTGTAATAAGGCCTTTGGAATATTTTATTTTTGCTTTATGTTTGACGTACTTATATATTTTGTTTAAATTGTTTTAAATGGAAATTTTCTAATAACTTAAATATAGACTTTCTAAAGTGGATTAAAATGGATTTCTTAACAAACTTTTACAAATATTTTAACTCGGAAATTTTCTTTCTAATTATCAACGATTTTTCAAAAGTCACGGTTTATAAGATCTCTACTTCAAATTTATCGATTTATCAATCAATCTTTGAAGTTAGTAAAATTTTATCAAATATTTCAAATCAAACCTGGTTTCTTGTTTCTAACAATCAATACCTATTTTAGTACAAATAAAAAGGATTTAACATGTCTTTCTCATGTGACATGTCAGATCCGGTCATAACGCATGGGCCGGGTTTGGGGTGTTACATGTGACTGAATGAGAATTATTGATTCAGTGACCGATTATTTATTGTGACTGTGTTTACTGAGTGCGTTTGTAATATGCACAACTTATTTCTATATGCTAGTACGTCTGTTTCGGATGTACTAACTGTATATGTATAGCTCCGTAAGTATGTTTTGTTTCCGTACTGCTTTCTAGCTTCTTGTTTCTGATTCTGTAGGTCGTCAGTTTGATCTTACACTGAGCTCAAGTAGCTCACCCCCTATTCTGTTTCCCCTTTCAGGTACTATTTAGATTTCTGATGCTGGACTCAGTACGCGGAGGTCTTGGACAGCTTCAACAAATTGGATTACTACTTTGTGTTTTCTAGTTTTTATACTGGGTTTTAAACTGTAGGTTTTATAATACCGTGGTATAGTTTTTGTTACATGTACTTATTCGTATATTTTAAGCGAACTTTATATTGAGTCTTATTGTAAGTTTTACTGACTGATTATTAAATGTTTTTAAATACTTTTGGTCCATTGAGATAAATTGTTTTGTAAAGTTTTCTCATGATCACTTCGGCGATAAACGTGGCTCCCGGATTCGGTCTAGACTTCTAGGCCGGGTATGGGGTGTTACATATGTAAATAAACTGTTGCAAACGTAAATGCCCCTATGACCTTGCATAAATGCTAAGAAACCTTACTCTAATATGATCAACAACATGCATATTTAACTAAGTAAAAGATCTGAGAGGACTTAATTTGGTTTCCAAACCCATAAGAGATCGAGTTGTCATGGAAGTAATTCTAAACATGTTAAGCATGATGAAAGTAAATTGAATTAGTTAATATAATTATCCTAGCCCATTTAATTTTGATTGTTTTTTTTTTTTTTTTGCTAAAGCCTTCATACATACACTTAGGTAAATTGCATTTATATTAGAAACTGCATTAGGGATGACTCTTGCATTTAATTAATCTAATCATCACTCTCCAAATTTATTGAGTTTTTTAAATCAAATTGTTAATTATAATTTTGCAATTAATTGTTTAAGCTTATACAGTCCCTATGGAGAAGATAACTCATTTTTACTTACTTATTACTTGAACGATTATGTACACTTGCGTAAACACGTTACAATTTGTTACAATATCCTGTAACCCTAATCCAATGATGGAGATAGGTGAGGGGTGTTATATTTAGTGGTATCAGAGTTACAGTTTAGTCGATTCTAAGACTAACGTGGCGCGTATTGAGTCTAGAATATATTTGCCACATATACCTATGATTGTGTAATGCTTTTGATCTAGTCTGATTCTATTTTTTTATAGATGCAGGATGTCGACAGAAACTAATTGTGCTGACGCAGATGAAGTTGAAAGTAATGTTTCGGCTTCCAATAAGGAAGTGAGTCAAAGTATGTCAGTTCTAAAAATGTCTAGTAGTGAAATGAAAAATGTCTTCTATGGCATGATGAGTCAATGGTTTAGTGAATTTATGCAAGCCAACCCTATATCTCCCCCCATGTCCTCAAAACCCTACTCTAGTACCTATTAACTGGCCTCTTGTTGATAAAATCTGTAAATGTGGGGTTGAGGAATTTAGAGGTAAAGTTGACGATGATTCGGCCAGAGCTACATACTGGCTTGAGAATACGAAGCGAGTTTTTGCAAAATTAATGTGTTCACCTGAAGACAGCCTGAAATGTGCGATTTCATTACTGAAAGACGATGCATATTTGTGGTGGAATATGTTAACAACTATGGTTCTGAGTGATCAAGTTAACTGGGATTTATTTCAAATAGAAGTCAAGAAGAAATATGCCAACCGTTTATATTTAGAAAAAAAAAAGAGTTACTTGAGTTAAAATAAGGAAATTGGTCTGTAGTAGAGTACGAACGAGAATTTTTCTATTTGAGTAAGTATGTTCGAGGTTTTATTCCAACTGAATCTAAAATGTGTATTCAATTCGAGGATGGTTTCAATGATGAAATCAAAATGTTAGTCAGAGTTTTGAATTTGTGAAAACTTGTGGAATTATTCGAGCATGCACAGAAAATAGAAGAAATCTACAATGATAAGAAACAATCAAAAATGAAATCCCAAGATTTCAGTAAACGAGGACCATGTAGATCGGTTCATACCTCTCCAGCAAAGAAATTTTGAAATGATGTCAATGAATTTAATTCCCCTTCGGATTCATCGAAAGAGATAGAATAAGACCGAGTAATTTGTGATCTATGAATTCACTGATTGCTAGTGTGGGCTGTGTTAGAAATGTGAATAAAACAATCTGTGAACATTGTGGTAAAAGCCACTTCAACGAGTGTTGATTTAAAATGGGAACTTGTTTTTGATAAAGTTCCACTGAACACTTCCTTCAAGGTTGTTCGAAGCGATATAATGATCCAAGGAATCAACTTGTTAAACCTAAAACTACTTTGCAAAGAGGTAGGAAATCAGGAAACAATAGAAGTGCTACAGCTAGTCGAGGAAAAGCTATTGATATGACTGAGCGACCAGATGCCAGAAAACCTGCCAAGGCCTATGCCATTTGAGCTCATGAAGAAGCTTCAACTGCAAACGTTATTGTTGGTACATTATCCCTTTTTTATATTGATGTATATGCATTGATTGTCCCTAGGTCAACTCATTCCTATATATGCCTGTAGAGTAAACCAATTATACTGTCAGAGTAACAAATCTACTGGATCAGCGTGTTTTAATTAATCAGATTTGTAGAATGTGTCCACTGAAAGTCAGGGGTTATTATTTTCCTGCTGATTTGATGTTATTACCATTTGATGAATTCGATCTCATTTTGGGTATGGACTGGTTAACTAGCTTGATGCTAAAGTGAACTGTTGATAGAAATAGATTACCCTGAAATGTTTAAATGGTGAATTTATCTGTGTTAGGGCTAGAGGAAAAAATTGTGCAACGAATATAATTTCAACATTCTTGGCTCAAAAATTGATAAAAAAGGGGCGTATCTCACATATTCTCTAGATTCATAGGTGTAAAAATAAAAAATCGACCAGGTATCGATAGTTAAAGAATTAGCTAATGTATTTCCCAAATAATTACTAGGGTTGCCACTAGTTAGAGAAGATGAATTTGTAATAGAACTTGCACCTAGACAACTCTAATTTCGATTGCCTTGTACAAAATGGCCCCTACTGAGTTGAAAGAGTTGAAAGCACAATTACAAGAGTTTCTAGATCACAGTTTTATTCGACTAAGTATGTCTCATGAGGGTGCACTAGTGTTATTCATGAAAAAGAAAGATGGGTTGATTAGATTGTGCATAGATTACTGGTAGTTGAATAGAGTTACGATAAATAATAAATATTTATTACCTCAAATCAACGACCTCTTTGATCAATTGAAAGAGGTTACTTTGTTTTCAAAGATTGATCTGCATTGGGTTATTACCAGTTGTGAGTTAAAAAGGCAGATATGCCAAAATTTGTGTTTAGAACTCGTTACGACCATCATGGGTTTCTGATGATGTCATTTGGTTTGACTAATGCCCCTTCTACATTCATGGATTAGATTAATCAAGTATTTTAGCCATATTTGGATCGATTTGTTAAAGATTTTATCAACGATATTCTGATATAATCGTTAAATTAGTCAGATCATGCCGAACATTTGAGAATTGTGTTGCAGACTTTGCACAAAAAATAATTATATGCTAAATTTAGAAAATGTGAGTTCTGGCTTCAGGAAGATGGATTTTTGGGACATGTAATTTCTGCTGATGGCATCCGAGTGGTCCGAGTAAAATATCAGCAATTGTGGATTGGAAAGTTTTGAAAAATATCTCTGAGATACGTAGCTTTTTGGAATTAGTTGTGTACTACCGATGTTTCATTAAAAACTTTTTGATAATAGAATCTCTGATGATGTAGTTACTGAAAAAAGATGTCAGCTTTGTATAGTCTGATAAACGTTAGAAAAGTTACAAACAATTAAAAAAAATGTTAACTGAAGCTCCAGTTCTGACTCAGCCTAAAACTAGGAAAGAATTTATTGTTTATAGTGATGTGTCGCTTTGTGGTCTGGGTTGCATTTTGATGTAGAATAGAAAAGTAATTGCTTATGCCTCACAATAGTTGAAACCCTATGATAGAAACTATCCAACACATGATTTAGAGCTGACAACAGTTGTGTTTGCCCTGAAAATCTGGCGATACTATTTATACGATGAATAATTTCATTTTTTTACCAATCAAAAAAGCCTAAAATACCTGATGACACAAAATGATTTGAATTTACAATAGAGAAGATGGCTTGAATTACTAAAAGATTATGATTTGGCGATTGATTACCATCCCTGAAAAGCTTATGTGGTAGTTGATGCTTTGAGCTGAAAGTCCCTATTTGCTTTGAGAGCTATGAATGCAAGTTTGACTTTAGAACATGATGGTTTTATTCTAGCTGACTTGAGAGTTAAATCGATGTTTTTAGTGAAAATTCAAGAATTTCAAAGAAATGATCCAGATTTGTTGTCGAAACGAGAATTAGTGGAAAATGGTCATACGACTAGTTTCATTATTGGTGCTAACGATTGATTGTATTTTTGTGATCGATTGTGCATACTGAATGATCTGGGGTTGAAGCAATACTTGTTAAATGAAGCTCACAATAGTTTTTATTCAATTTATCCTAGAAGCAATAAAATGTATAACGACTGAAGCAACATGACTGGTGACAGAGAATGAAACGTGAAATATCTGAGTTCGTATCCAAATGTTTGATATGTTAGCAAGTAAAAACCAAAGGTCAGGTTTCGTCAGGTTCGTTATAGCCTGTGATAATTCCCAAGTGGAAATAGGAGTGTGTTATGATGGATTTTATTTTGAGATTGCCATTGACTCCAAAGAGAAAAGACTTGATTTGGGTTATAGTAGACAGATCGAAAAAATCCGCTCATTTTATACTTGTTCGAATTGATTACTCACTTGAAAAAGTTAGTTGAATTGTATATTTCAGAAATTATTAGATTGCACGGCGTACCGCTATTGGTTATCTTTGATTATGATCTGAGGTTTACCTTTAGATTTTGGGGTAAGTTACACGAGGCTTTTGGCTCCAGATTGAATTTCAACATTGCTTTTGGAAACATATGGTCAATCTGAACAAGTGATTCAGATTCTGGAAGATATGTTACGCTGTTGTGTAATTTACTTTGAAGGTAGTTGGGAAAAATATTTTCCATTAGCTAAGTTTGCTTATAATAAAAGCTATCGGTCGAGCATAAAAATGGTACTGTACGAGGTTGTATACAAGCACAAATGTAGAAGTCTATTATATTGGTCAGAGTTGAACTAAAGAAAATTAGTCGTGGTTGATTTGGTCCGTAAAACTGAAGATAAAGTTAGAATCATTTGAGATAATTTGAAAATTGCATTCGATTGTCAATAATGTAATCTTACTCTATTTTGAAAACAAAATATATCGAGTTTTCTATTGGTAAGAAAGTGTTTCTGAAACTCTCATCCTAAAGAACAATCTTGTGTTTCGGTAGAAAAGAGAAACTTAGCCCGAGGTTTATTGGGCCAAATGAAATTTTGGAGAGAACCAGACCCGTAGCCAGGGGCGAAACAAGAAAATTTTTTTGGGGGGGACCTGTAACACCCCCAAACCCAGCCCAAACACTCCAACCGGATCCGGCATGTCACTAAGAAGATTTTATAAATCATGTCGCAGTTTTTTTCTAAAGACAATATAGTTTAAACATTTATACAGGAAAACTTAATAACTTGATAATTTGCAAAAGAAATAAATATTAAATTAATGCCTTAATGAATAAAAACTGAAGTTTTGCCTCTGAGTTTTATTATGTAAACACATGTCTTAGTTTCAATTAATCATAAAAGCGAAGTGTATGAGAACCCGGAAACGAAAACATAAAATCGATAATCATTAGCCAGTGGCCTTATTACAATAAAATATAAAACTAGACAAATTGAAAATACTAAGGGAAAATAACTAAAACAACGTTCTTTATTGAATCAAAATAAATCCATGCATGGCCACCTTGCGCTCCTCTCTAACCGAGTCCAATGCACTAAGTGTTACCTGAAAAATGTTATACAATGGAGTGAGTCATAAGACTCAGACTGCAATCCCTCGTGCACCATCAGATTGGGCCTTAGCCCCACAGAACAGAATAACAAAATATCACATACCAGAATTAAACAAAACCCAACCCAATCCTAGATCCATCCGCTACACACCCGCCTTACCTGCCAATCACACCATTGGGGATTTCTACAATCACCCTCACCGCTACACACCACTGATGGTAGTCATGCTACAGTTAGCTGCTCATCGTCATATTTGTGACGCAGTCACCAGAATAGATCGTGGCAGAGCCACTACAATAGGTCGTGGCAGAGCCACTACAACAGAACACTTCCCCTTTCATATACAACAATTTCCCAACCCCGAGCAAACATAGGAAACAGCATACATGCATATCATATCAACTCATCAGAATCATTTTACTTAAAGAAAAATCACAGAAATCACTAACCTGGTGTGTCGCCCTTACCCTCCATGGGTTTTCAACAACCATGCCTGGATTTCGGCATTTAACAGAATATAGACAGATTCATATATACATATATATATATCAGACAACAGAGATGGTGTGAGAAATTACACACCTGATTACGCTTAATGTTATGCTATCGAAATTGATGCTCTCTCTAGCCGGAATCGCGATTATCAGATCACTATACTGCTGGTCAAAGACTTCACTTTAAGAGATTGATTTGAGTAACCACCCAACAAGTTTAAATGTCAGATTGGAGATAAATCAATTTACTAAAACGACAAAGATAAACCTTCTTACCTAAATTGATTAAATTCCGAAAGTAGTATGATTCGAGTGCCACTGATTTAGAACCTAGGCGATTGGATCTCCTTCAAATCCCGAAATGCGGCCCATGAAAGAAAATATCGAGATTAGTCAAAGATCTAGCCATTTGGCTATGGTCTCCAAAAGCCGGAAAAGATTGAAAGAATAGCACAATTGACACTTACCACTACAGAAGGTTTCGGCTACCCCTTGCAGAAAAGATTCGGCAACCAGAGGAGAAGATCGAAGCTTAGAAGATTAGAGATCTAGGAATTTCGGCTTTTTAAGAAAATCCCGGAAAAGATGAACAAGAGAGGGCTGATGCATTTTCAGCTTTTAGAAGAACTGAGTGAGGAGTTTCGGTTTTGGCTTAGGAGAAGAAAACAAAAAGAGCCTTAGAGATTTTGGCTACAAGAACAAACAAGAGCGTAGTTTCGGCTTTTAGTGAATGGGAAAAGAATAACAATGGGTATCAGAAGATTCGACTAAGAGGGAATTTCAAAGAAAAAGAAAGGGTGAGGGAGGTGATGATTTTCGGCTTTTGGAAGAGATGAGAAAAGAAAAACAAATGAGATGGCCTTCAAATTTTTGGCACACCCCTTTCTATACTAAACCGATTCTTCCCCCATCTCCTGTGTTTGATTTTCGGCCAACTCTGCAACCAAAGGATAGCTCCTATCTTTCTCCCTTATCTTAATCTACTAACTCCTCCAAAAGAGACCTAATTAGCAGCAACTCCTCCCCCTTTATCAGCATAATATCCACATGTTTTAAAACATTCAAATCCCCTATATTTTAGCCTTGTTGCCGTCCCCCCTTACTCCTTTTTAAGTGTCGAATTTGGCCCAAGAACATGGGCTCCAAGCGGCCAACACTTGGGCCTCCTTCCTTGCCACTGACGCCACTTATCAGCTCCCCTTGCTTTGGGCCACAAGCCCATCTTGATATTTAAACTACAGAGGCTATCTTAAAAGCTCTAAAGTGTCTACACAGAAATTTAGCCAAGGCCTCAGCCCATTCCTGAACCCAATCTGGACCCCTAATCCTCAAATTAACACATTCACCACACAACACACACACAATGCACAGCCCACTAACTTAGGATGTTACAGTTCTACCCCCTTAAAATAAATTTCGGCCCCGAAATTTACTTGATCAGAAGAGATGGAGATACTGCTATCGCATAACCTCCTCTGGCTCCCATGTCTCTACCTCTGCGCCATGGTTTCACCACAACACCTTGACCAAAAGGGACGGACTTCCTTCTCAACACCTGTACGCCTCGCTCTAAAATTTGCACTGGCTCCTCCCCAAAGGACAAGTCTGGCCTTACTTCGATCTCTTCTACTGGCACAATATGCGATGGATTAGAACGATAACGTCTCAGCATCGAGACATGAAACACGTCATGTATGTGCTCCAACTCTGGAGGCAACTCCAGTCGATACGCTACTAGTCCCATACGTTCTAGTACCCGATAAGGTCCAATAAATCGGGGACTTAGCTTACCCTTCCGACCAAACCACATCACCTTCTTCCACGGCAACACTTCCAAAAAGACTTGATCTCCCACTGCAAATTCCAACTCCCTACGCTTTAGATCCGCATAAGATTTCTGTCGATCAGACGCTTCTGTCTCTGAAACTAGTTCTGGACCCAACACTTGACACTCACCCAACTCTGTCCAGCAAGTAGGGGTACGACATCTCCATCCGTATAACGCTTCATAAGGCGCCATCTGAATACTAGATTGGTAGTTGTTATTGTACGCGAATTCTGCCAGAGGTAAATACTCCTCCCAACTACCCCTGAAAGCAATGATGCAACCTCTTAACATATCCTCCAAGATCTGGATTACCCTCTCAGACTGACCATCAGTCTGCGGATTGAAGGCGGTACTGAAGTCTAACCTTGTACCCATTGCCTGATGCAGAGCCTTCCAAAATCGTGACGTGAACCTAGGGTCTCTATCTGGTATGATCGACATAGGTACACCATGTAGTCTCACAACCTCAGCCACGTACAGCTTAGCCAACCTTTGCAGAGAATAGTCAACACGAACTGGTATGAAGTGAGCAGACTTCGTCAGCTGATCAACTATCACCCAAATTGAATCCTTCTTAGTGGGTGTAAGAGGTAACCCACTAACTAAATCTATCGTGATTCTTACCCATTTCCACTGCGAAATCTTCACCGGCTGCAACAACCCCAAAGGCAACTGGTGTTCTGCCTTCACCTGCTGACACGTCAAACATTTACCCATGAATTCTGTTACCTCTCGCTTCAGACCTGGCCACCAGAATTGCTCTCGGAAATCTAGATACATCTTAACCCCTCCAGGATGCATAGCGTATGGGCTACTATGCGCCTCCCGCAGAATCATGTGCCTTAACCCAACATCCTTTGGCATACAAATTCTCTCATGAAAACAAAGAACCCCATCACCATTCAAACTATAGTCCTCTCCTTCACCACTTTGCACTTGCCGGAGTAGAGCAATCAAGACATCATCTAGAAGCTGCTTCTCTTTGATCTGACTAGTCCACGTCGGTCTCACCTGGAGTTCAGCTACCAGACTGCCATCCTCATATAGACTGAGATGAGTGAACATCGCCCTCAAATCCGCTATTGCCTTTCGACTCAGCGCATCTGCCACCACGTTAGCCTTGCCTGGATGATATTCGATCGAGCAGTCATAGTCTTTCAAAAGTTCAATCCACTTACGTTGTCTTAGATTTAACTCTTTCTGAGTAAGGAGATACTTCAGACTTTTATGGTCGGTGTAAATAACAGACTTCTCCCCATACAGGTAGTGTCTCCAGATCTTCAGAGCGAACACTACCGCAGCCAATTCTAAATCATGCGTGGGGTAATTCAACTCATGCAGTCTTAACTGTCGAGACGCATAGACAACAACCTTTCCATCTTGTATCAACACACGTCCTAAACCCGTGTGTGACGCATCACAGTAGACGGTAAACTCTTTTCCTGCCTCTGGCTGAATTAACACTGGTGCTTCTCTCAAAATTTTTTTTAGCTTCTCAAAGCTCTCTTGCTGTTTGCCGATCTAAATAAACGGTACTCCCTTCCTCAACAACTTAGTTAGAGGTGCCGCAATTAATGAGAACCCCTCAACAAACCTCCTGTAATACCCTGCCAATCCCAAAAAACTTCGAATCTCTGCCACTGACTTCGGCGGTTTCCAATCCAATACTGCTTCTATCTTCTGAGGGTCAACTTAATTCCCTCTGCAGAAATGACATGTCCTAAGAAAGTTACTTCCCTTAGCCAGAACTCACACTTACTGAACTTAGCAAACAACTGTTTAGCCAGAACTCACACTTACTGAACTTAGCAAACAACTGTTTCTCCCTCAGAATTTGCAACACCACACGAAGATGTGCATCATGCTCCTCCTCAGACTTGGAATAAACCAGGATATCATCAATGAACACCACAACAAACTGATCAAGGTATGGTTGAAACACCCGATTCATCATATCCATAAATGCTGCTGGCGTGTTCGTTAACCCGAACGGCATCACCAAAAATTCATAATGACCGTAGCGAATTCGAAACGCCGTCTTATGAATGTCCCATTCCTTTACCTTTAACTGATGATAACCTGAACTTAAATCTATCTTAGAGAAACCTGAAGCTCCTTTGAGCTGATCGAACAGATTGTCGGTTCTCGACTCTGTCCTTCTTCTTCACAAATAGGACCGGCGCTCCCTATGGAGACACACTCGGTCGAATAAAACCTCGATCCAACAGTTCCTAAATCTGAGCTTTGAGCTCCACCAGCTCCTTTGGTGCCATTCGGTAAGGAGCAATGGACACCGGAGCCGTACTTGGAAGTAGCTCTATTCCAAACTCCACTACGCGATCTGGAGGTAACCCTGGCAGCTCCTCAGGAAAAACGTCCACAAAATCCTTTACCGTTCTAACCTCCTCAACGGTTACCTCCTTAGCATCCAAAGCACTGATAAAAGCTAGGAATGCATTGTATCCTTTTCGCATCATCTTAACGGCCTTTAATGCAAATACTACGTTAGACAAATAATCCCTTCTTTCCCCTAGCACAACCACTCCCCGCCTTTCGGAGTACTTAATACCATGCGCTTAGTCTCACAATCCAGCTCAGCACGATGTTTAGCCAACCAATCCATTCCTAAGATAAGGTCAAACTCCCCAAACGGTAATTCCATTAGATCTGCCGGAAACACTACTCCTTGAGTCTCTAAAGGTACACTTTTAAATAGTTTGTCCACTATCCTAGATTGTCCTAACGGGCTAACCACAGTCATCTTTCTAGTGGTTGTTTTAGATTCTATACTTATGGTCTTAGATACCGAGCATGCAACGTAAGAGTGGGTTGATCCAATATCAATCAGAGCAAGAAATGGTTTGTTAGTAATAAGAAACGTACCGATTATGACGTCCGGTGCGTCACCATCCTCCCGTCGACGAGCTGCATAAACCAGACCCGGCTGTCTTGCATCCACATTACCTGTACCCCTACCAGGTGCTCCACGACCCCCCGATAATAGCTGACCACCCTCCTAACACGATCGTAACCTTGTCCGGTGGTATGCACACGATCCACTGTGGGCGATCTTTCACCATATGATCCATAGACCCACACATGAAGCATCTACCAGTTCTACTCCTACACTCCCCGAAATGTACTTTCCCGCACAGGTTACATGATCTTCTGACTCCCAGTAGCACATGTCAGAGCACGAGCTGGCCCATCAAACCTAGGCCTTTTCTGAAAACTCCCAGATGATCCCGACGGCCTAAAATTCCTCTTATTCCTATTCCGATCCTTATCCTTATTTTGCTTCTCAGTCCGCTTCACCTCCTCAGATATTTTAGCATTCTCGACCAGAACGGCAAAATCCCTTTCTCGCTGCGGTGCTACCAACACTCTCAACTAATCCCGCAATCCATCTTCGAACCGTACACAGTGATCATAACCAGTTGCTACAATTCCTCGAGCGTAACGGCTCAAACGCAGAAATTTCGCCTCATACTCGGTCACAGATTTACTTCCCTGTACCAAGTTTAGAAATGCCTTCCTCTGTGCATCTACATAGCTGGCCCCAACATACTTTCCCTGAAATGGCTCCTTAAAGAAATCCTAGTCAATCCGGTCTGCGGCAGTACCCTCATTTACTGTGAGCCACCACTGGTAAGCCTCGTCTCGAAGAAGAGACACGACCCCTTTCAACTTCTCCTCCACCGTGAAGTCTAGGTCATCCATTATGCGCTCACTCGCCTCTAACCAATACTCAGCTGTGTTAGGGGCTACGCCAGAAACACCCCTAAACATCTCCATTCCATTGGCTCGGAGTCGTTCAGACACAGATTTCTGAGCTCCTACACCCGTGCCTGCCCCAGCCACTCTCTCAAGGACCCGCAACATCGCCTGAGATACCGCATCATCTCCAGCCGCCTAGTCCCGAAATTTTCCCTCCACAGCCGGCATATCCGGCATCTCGTTTCCTGACTCGTGGCCAGACCCTACTAGCTCTGACACGGTCATCCTACCCCTACCACAACCACGCGGCAGACGTCCTCGACCCCTTGTACTCATTCTTCCGATTGACGTTTATCTGATTAGAAATTTTATGAATTAATAGTTTTCTTCCACTGATTAACCACGAACAGTCTTATGAACAGTAGTTTAAGAGTAGTTCTTTCGAATTCGAAATTACATCTACAAGTTTCAGTCTCAAGTTTGTCTCCTAGTTCTAAGAACCACACACATCAACCATCAACATACAGATGCCATCCATGAACCCATATTCAACACATAAGGTATTTTCGGCATTTCACTACCCAGGGGTATTTTCATAATTTTATCTTATAGGGTATCTTTCAAAATAAAAGATCTTGGTGGTTTTTTTTTCCGAACTAGAGGTACTTTAGAAATTTAATTTTGCAAACCGGGTTACCTTTGTAAATCCAAGGGTTTTCGGGTAAGTTTGCCAAACATGGGTATTTTATAAAATTACGGTTGTTTTGGGGAGTTTCACAAACCAATGGTATTTTGGTAATTTCGTGAAGTAGGGGTATTTTGATAATTTTGTAAATCGGGGGTATTTCAGAAATTTTGCAAATTTTGATAATTTCCAAATCAAGGGCGTTTTGGTAAATTTTCTTTTCAAATCAATGGCGTTTTGGTAGTTTTTCAAACCAAGGGCGTTTTGGTAAATTTTTACAAAACTAGGGGCATTTTAGTAATTTTGTGAAAATAAGGTGGCTGGTCCCTTTCGGGTTTTAGTTATAGATTTTGGCCTGTCGACAAATCCTCGTGGCTAGGGTGAACAGTCACTACGTACCAGGTAGGATTCCAGCGAAGAGGAGGTGAGTCACTAGGACTGCTTAAGTACCAAGCTATCCTTGAATCCAATCCTAGACATGCGTATGCCTGTTGCCACACCCTAGTCTTGCGACTTGTTTACAGGTTTGTTCGGTTGGATTAAGTCTTATGGAATTGAAGAGTTGTTTAACTAGGCCTAAGGTCCATCAAGCTCTAATTAAAATAATCTACGTCCCTTAAAGCCCATCAAGCCCACATACATATATAACACACAGTGAGTTCTGAATACTTACCTGGCAGACTTGGGCTGGAGACGCATGTGCCATGCCGAGAAAACCATCCTGTGTTATTTATAAACATGCATGTTTCCAAAACCCATCTTTAAAAAATGTTTTGAGTCCAAAACCCCCAAAGTCGAGTTTTAAACCTGGCTCTGATACCAATTTCTAACACCCCCAAACCCGGCCCAAAACTCCGACCGGATCCGGCATGTCACTAAGAAGATTTTATAAATCATGTCGCATTTTTTTCTAAAGACAATATAGTTTAAACATTTATATGGGAAAACTTAATAACTTGATAATTTGTAAAAGAAATAAATATTAAATTAATGCCTTAATGAATAAAAACTGAAGTTTTGCCTCTGAGTTTTATTATGTGAACACATGTCTTAGTTTCAATTAACCATAAAAGCGAAGTGTATGAGAACCCGAAAATGAAAACATAAAACCGATAATCATTAGCCAGTGGCCTTATTACAATAAAATATAAAACCAGACAAATTGAAAATACTAAGGGAAAATAACTAAAACAACGTTCTTTATTGAATCAAATTAAATCCATGCATGGCCACCTTGCGCTCCTCTCCAACCCGGTCCGATGCACTAAGTGTTACTTGAAAAATGTTATACAACGGAGCGAGTCATAAAACTCACTGTGTAATCTCTCGTGCACCATCAGATTGGGCCTTAGCCCTACAGAACAGGATAACAAAATATCACATACCAGAATTAAACGAAACCCAACCCAATCCTAGATCCATCCGCTACACACCACCCCTACCTGCCAATCACACCATTGGGGATTTCTACAATCACCCTTATCGCTACACACCACCGATGGCAGTCATGCTGCAGTTAGCTGTTCATCATCAGATTTGTGATGTAGTCACCAGAACAGATCGTGGCAGAGCCACTACAATAGATCGTGGCAGAACCACTACAACAGAACACTTCCCTTTTCATATACAACAATTTCCCAACCCCGAGCAAACATAGGAAATGGCATATATGCATATCATATCAACTCATCAGAATCATTTTACTTAAAGAAAAATCACAGAAATCACTAACCTGGTGTGTCGCTCTTACCCTCCACGGGTTTTCAACAACCATGCCAGGATTTCGGCATTTAACAGAATATAGACAGATTCATATATACATATATATATATATCAGACAACAGAGATGGTGTGAGAAATTACACACCTGATTACGCTTAATGTTATGCTATCGAAATTGATGCTCTCCCTAGCCGGAATTGCGATTATCAGATCCCTATATTGTCGGTCAAAGACTTCACTTTAAGAGATTGATTTGAGTAACCACCCAACAAGGTTAAATGTCAGATTGGAGATAAATCAATTTAATAAAACGACGAAGATAAATCTCTTTACCTAAATTGATTAAATCCCGAAAGTAGTATGATTCAAGTGCTACTGATTTAGAACCTAGGCAATTGGATCTCCTTCATATCCCAGAATGCCGCCCATGAAAGAAAACACGAGATTAGTCAACCATCTAGCCATTCGGCTATGGTCCCCAAAAGCCGAAAAAGATTGAAAGAATAGCACAATCTACACTTACCACTACAGAAGGTTTCGGCTACCCCTCGCAGAAAAGATTCGGCAACCAGAGGAGAAGATCAAAGCGTAGAAGATTAGAGATCTAGGAATTTTAGCTTTTAAGAAAATCCTGGAAAAGATGAACAAGAGAGGGCTAATGCGTTTTCAGCTTTTAGAAGAACTGAGTGAGGAGTTTCAGTTTTGGCTTAGGAGAAAAAAATAAAAAGAGCCTTAGAGATTTTGGCTACAAGAACAAATAAGAGCGTAGTTTCGGCTTTTAGTGAATGGGAGAAAAATAGCAATGGGGATCAGAAGATTCGGCTAAGAGGGAATTTCAAAGAAAAAGAAAGGGTGAGGGAGGTGGTGATTTTTGACTTTTGGAAGAGAAAAGATGAGAAAAGAAAAACAAATGAGATGGCCTTCAAATTTTTGGCACACCCCTTGCCATACTAAACCGATTCTTCCCCCCTCTCCTGTGTTTGATTTTCGGCCAACTCGGCAACTAAAGGATAGCTCCTATCTTTCTCCCTTATCTTAATCTACTAACTCCTTCAAAAGAGACCTAATTAGCACCAACTCCTTCCCCTTTATCAGCATAATATCCACATGTTTTAAAATATTTAAATCCCCTATATTTTAGCCTTGTTGCCGTCCCCCCTTACTCCCTTTTAAGTACCGAATTTGGCCCAAGAACATGGGCTCCAAGCGGCCAACACTTGGGCCTCCTTCCTTGCCACTGACGCCACTTATCAGCTCCCCTTGCTTTGGGCCACAAGCCCACCTTGATGTTCAAACTACAGAGGCTATCTTAAAAGCTCTAAAGTGTCTACACAGAAATTTAGCCAAGGCCTCGGCCCATTCCTGAACCCAATCTGGACCCCTAATTGTCAAATTAACGCATTCACCACACAACACACACACAATGCACAGCCCACTAACTCAGGATGTTACAGGACCAAAACGAAATTGTAATTTTTGCGATAGAAAAAATGCAATTTCACCATTTTAATAGACTATATCTTTATAATTTTTAAACGATTAAATCAAATTTTTATATTTTTAGGGGGGCCAAAGTGAAATTTTGCCTTTACTAATTTAAAATTTTAAAAATTTTAAAAGGGCCACTAATGAAAAAAGTTTCATTTTAGGGTGGATGGGGCTTCTACCACCCCCCTTAGTTTCACCACTGCCCATAACTTATTGATTAGCATTACCTTTGAAACTTGATAAAATTCATAATATTTTCCAAGTTTCAATGCTTAGTCGTTATCATTCTGATTTTTTCACACGTGATATATCCTGATGAAGTTCGATCTTACCTACAATAAAGAACCGAATAGAATTTTGACCCAAGAAATGAAGAAATTGCGGAATAAACGTGTACCTTTGTTTAGAGTATTGTGGCATAAACACGGAGTGGAGGAATCTACATGCGAAAAAGAAGAATCTATGAGACCGCAATACCCAAACTTATTTTCAGGTAAGAAATTTCAAGGACAAAATTTTATAAAGGGGAGAGTTGTAATATCCCTTTTTTAGTGGTACCGAAAATGGTGGTTTTCAGAACCTCGTATTTCAATGATCGAGTCAGTAAATATTCATATTTACAAGAATATTTTAGAGTTATATTAAGTCATGGTCCAATAATTTTAGCAATTGAACAATTAATTAAGGTACAAGGAATAAATTGTAAAATACGTAAAAGTTAAGTGATATTGATTTATTTAGCTAAAATGCATTATTAATGTGAGTTTAAGGATATAACAGGTAAGTATACCCTTTTTTAAATGTTGGTGGATGGTTTATGTCATTATTTTGGATAAAATAATCATAAATTAAGTAATTAAATAATAAACATTAGTTAAAACATAGGAAAGATATCATCATCTTCAATTTTTCTTTTGTTCCACCGAAATCACCATTTTTATAGAACCAAAGTTTCATCCAAGCTTAATACTATTGCATAATAAGCATTTTCTAAACAGTGTTTAGTAAATTTTATGTGTTTTAAATCATTGTAGCTTAATCTAGCTAACTCATGGACTATTTTGTAAAACTGTTAAAAGTTTTGAAACTTTCCATTAATGTTTTTAAATGTTTTTGAGGTTAAATGGTAGATTTATGAGCTTGTTTGTTAAGTAGGACTACTTTGTAAAAGGCTTTTTGTGAGTTGTGAGCTTAAGGACTAATATTAAAATATGTTAATCTTGGCATGAAAATTTTATAAATTTAGTAATTAAAGGCAAATTAGGGATGAAACTATAATCGATTCTAAGTTTGGGGTTTAAATGTGAAAGTTATAATAGTTTTGGTTTTAAGGACTAAACTAAATAAAATTTAAAAGTTTAAGGAAATTTTGTGAAATGAAATTAATAGGTCATATATGTGAAAATGAGCATGCTAATGTATTTGAATTTGATAAATTGAAATTAACTATTATATAGATCAAGGATTGAATCGTACGAAGGAAAATTTTATGGAAAAGGGAAAATGGCAGAATAATCCCTATGAATCAACTCAGTAGCCAAATATATATTAGGTAAGTTCATAGGTATAGAAATGTATATATATTACTGTTGAATTATAAATTTATATATATATGATGTTCAAATTTGTGAGCTGGGAATTGAAATGCTATAAATTGAGTACAAGGTGAGAAATAACTTATTTGAAAACTGTTGAATACTTTTGAAATATGATTCATGTGATTCCGGAATGATTATACTAGTTTGTGGCATGTGTACTGAAAACATGGAAGTGCCCCTGATTTATGAAGGTTATGAATCCTATTTAAATGCACATATGAACGTAGTAAACGATTAGGATACAATTGCCATGCTAATAGGGTTAGAATACGTGCTTGTACGGGTTTACACTTCAGTGCCTCTAACTGCACAATAGTACCTCTATTTTCACTTTAGTGCCCTGATAGCAGTACAGTGCTCCCTGGTGTGGTGTTGTTACCTGAGTATCCGAAATAATTTACTGTAGTTCATCGGGCTAGTAAAACTTGTGATTAACTATCGAATGACTTGTTGATATATATGAATGTTTATAAGTGATCTTGATTGAATTCTTGATATTCATGGAATTATCTTGTGATTTGAACTTGTGCAAATCTCACATGTTTCTTGTAAATTGAATGTCAGGTTGTTATCTTTATATTACTTGTTTAAATTAAATTATGTGATTGAGGTATCTTGGTTTAAAATTTAACTATGAACTTACTAAGCTATATAAGCTTACTCTGTTTCATTTCATATTTCTTGTTGTTGATGTTTTGTGGAACTAGGCAGCCAGATCAACTTCAAGGCTCACACTATCAAGCTTCAGTCTCCGTAGATTTTGACTCGTATATTCCAGTTTTGTGGCATGTATATAAGTTATTTTGGGATTATGTGGTGGATGTGATAATGTGGTTAAAATGGTTATTATGTAATGCGTTTATAAGGCTATTTGACATGGTTGATGGAATGAATGATCTGAGTATGTCTTGTTGATGTATACCTATTTTTGAATCATGAAGTATTATGGAATGGTAATGTTTTGATGAATGGTTGATTATTAGGTACATGAGATGTCTTGAATCATGAATAGATGTATGGGAATTGAGATTAGGATGGATTTTACATGTTATGGAACTAGTTGTTTACTTGAGACCTAAATGGCTAATATTAATAGATGTTAAGACATTTTTTAGGTTAGTTTACAAAGTAAGGTTTGATAGAAATTCATGGTAAAATGCACAATGCTATCATATACTTATATGTATGGTTGAAATTATAATTGAATCATGATAGTATTATATTTGTTGAATGTTTTGGTAATGGTTTATAACTTGTTGTGATGGTGCCAAAATGGAATATTGGTTAGGCACTTAGGAATGATGTCTTAAATGGTGTTTTTGGTGTGTTTTGACTAGGTTTAAGAAATGGTATGAAGTGCATATATGGTATATGAGAGTTTGTGGTTTGTAACTTGCCTTGTAGGGTACCTATAGGTGAACACGATCTAACACATGGAAGGATGCCTCACATAGGCATGTGGCACACCCGTGTTCCCTTTATGAAATGGTAGTTGAATTGTAGCACGACCTCAGTGAGCTATATGGTTTGGATACACGACCGTGTGACTCCAGTCTACACGGCTATAGTTTGTTACACGACCTGTAGACACGGCCGTGCGACCTTATATTACATGGCATCAACCTTGTACACTGTTGGAGTACACGACTGTATGGTTCAACTCCACACGGCCTCAACTTGTCACACGATCGTGTGACCCCTGTTTTGCATTTTTACCGTATTAAATTTGTCCCTACTTGGTTTTGAATTGTTTTAGAGCTTTTGGAAGCTCGATTTAAGCCCGGTCTTGCATGAACAAAATGTTTAACTGAATGTTTGATGATTAATGAATGTTTTAATGAGTTTTGAATTGAAATAACATGATTCTATCCTATTATTTACTGTAGCATCTCGTAACCTTAATCCAGTGACGGAGATGGGTGAGGGTGTTACACATTTAGACTTAGATAAGTCTTTAGGCTTACTGGTTCTATTCCTTTCCACTTGTGGTGGCCTAGAGACCTTAGCCTTTCATTTCTTAGCACACTTTCTCTTCTTTTTTGAGGAAGAAGCTATGACTATATTTGCTTCTGCTCTTCGAATCGGCTGACTTCTATTGAACACCAACTTATAGGACTCTAGTTCTTTAATGAGTTGTGTAAGCATTAGATTCTTGTTCCCAAGGTTATAAACGGCCCAAAAATAAGAAAAATTCTTGAACAAGCTTTTGAACACTATCTCTATTTGGGTAATCTAGTCCAAATTGGCCTCATTGTCGCAAACCCGAGAAAGTATCCCATAAGAGTGATCATATGGTCTTTAATCGGAGTGTCGAGCTTTTGCTAGGCATTTATCAAGCTAGTTGTGGCAGCTTGGCCTCCGAACATTTCTTCTAGCTTATCTAGAATTGTTTTAATAGTCTTATAGCTCTCTAGTTGCTTATACTGAGTATTGGTCACCCTTGTCAGTGTATAGCAATGAGCTATCTCATCAGAATTTTCCCAGTGTTTTCTAACTTCAGCTTGAGTGGTCGGAGGACACTTAGTATCAAGAAATCTTTTAAGTTTCTCACAACTCAAGACAATTATCAGGGTTTTTTTCCATTCCTTATAGTTATTTCCGTTCAGTTTGTTTTCAATGAGTACATTCAATAAGGGAGAAGGTTTCATTTTCGAATTGAAAATAAAATATTCATCTATTAATATCTTTGTACAAGCAAATGTTTGATAAATTTTTGCAACATTACGATATGCATTAAGATGATGCATGGGTCTTACATTAAACCATGAAAAACATTTGTAAGTTGTTGCAACGATAATTCCCACACCCATTAAATCAAGCCACCGTGGGGTGATCATGATCAACTAGTAAGAACATGGGTTTTCGTCCAATTAGTACATGAACCTAATTCCTTAAGCATTTATACGTACTAGTAATCATGTAACGCTTGGCCATCATTCTAACTTAAGTAGAGGTCCATGGGAAGTTACTTAACTTGAAGATCTTGAGTGTACAACCATCAACTCAACACCTATCCCATCATGCACCATAAATGAGTCATCATGGGATAATCTCACCGAGTAGCATGCTTTGACTAGTTTTCCTCTTTTGAAGATAGAATTTCTTTACCTATCGCATGATAATAGCTACCGAAGGCTGGTCCAAGATAGAATTTTTTTACCTACCACAAAGGCTGGTCCAATTACCATTTGATCACAAGAGAATTCTTCTTCTTTTTTTAGGAAATCTCCTCAGTGAAATCCAAATAGCAATCCTACCGTGGGGTAGTGTACTTGCCATGCCATCATAAGAGACCATTGATGGAGGCCGCAGGTCTTGTTTAGGGACCTTCTCTCACTCAATATTTTAAAACCATGCAAAGTTTTTAATTTCCTATTTCAATCATGAATGATTAATATATGCATGAAAAATACATGTGGCATTCTTTCCTAAACTATATGGCATGCTTATCTTATATATGCATGACATGCTATGACAATTTTATAATATTCGTATTCATTTATTTATCAAATCAACAATTTTGATTCTCTTCAGTTTTTCTTTTAAAACAAAAAATCGAAGAAATGAATGTGAACTGATCCGCCACAATTCGTTGTGGCAAATTAAGGTCTATCCGGCACTTAAAGATCCTGTTTTCTAGTGTTCTTATATGTTTTTATTTTATTTTTGGTTTTTATTTGTTTAGGTTTAATTTTAGTAAACTAAGCGTTTTTACGTAGTTTTTAGTATTTTGACGACCCGTAATGCCAACTTGAGCCTCGAGAATGACTAATGGAGTGTGTAGGGCATCAATTTTGGCTTAAGTATGCAAGGAACAATGATCGTGTCATGACATCAACATCTAGTGTCGCGACACTAAACTTCAAAGCATCAAGGGCTAAAACCAAGGTTGACGTCGCGATGTGGTGACCTTGGCATCGTGACGTTGTGATGTAAGCATGACTAAATGATGACATCAGTGGTCATGTGAGCTAATTTTGAAGATACAGTTTATTAAATACTACTTTATTAGTATCAAAGGTATTTTAGGAATATTTTACCCTAATTTATGCCTATATAAACACTATTATAACATCATTAGAGGGTTTTTTTTTCTTTTCCAGTTAGACGTTTTAGATCTAAAAAGTTTGTTTTGTTTTCTTCGTAGTTTTATTTTATGTTTGTGTAGTCGGGATTTTCATTATTCCAATCTGAAGTCGTCTGTGAGCAGAGATTGCTCTAGAGCCGTGCCGATATTTATTCAAGAACTTTCTACTGTTTTCTTGTTATTTTATTTATATTTTCGCTAGCCTGATCAACTGATGTTTATATGAATATTAGAAGAAGTTATGTGTATTTTATATCTGACATATTTTGGTTATGGATCTGATTTATTAATTAAGTAATTATTCACCTAAAATTGAGAGTTTATTCAAGAGTAATTAGTATATTAGGGAGTGATGCCCCTAATAGAATATCAAGACAGGTGAGACCGAAAGGGGTAGTCTATCGAGTATAACTTGTGCCAAGCGGTGAAACTAAGAGGGTATTTGTATTCCTAGGAAGAGACTGAGAGGGTGACTTAGGTGTTAATCCTTAATGAAGATTAGACCAAGAGTGCATTAGTAGCTAAGGGTGGTAAACAACTTAGTTGAGGATAATTAATGACTTAGTTGATAATTAGGAATTTAAAAGATTATAAGTCGAGAGCTCGCATTGTAACATCCCGAAATAGGGCCTAAACGGAATAGTGGTTGCGAAACCACAAATTCGAGTCAGTAAAATATTTTAATATTATTTTCAGTGCTTATAATGTGTGAATTATTATGTGTGAAATTTTTGTGATTCAATTTTATTGTTTGGGTGCTTAATTTAATAAAAGGGCTTAATCGCGTAAAATGAAAATTTAGTGGTTATTTTTAGAAGGGCCAAATAGTGGATGTTCTTTTAATATGGAGGTTTTATGTTGCAATTTTCCCAATAATAAAAGGTAGTGGACGGCAATGGGTTGATACATATCCTTATTGTACAAGTTTTATATATATTAAATAATAAATGTAATTTAATAATAATATAATAGTTATAAAACAAAAAAATATATGAGTGGATGGTTTTCATTTTACCATCTACTGCCGAAACTCAAACAGAGAAAAAGAAAACTTTGAAACTTTGTATCTTTTGCATTTCTAAGCTTAAATTGAAGGTATGTTTTAGCTTGGTTTTTAATAATTTTTACGTTTTTGAGATCGTTGCTTTGAGTGCTACAAAACCCATATTTCAATTTTGAATTTTGATGAATATTTTGAGTTATGCCATTGATGAGAACTTGTGATTTTTGATGATTGATGGTAGATTTTGCATGTTTATGAGTAGAGGAATGATTTTTATTAAGTGATTTTCGGTAAAAACGAGCTAATTAGTAAAAGTTGTTATTGTTCATAAGCATGTGATATAGTAAGAATTTGAAGTTGCTATAGAAGGGAAAAATGTTCAGCATGTTATAAAACATAAGAATAAGGGCTGAAGTTTAATTTTCGAGCCTAGGGGCAAAATTGTAAATATGTAAAAGTTTAGGGGCAAAATTGTAATTTTGCCAAAAATGAGAGTTAAGGACTGTTTTGATAAATATGAGTATTAAATAAGCTAAATTTGCTATTATAGATCAAGAAGAACGAAATCCAGAGTTAGATCGGGGAAAGAAAAAGATAGAGGATTAAATCGATATAATTTATCGATTTTATTTCGAGGTAAGTTTACAGTAAATAAATGTAATATTCTATTATTTTACATTTAATATTATTAAATTCCAGCATTTACATATTTATTCTGTAAATTTATTATTTAAAGACTCAAGTATGAATTGACGGAAAAGTTATCTCGAGAAAGTTAGGTTGAACCTTAGGAATGTGTAGGATACAAATGTCATGACATTAGGGTTTAAAGAAATCATGTAAGACCATGTCAAGACATGGCATTGATAAGTTACTATAAGGCAAAGGTCCCATGTAAGACCATGCCAAGGCATGGCATTGGTGAATTTATAAGGCAAAGGTCCCATGTAAGACCATGCCAAGGCATGGCATTGGTGAGTTCACAAGGCAAGGATACCACGTAAGACCATGTCAAGACATGGCAATGGTTAAGTTTCATAAGGAAAGGTACCGCGTATCCTTAGTATTCCAAAGTGGTTCAACGGGAAAATTCAAGGAGTATACCAAAGTAAAGGTAAGACAAGTTCAAGCTAAAAAGGTAAGTTAAGACAAGTTCAAGCTAAAAAGGTAAGGTAAGATAAATTCATGTTAAAAAGGTAAGGTAAGATAAATTCATGTTAAAAAGGTAAGGTAAGATAAATTCATGTTAAAAAGGCAAGGTAAGAATACAAGTTTGAGTATATTGAGTTAAAAGCTTAAGTGATCTTGATAAGAAAAGAATAAGTTAATTCATTAAGAATGTTGTCATCTATTTACATGTAAACTTACTAAGCTTTATGCTTACTCACATTCTTTATTTTTTTTTATAGTATTGCAAGCCAACTCGGGGATCGAAAGGACGTCGGAGACCGTACACACTATCAAAGGGTTATATTGGTATTTTGTGACTCGAACGTTTTAAGTTATGGCATGTATAGGGACTTAACCATTTTATGTGTGTGACCTTATGATATGGCTTATTATGGACTTGTAAATGTTTGGTAATGATTAGCCATTAAAATGGTTAATTAAGAACATGGTTGTGGATGTTATGAAATGTCTAGTTGATAATTATTTTAAAGAAATTATGTAATTATATGCAGGGGAATAGTAGGATAGCAGCAGTGACGTGATTTTGAAAAATCACCAAAAATAGTATAAATTGAATTAGGTTGTGCATGAGATATATAATTAAATCTTATTGAGTCTATTTTCATATAAAGAAAACGGTGTAGGAAAATGAGTTGTATATTATGAGATAATTGATTTTTAGTGAAAAGAGGTCAGAACTGTCAAACTGTGTAATAGGGGAGACTTTAACTAATAAACTGTACTAATTGACCACACCAAAAATTCTGGAAAAATTATAATAAGAAGATATATGAGTCTAGTTTCAGGAAAAATTTACGGATCTTGATTTTTAGTTTCGTAACTCGAGTTATAATTAATTTAGTGAACATGATGCAGACGGACAGTTTCAATTTTTATGCCCAGAACTAGTAAGTTAAGTCTAGTAATGCCTCGTGCTCGACTACGGCAACGGTCTCGGGTAAGGGGTGTTACATTTATTGGTATCAGAGCAAGATTTAGTCAATTCTCAGAATATTTAGTATGAGTAAGAGTCTATCTATACATGCCATACTTATATTTTGATAGTGTGACGACTCTTGACGATTTAAAATTTTTTTTTATAGTTATGGATCCCGAACGAGATGGTGCAGATGATGTAGAGAGTAATGCGCCCGCTCCATGAAGGGACGGTGCCACCAGATAGTCGTGAAAGGCCCGTTCTGATTAGTCGGGAGGAGGGGTTGAAAAGCCTTCTTCCAAGCTATGAATGAATGGTTTGTTTGAGTTCGTTCGCATTTAACTCTCGGCCGTTAGACCTCCACCCCCTCATAATCCACAGACTACCCATGTAGCTTCCCCAGTTATAAATACCGTTAGAAGAGAGAAACCGCCCGTTGACAAGATCGAGAAAATAAGGGGCTGAAGAGTTCGGGCTACCAAAGATGATGATGCAGAGAAAAGTGAATTTTGGCTCGAGAACACTATCGAGTCTTTGATGAGTTATCCCGCACACCGGAAGAATGTATTAAATGTGTGGTGTCACTTCTTAGAGATTCGGCCTACCGGTGGTGGAAGACACTTGTGTCGATGAGTACCAAAGAAAAAGAGTTACTTGGGATTTCTTTCGGGAGGAGTTCAAGTAAGAAGTACATCATCAGAGGTTTATTGACCGAGTAAAAGAAAAGAGTTCCTTGAGTTAAAACAGGTAAGATGACCGTGATCGACTATGAACGTGAATTTATCCGACTCAGCAACTATGCTCGAGAGTGTGTGTCTACAGAGGCTATCATGTGCAAAAGATTTGAGGATGGGCTCAATGATGATATCCGACTGTCAGTTGGTGTTTTAGAGATAAAGGAGTTTGTTGTTTTAGTTGAAGCAGTGCTGTAAGGCGTAAGAGTTGTTAAAAAGAAAGGGTAAAGCTGAAATTGAGATGCAAGACACGAAGAAAAGGCGGATAAGCAAGTCATTTGATCTACATCCAAGAGGCCTAGAGAGTTTTCTACGAGACCTAATTTTTCAACGGGTATTCTAGCCAAACAGAGGTGGAAGATTTATCAATTCAAAAGCTCAAACCACTTCGATTGCAGTGTTGGCGATATTCACCGATAGGCCCGAGTGTCCTCAATGTGGTCGACGTCATCCAGGTCAATGTAAAGCAAATAAGATTGGTTGTTTCCGATGTGGTGCACCGGATCATTTCATTCGGGAGTGTCCCGAGATGGTTAAAAAGGAAGTAATACCGAGTGCAAGATCAGGTAATGCCCCGTTAGAGGCGATCTCGAGAGAAATTCAGAGTAAAGGCGGTAGAGGTACATTTAGAGATACAAACAACAAGATCGGATGTTAGAGCACCCACAAGGACTTATGCTACCGTGCTCGTGAAGAGGCATCTTCCCCGACGTAATTACGGGTACATTTTCTCTTCATGATGTTAATGTTATTGCTTTGATTGATCCGGGGTCAACCCATTCCTATGTTTGCATGAAATTAATGCCTAGTATGAACATGCCCATAGAGTTTACAGAATTTGTGATTAAAGTATCGAACCCATTAGGTCAAGCATGTGTTAGTAAACAAAGTATGTAAAAATGCCCTTTGATGATTAGAGGTTCTTGTTTTCCGGTGATCTCATGCTATTGCCATTTGATGAGTTTGATGTGATTCTTGGTATGGATTGGTTAATCGCACATGATGTGATAGTGAATTGTGGAAAAAGATTCATTGAGTTGAAATGTGAAAATGGTGAGTTCCTTGGGTTAATTCGGATGAGTCGAGATAGTTCAATTTCCATGATTTACGTATGTCCGCTTTCAGAAATGTTTAAGGAAAGGATGTGAAGCTTATCTTGCTTTTGTGTTGAATACTAAAGATCCGAGTTGAAAATTGAATCGATTGCTCGTGGTAAATGAGTTTCCGATGTGTTTAGGAAGAACTACTGAGTTCGCCTCCTATCGAGAGAAGTTGAGTTTGGTATTGAATTGATTCCGGGTACCACACCTATTTCTATTGCTCCTTATAGAATGGCTTCAATAGAATTAAAAGAACTGAAAGCTCAGCTACAGGAATTAACTGATAAAGGCTTTGTAAGACCTAGTTATTCACCATGGGGTGCACCAGTGTTATTTGTGAAAAAGAAGGATGGTTCTATGAGATTGTGCATAGACTATCGACAGCTTAACAAGGTAACCATCAAGAACAAATATCCATTACCTAGAATAGATGATTTGTTTGATCAATTGAAGGGAGCCACTCTATTCTCTAAGATAGATTTGAGATCCGGATACTATCGGGTTCATGAGTTAAAGAGTCGGATGTTCTAAAGATCGCCGAACTAGGTATGGTCACTATGAGTTTCTTGTGATGCCATTTGGCTTAACTAATGCTCTCGCTATTTTCATGGATTTAATGAACCGAATTTTTAGACCTTATTTGGACAAGTTTGTAGTCGTGTTCATTGATGACATTTTGATTTATTCTCATAATGAGACTGAGCATGCAGAGCATTTGAGAACAGTTTTACTGATTTTAAGAGATAATCACTTTATGCCAAATTTAGCAAAAGTGAGTTCAGTTACGGGAAGTTTATTTTCTTGGACACATTGTCTCGGTGAAGGTATTAAAGTTGATCCGAATAAGATTTCACCATTGTTGATTGGAAGCCTCCCGGGAATGTATCAGAGGTCGAAGTTTTCTTGGTCTTGCTTAGGTTATTATAGACAATTTGTAGAGGATTTTCCATGATAGCTACTCCATTGACAAGATTGCTACAAAAAGATGTCAAGTTTGAATGGGTCGAGAAGTGTCGCAGAGTTTCGACAAGTTAAAGGCATTGTTGATCAAGCTCTGTTTTAGTACAAACGTAACAGGGTAAAGAGTTTGTGATTTCTGATGATGCATCCTTGAATGGACTAGGTGTGTGTGTACTTGCGCAGAAGGAAGGGTAATTGCTTATGCCTCTAGAGCAGTTAAAGCTACATGAGAAAAACTACCCGACACATGATTTAGAGCTATTTGCTATTGTATTTGCATTGAAAACTGGAGACATCACTTATATGGGGAGAAATGTCGAATATTCACCGATCATAAAAGTTTGAAATACTTGATGACTCGGAAAGATCGAACTTAAGGCAAAGAAGATGGCTAGAGTTGATTAAAGATTATGAGCTAGTGATCGATTATCACCGGGTAAGGCAAATGTTGTTCTTTGATGCTTTGAGTAGAAAATCTTTATTTGCATTGAGAGCTTTGCACACTAGTTTGGCATTATCGGATGATGGTTCTATCTTTATTGAGTTGAGAGTTAAATCGACGTTTCTTGAAGAAATTTGTGAAGCTCGAAGGATGATGTGAGTGAGTTGTAAGCCAAAAGAGTTCGGTCTGTGAGTCAGTGTAGAGTCCGATTTTCAGATCGGTTCGGACAGATTGTTTGTTGTTCGAGAGACAGAGTATGTGTACCAAAGAATGATGAGCTTATTAAGAAAATCTTACAGAAGCACATAGCGATTCTTTGTCTATTCACCCAGCAAGATACAAAGATGTATAATGATTTGAAGAAAATGTATTGGTGGGACGAGGAATGAAAAGAGATATATCGAGTTTGTTTCTAGATGCTTGATCCATCGGCCAGTAAAGGCCGAACATCGGTACCTTTGAGTTTATTGCAACTGTATTAGTTCCCGAGTGGAAATGGGATCGAGTTACTATGGATTTTGTGACAGGATTACCTTCACACGAGAAAGAAAGATGCAGTATGGGTTGTGATTGATAAGTTAACAAAGTCGGCTCATTTCATCCCAGTTCTTATGAATTATTCACTTGACAAGTTGGTGAGTTATATATTACAGAGATTGTGAGACTACATGGAGTACAGTTATCGATTATCTCGGATAGGGATCCGAGATTTACCTCACGATTTTGGAAGAAATTGCGCAGGAAGCTTTAGGTACAAAGTTGAGTTTTAGTACTGACTTTCCATCCCTCGGTGATGGTCAATCGAGAGAGTTATTCAGTACTTGAAGATATGCTTAGATGTTGTGTATTGGAATTTCAAAGTAGTTGGGAGAAATATTTACCGTTAGTAGAGTTTGCCTATAATAATAGTTATCAATATAGTTTGAAGATGGCACCTTATGAAGCTTTGTATGGACGTAAATGTCGCACACCTTTGTATTGGACAGAGCTTAAGGAAAATCAGATTTACTGAGGTTGATCTAGTCAAAGAAGCAGAAGAAAAGTAAAAGTCATCGAGATTGCTTGAAAGCGACTTGAGATAGGCAGTAAATCCTATGCAGATTTGAAAAGAAAAGACATTGAATTTCAAGTTGGTGATAGGGTATTCTTGAAAGTATCCCCGTGGAAGAAAGTTCTCAGATTTGGCAAGAAAGGCAAATTAAGTCCCCGTTTTATTGGACCGTTTGAGGTGATCGAGAGAGTTGGGCCATTGGCATATCGTTTGGCTTTGCCAACTGAGTTAAAGAAGATTCATAATGTGTTTCATGTGTCTATGCTACGTCGTTATCGTTCGGATCCTCGCATGTGATTTCGCAAGCAGAGGTTGAGATTGAGCCAGATATGACTTACGGGGAGGAACCAATAAAAATTCTAGCCCGAGAGGTTAAGCAATTAAGGAATAAAAGTATTGCACTTGTGAAAGTATTATGGAATAGGCATGGAATAGAAGAAGCTACATGGGAGCCCGAAGAGACTATGCTAAAAACAAGACCCAAATCTCTTTTTGTGTAAGATTTTTTGGGACGAAAATCCTAAAAAGGGGCGCATTGTAACATCCCGAAATAGGGCCTAAACGGAATAGTGGTTGCGAAACCACAAATTCGAGTCAGTAAAATATTTTAATATTATTTTCAGTGCTTATAATGTGTGAATTATTATGTGTGAAATTTTCGTGATTCAATTTTATTGTTTGGGTGCTTAATTTAATAAAAGGGCTTAATCGCGTAGAAATGAAAATTTAGTGGTTATTTTTAGAAGGGCCAAATAGTGGATGTTCTTTTAATATGGAGGTTTTATGTTGCAATTTTCCCAATAATAAAAGGTAGTGGACGGCAATGGGTTGATACATATCCTTATTGTACAAGTTTTATATATATTAAATAATAAATGTAATTTAATAATAATATAATAGTTATAAAACAAAAAATATATGAGTGGATGGTTTTCATTTTACCATCTACTCATCTAAACTCAAACAGAGAAAAAGAAAACTTTGAAGCTTTGTATCTTTTGCATTTCTAAGCTTAAATTGAAGGTATGTTTTAGCTTAGTTTTTAATAATTTTTACGTTTTTGAGATCGTTGCTTTGAGTGCTACAAAACCCATGTTTCAATTTTGAATTTTGATGAATATTTTGAGTTATGCCATTGATGAGAACTTGTGATTTTTGATGATTGATGGTAGATTTTGCATGTTTATGAGTAGAGGAATGATTTTTATTAAGTGATTTTCGGTAAAAACGAGCTAATTAGTAAAAGTTGTTATTGTTCATAAGTATGTGATATAGTAAGAATTTGAAGTTGTTATAGAAGGGAAAAATGTTCAGCATGTTATAAAACATAAGAATAAGGGCTGAAGTTTAATTTTCGAGCCTAGGGGTAAAATTGTAAATATGTAAAAGTTTAGGGGCAAAATTGTAATTTTGCCAAAAATGAGAGTTAAGGACTGTTTTGATAAATATGAGTATTAAATAAGCTAAATTTGCTATTATAGATCAAGAAGAACGAAATCCAGAGTTAGATCGGGAAAGAAAAAGATAGAGGATTAAATCGATATAATTTATCGATTTTATTTCGAGGTAAGTTCTGATGAAATAAATGCAATATTCTATTATTTTACATTTAATATTATTAAATTCCAGCATTTACATATTTATTCTGTAAATTTATTATTTAAAGACTCAAGTATGAATTGACGGAAAAGTTATCTCGAAAGTTAGGTTGAACCTTAGGAATGTGTAGGATACAAATGTCATGACATTAGGGTTTAAAGAAATCATGTAAGACCATGTCAAGACATGGCATTGATAAGTTACTATAAGGCAAAGGTCCCATGTAAGACCATGCCAAGGCATGGCATTGGTGAATTTATAAGGCAAAGGTCCCATGTAAGACCATGCCAAGGCATGGCATTGGTGAGTTCACAAGGCAAGGATACCACGTAAGACCATGTCAAGACATGGCAATGGTTAAGTTTCATAAGGAAAGGTACCCGCGTATCCTTAGTATTCCAAAGTGGTTCAACGGGAACATTCAAGGAGTATACCAAAGTAAAGGTAAGACAAGTTCAAGCTAAAAAGGTAAGTTAAGACAAGTTCAAGCTAAAAAGGTAAGGTAAGATAAATTCATGTTAAAAAGGTAAGGTAAGATAAATTCATGTTAAAAAGGCAAGGTAAGAATACAAGTTTGAGAATATTGAGTTAAAAGCTTAAGTGATCTTGATAAGAAAAGAATAAGTTAATTCATTAAGAATGTTGTCATCTATTTACATGTAAACTTACTAAGCTTTATGCTTACTCCCATTCTTTATTTTTTTTTTATAGTATTGCAAGCCAACTCGGGGATCGAAAGGACGTCGGAGATCGTACACACTATCAAAGGGTTATATTGGTATTTTGTGACTCGAACGTTTTAAGTTATGGCATGTATAGGGACTTAACCATTTTATGTGTGTGACCTTATGATATGGCTTATTATGGACTTGTAAATGTTTGGTAATGATTAGCCATTAAAATGGTTAATTAAGAACATGGTTGTGGATGTTATGAAATGTCTAGTTGATAATTATTTTAAAGAAATTATGTAATTATATGCAGGGGAATAGTAGGACAGCAGCAGTGACGTGATTTTGAAAAATCACCAAAAATAGTAGAAATTGAATTAGGTCGTGCATGAGATATAGAATTAAATCTTATTAAGTCTATTTTCATATAAAGAAAACGGTGTAGGAAAATGAGTTGTATATTATGAGATAATTGATTTTTAGTGAAGAGAGGTCAGAACTGTCAAACTGTGTAATAGGGGAGACTTTAACTAATAAACTGTACTAATTGGCCACACCAAAAATTCTGGAAAAATTATAATAAGAAGATATATGAGTCTAGTTTCAGGGAAAATTTACGGATCTTGATTTCGAGTTTCGTAACTCGAGTTATAATTAATTTAGTGAACATGACGCAGACGGACAGTTTCAATTTTTATGCCCAGAACTAGTAAGTTAAGTCTAGTAATGCCTCGTGCTCGACTACGGCAACGGTCTCGGGTAAGGGGTGTTACACGCATTGCCAACATTAGGAATAGGAAATTCCATTAGCTTAGTTTAGGTTAATTAATTTAATTAGTTTAATAACTTTAAATTGGATTCACCCTATTAATTCGGAACTCGATTAGATTAGTTCTTATTTTCAGTAATTAATTTAATACTAAATTTCTCCAATCTACAATCCCTTAGGTATGGTCCTCGGAATACTTTCCAAGTGTTTTATTGTAAACAAACTATATTAAATTTTGACCCATATACTTGCGGACATCGCTGTTTAATTATATATTTATTTGTTGTTGTATTTCCAGTCCAAAAGTTCGCATGTTTGGCGACAGTTAAGTTGTTGGCGCCGTTGCCGGTGATTGCGATGGTGAAAATTATTAATAATTTAATTTCCTTGTAAAATAATACTAGTCGAAAGATAAAAAAGTTAGATAGTGTGTCAATTTTTAATTTTTTTATTTATTTAAATATTTTAGTTACCTTGTGACTATTTAATTTAATCATGGATGCAATTAATGATGAATTTGACGATGATAGTAGTTGGGATAAGGAACGCGAGATGTTTGCATGGTACGGCGATGAAGTATATGAGGAAGGATTTTATGAAGAATGGGAGATCGAAAAGAACCAAAGGTTGCTCATGATGGAGTTGCAACAAACCCCATTAGATGAGGTTGTGCATGATGTTCCTAACTTCGATCACAAAGACCCTTGTAGTGCGATTAACCATCGAAAACCAGTTTGTACAAAATCATTGGATGGGAACATTAACAAAGCATCAAGTTTGATGAATGGAGCTTCGACGAACCAATGGAGTTATGACGGAGAATCCAATATGCCTAGACATTAAGTCCTGGAAGAATTAGAGTTAATCATGGATGACAATGTATATTGATATTTGTATGAGCAACATAAGAGCAATCAAAGATCATATCAGACAAATAGAGTTTCAACGAACCAGCGGAGTCATGATCAAAGTTGTGGAGAATATTCATCCACATTCCCTTTTGATTCAGATGCATTCCAATCTAACCTAGAAATAATTCAAAAAAGGGTGGACCAGTTAGAGGAATTACTTTGAAGGCAAGCAGAAGTAGAGACCCCATTGGAAGAAGTCGTACATCATGCCCCTAACTTTGCTTCTGAGACCTACGGTATCACCATTGACCATCCAGAAGTAGATTATGAATCGGAGACGAGAAAGAATTGAAGATCACCGAAGAAGTCTCTGATCTAATTAAATTTGTCGTAGATGTAGATGTAGAAGTAGATCTAACCACTAACATGGAGCTTGTCCAGATTTTGAATAAAAGTGTAGACAAGTCGATACACTTTCTAGCCAAAACCAAAGAGGTGCGAACCGAATAAATCGATGAGTTCGTTCAATTCTCATTTGAAACTGAAGACAAAACTCGAGTGTCCAAAACCTCACGCGACATGGAGGTGAAAAGGCTCAAGATAATGATACCCCAAAAAATTATTTGGGGTTGGCTTGGTTTCAACACCAAGTGGCTCATCATGTGGATGTTGTGTTGGTTGAAAATAAGGCAATATCATTGGAAATAACATGGGTAAATAATATCCTCTCATTGGCATTACATGGTTAATGAAAAGTAAACATGGTCATGAGTCTTTCATCTTTATAATGAATGACTTAATTGCTATTCGATAGTAATTAACTTTTCATAAAGGAACATGTAATGGTTACCATGAGATAAAATAGGATCATATTGGGAGAACGAATATTATCCCAAATAGATCAATGATATCCTATGAGGGTAACACACTTATGACAATGTCATTGGAAAAGCACTGGGTAGTTGCTTTCGTAATGGTATGTTATTAGGGAGAGCTCAGTCACGATATTATAGTGGAATGATTTCGTGACTAAATGAGTTTATAATTAATTGGCGAAAAGCCATAATTTAATTATAAATCATTTGAGCCCTAATTACATATGTCCAATCAGTCCTTTCGCTAGCTCGCTGAAACCATAAATGAATTATGTGTTTGAATAGAAATGAACAGAATGAATAGGAAAAGAGATATGAGAAACATTCAGGAATGATTATGGTTTTCTCCGAAATGTAAAAATGGAATCATTTGGAAATGAATGTAGGTTTCAAAAATGGAAATGATTCATTTCCAATTATATATGGATTACTTAAAAATGATTGGAAGATTTAGTTTATATTTTTTAGCTGTTTTGAAGCCCAAAAATAAAATAAACCATCCGGCCCTAGTGAACATGTTGAGTTGTGAAATATTAAACATACTTCCTCGAAATTTTACCAGAGGTAAAATCATCAAAATATTACCATGGTAAAATCATTAAAATTTAACTGGAGGTAAAATAAGGATGAAAAAATTGTTTAATATATAATACTAAATTTTATTTTGGGAAATAGAAAAACTGTATTGGGTTGGACCATATTACAGAGTATTGGGTCAAAAGACCCTAAAAATACTCGTAATTGGACCCGATGTGAGAGAGGACTAAAACCCCTCATATAACATGAAGGGAATGACAACCCTAGTAGGAATATTAGGGTGTGCCGTCCACCCCACTCTTACTCTAAGTAGGAAGGTTTTTTTTCCTATTTGAAATAAACCACTACAACTCAAAAAAATTTTACCTTCTCTTCTTATAAATAGATGCATTGGTAGGACATAAAACAGAATTTGGAGAAATACTTACTCTACCGAAAAATAAAGAGAATTTATTCTCAACTATTAAATATATTTTTCTAGAATAACAATTCTAACGATTTCTATTAAAGAAGAGAGAATTTTCATTTTCACCCCAAATAAAAAAGAGAACTTTTTCTAGTTTTGTATTTCGATTTCATTAGTTTGAGCCACATTTGAAGCAATTCGTGGTACGAGAATAGTGGAGAAGATCATTTGGTTAAAAGCCGTCGCTAAGTTAAAAACAAAAGTATGAATTTGGTTAGGGTTTATTGCTATAAATATTACATACTAAGTCGATTTTCAAAAGTTTAATTTTCCGTTGTATAAGAAAACCGTTTCAAACCAGATTTTTTTTCAACAACAGAAAGCTTTCCTTTGAGCTCCTCAATTTTCGTGTTCAAATTTGTCATTGTTGCCTTAGTTTCCTCCTTCGAAGCCATCATCATAACTTCGAGAGCATCATTCCTCTTAGTTAGTTTCTCATCAATGGCCTTGAAAGCCTATTGCATCTCTCCCACACTAACGTGGATGGAACCCAACACCTGTTCCTATAATTGATCTTTTCTCCAGTCCAATTCTGTGGTGAGTCCCTTGATTGGCTCAAGGGTCCCTCTTGTTGGAAAAAAATCTAGTTTGAAAACGATTTTCTTGCACAATAGAAAATTAAAATTTTAAAAACTAACCTGATTTGTGATATTTATAGCAATAAACCTTAGACAAAAATGATACTTGTGTTTTCGGATAAACGAATCCTTGATGTTTTCTGACTTTCAACCAAATGATCTTCTCTGCTATTCTAGTACCACAAACTGCTTCGAGTGTGGGCTCGAACCAATTGAATCAAAACATAGAACTAGAAAAAGTTTTATTGTCCTTTTGGGGTAAAAACGAAAATTCTCTCTTCTTTAATAGAAACCGATAGAATTGTTATTCTAGAAAAATATATTTAATAGTTGAGAATATATTCTCTCTATTTTTTTGGCAGAGTAACAATCTCTCAAATTTGTTTAAATAGCTATACTGATGTCATCTATTTATAGGAAGAGAATATAGAACACATATTGAATTATAGAGGTTTATTTTAACTAGAAAAACAACTTCCAACTTAGAGTTGAAATAGGGTGGACGGTTGACTGCTTATAAACGAGTTAGCATTTATTGTAAGATAACACTCTAAAAATATATATAAGATTAGAACGGTGGTGTCTACAAGTGCACGATTCAAATTGTAATATAGTTTAGTTACAACGGAACACTTGGAAGTATTTTGAGGATCATACCTAAGAGAGGATGGAACAAATCTATGAAGACATTTTTACAATAATAAGTCTAAGTAGTAGTAATTAATTCCTATATTATGTAACACTCTAACTCGACCCGTCTTTTAGATCCAAGTATGGAGCGTCACAAATGGACCAGGTTCACCTATATTTAATTTTTTTCTAACTTAACTACTATAAAACAGTCTAAAAATAAAACAAATAATAATTCTTACAACCAAAGCCTTAAGCCTCTTAATACTTAGTCCTTCAAATTTTTTTTCTCTAATCTGATTGTTTAATTACAATGAAACTCATGCAACTCTTTTTAGAGGCTAACTATCCCTTTTTCCCAAATTCTAAAGGTGTTGTCTGATTTTGACATAAAAATTCCCGAGGCGAAGCCTCTGATAGTACCCCTTTCTTATGTGCATGACTCTAATCCATCAGCGATCCCCGTTCTCCGCTCCATTTGGCTTGATCCGTCATCCGAGTCCTCGATCAACCTTGCAAATCCTTTGAATATCAGCCACACGACTGTAAATTCAAATGAACTTAGTGAGTTCCTTCACTATGTCACACATAATTTAACCCTATCACACGAGGGTAACGAATGTCAAATAAACTAATAGACGACATATTAGTCTTTCAATTGGTTTTCTCATTTCCGATTAGGTTAAGGACATGTTTAGGTTCGTCTACTAATATAAGTTGTTTTTCTGTATTAAGATCCGACCACATAATACCACTTAATATTTGTTAAACATTAGACAATCAGTGAGCAACATTTGCTTCCATTTTGCTTTGCGTGCATAACTCATGTGACAAAAATATACAAAGTATTAATGTAATTCATGAATAATTTTATTAATAATCTATTCGAAAAATTACAAGTGTACTTAGATGAAAACACTACACTAAAGGCACCAAATCCAACATCCCTCACATCACCCATGGAACCCTCGAGTTTGGCAACCTTACCTTCCAAAGCTGATAGCATATCCCTTGATCTGCTAGCTTTCCTACCCCTCCCACTGGTCTCTCTAGGCTCAACCTGCTCGTCTACTCCTTTCATCATCTCAACCAGTGCCTTACCGAACACCGACTCTTGATACCAATTGTCAGGAGGCTAGAACTTTAGTTTGGAAAATCGCGCAACCTTAGGCGATTTATTTGCTTCAAATCAGCCTAAGTCAGCCTTCCTCTCGAAAGTGAGAATTCACAAAGGAAATTCTCTAAGGCATCAAAATAAAGTGGAAGCAAACTCTCAAGCGAAGAAGAAAAAAGCGAACAAAAAAGTCACAATAAAGCAAATGCACACCGAATGTTTGAGTAAATGCTCTTAAAGTGTTTCTATTACTTTAAAAAATTACAACTAAATGATTACAAATGATAAAAAGTGCTTTATTTATAGTTGACCTCCCCATGATCCAACGTTTAGTTTAAAATACATCAACGATTGAAAAATTAAGCCTATCTATAAGATGATAGTACTAAGAGATTTAAATACTATAGGATTACAAATATTCACCATTATAACTTTAGTTTTACTGGAGTGCTTCACTGGACTACTAAAGCTTCAAGTAAATGGGCTTCTTAATGTGTTCCACGAATCAGGCTAGTTCATGTAGGTCAAATGAGCCTCATATAATCAATTGACCTCCATGAGATGTTTTGTGTGCATTTGTCACAAGCTTTTATTTGCGGCTTGTGACACCTACACGAGAGATTAGCCATTTACTTTCCCTTCGGACATGGACATCAAATCGGGTAGGAAGTTTTGGTAATATTTATTGATTAAAACATATAGCATATGTGAGTTTTGCTTTAGTCAGGTTGTGAAGTAGCATTTTTGTCATACCTGTGGGTTCTTAATCATTTTGATTATGTTATGTTCTGTTTTCGGGTAGGAAGTTTTGGTAATATTTATTGATTAAAACATATAGCATATGTGAGTTTTGCTTTATTAAGGTTGTGAAGTAGCATTTTTGTCATACTTGTGGGCTCTTACATCATTTTGATTATATTCTGTTCTGTTTTATATCAGTCGAGAGAAGTGCATGAAAATAGTGGTTGAGGTTGCTGTCAGGTAATCCTTCATTCAATCTCTTGTTTCATCTTGAAAACATATCATTCTTTTGCTACTTTTCAATTACTTATTTCCAAATTTTACATATTGGAATTAACCACAGTTTTCAACCACAAGAGGAAAATAAATAAATAAATACTAAGTAAAGTTTTGCAGCTCAACTAGAGGTGCCCTCACCTGAACTTTCTATAGCTTAACTGCCTGCTGAGTATTACTAAACTACTTGAAAGCTAGCTTAGCATTAGAAGTAGATGAGTATAGCAATGAAGATGCAGAAAAGCTGGTGCTGCTGCTCTGGGGATATGAGTTTTGGATCATTGATGATGGAGAGTTGCTGTTCCCTTGGTGATTATGATCCGAGTCCGAAGAGCCGTCTGGAACCATGCTCAGTTTCATACACTCTTCTCTCTCCTGCTTTATTTCCTTCAGCATTGCAGCTACGTCTTTCATGGTAGGTCTGTCATCAGGGGTAGGGTTTACACATAGCAATGCCACCCCTATGGTCTGCAACATTTCCTCGATCTCGGATTCCGGCCTAGCTTGTAAGCTCGGATCTAGCACTCCAACCCCACCTCTTTTCTGCCTGACCCAATCTACAATGTGGAGTCCATCTGGTATGGTTGGATCAATTGGTTGTTTTCCTGTTAGGACTTCTAACACAACAACTCCGTAGCTATACACATCACTTTTCTCTGTTATTTTCATCATATAACCATACTCTGCAATGACATTAAACCATATGAGAGTTGCCATTTTCATTTAATCATCACTTATTCAGCAGTATACAAGAATGCGATGGCAATATTGCATTTTTATGTCTTTTGACAGTTATTGCATTTTCTTGAGAAAATGGAAATGCAGTTTTATATGCAAGCTGATAATTCTGATATGCAAGGATTTTGAACTAACCTGGAGCAATGTAACCATAGGATCCAGCAACTGTGCTAGAAGACCTAGCGAAATCTCCATTGTCGACAAGCTTGGCAAGTCCAAAATCAGCAATGTAGGATTCAAACTGGGGACCAATGAGGATGTTGTTGGCCTTGATATCTCTGTGAACAATGGGAGGAACGCAGTCATGGTGTAGGTAAGCCAAACCTTGAGCTGCTCCCAAGATGATTCGATATCTAAGATCCCATTCCATGCAGTTGCCATTGCGCTCATGAAGAAGACTTCCCAAGCTTCCATTTTCCATGTAATCATACATAAGCAATCTTGTGCTTCTGTTCCAACAGCAACCTAAGAACTTGACTATGTTTTTGTGGCGGATAGAACCGAGAGTTTTTACCTCAGCAGAAAAGGAATCACGAACTCCGCCTATACCAACTTTATCACTATGACAATCATATCCAGCTGCCATTGTAGTTGGCCAAAGCTTCTTTACAGCAATGGTTTCCCCATTTTCTAGTTCTGCACGATAAACAATCCCCGAACAACCCTTTCCGATAACATTACCTTCTACCAAACATTTCAAAACTTGATCAACTGAGAAATTCAACTTCTGGAATGGAGTGAACTGCCAAGGCCATGAATCCCCTCCCATCTCAGAATCATTATCATCTCCTATCATCTTTCTAGCTCTAAAGACTGCAAAAGCCCCAAAGATTGCTAATGCAATGGCCAAGGTAGTAAGCAGTGCAATAGCTATTTTAAGTTTTTGTGATCGTCTGAAACCACTATTACTTTGCATACCAGTTGCTGAAGCACTGCTAAGGAAACATGAATCGTGTCCCTTAGAACACAGCCCTTGGTTTCCAGCCATTTCTGTTGCAGATAACTGTCGGAACAACTTACTGTCCGGGAGGTAGCCGGTGAAATTGTTGTAGGAGATGTTCAGAGAAACAAGGTTGTCAAGCCCAGAAATTGCTACCAAGTCACCTTCAAGCTTGTTGTGTGAAAGGTCCAATATTGATAACTTGTTCAGTGCAGAAACTTGAGGTGGGATTACCCCAGATAGTGCATTCCAACTTAGATTTAGAGCAATATCTAGAGCTTGGATGTCGAACAGTTCCTCTGGTATCGTGCCAGATAGTGCATTGCTGCTAAGGTCAAGCAATTGAAGATTTAAACAATGACCAAGAGAGGAAGGGATTGCTCCAGAAAGAGAGTTCCTGCTAAGTATAAGTCTATTGAGTGAAGTTAGTTGGCCAAAACTCTCTGGAATTTGTCCCTTAAACTGATTAACAGAAACATCCAATACCTGAAGTCTCGTAAGAGAAGATAAAGAGCTAGGAAAAGAACCTTCAATGGTGTTGTTGCTAAGGTTCAACATTTGCAACTGAGTGCAGTTACCTATCTCATCTGGCACTGAGCCACCAAGATGGTTTTCAGACAGGTCAAGGAAGCTAAGATTGTCTAGGAGCCCAATCTCTTTCGGGATCATTCCGCTGATTCTGTTATTAACAAGCCGGACTCTAATAAGGGAACTGCAATTGCCAATCTCCGGAGGGATTGTGCCCGAAATGTCATTAGAAATTAAGAGAAGCTTTGTTAGATTTTGAAGCTGAAATAAACCGGAGGGTAAGCTACCAGTGAGTGCATTATGTGACAAGTCTAGAGCTTCGAGGCTCCTCCAACTAGCTAATGCTGCTGGAATGCTTCCTTCAAGTTTGTTTTGCCACGCAAAGAAGACCGTGAGCTTTGTTAATGTCCCAAGCTCTGCCGGAATAGAGCCTGATATCTGATTAGTATCAAGCTGTAACTGTACTAGGCTTGTGGCATTAGATAGAATTGGTGGTATAGTGCCAGTGATATTGTTGTTACTAAGCATGAGCTCTTGAAGATTAGAGAGGTTGCCAAATGAGTGGGGTATGCTACCAGAAAAATAATTTAAGGACAGATCAATGGTCATCAAGCTTTTGCAGTTCCCTATTTCCTCAGGAATACTCCCTTCAAAGTTGTTCTGCCACAGCAACAACTTCTCCAGCTTCTGGAGCTTACCCAACACCGGTGGAAGTGACCCGAAGAGATCGTTCTCATACAAATATAAGTCCACAAGCTCTGAACAGTTGCCTATGTGTGGTGGAACCTCACCTGAAAGCATGGTGGTATATACTGATAGAGTTTGGAGTTTGGTTAGCTTACCTAGTGAAACAGGAATTGAACCAGAGATTTTAGTATCAGCAAGGCCCAACACCTTCAGGCTTTGGCAGTCTCCAATCTCTTCTGGGATTCTTCCTGCAATGTCCTTGTTCCCACCTGCACGTATAACTTCAAGATTTGACAGTTTACCAAGTTCAACTGGAAGGTTCCCACTTAAATAGTTGTCAAATATGAGGAGATTCTTAAGGCTGCTGCATTCACCAATGGCTCCCGGGATCTCCCCAGTGAGCTGGTTGGAGTTTAAAATCAAGTCCTGCAGGTTGTGGAGCTTTCCAATACTTGAAGGAATGCTACCAACGAGACTGTTTGCGCTGACATCGATGACAGTTAGTTGCAAGCAGTCTCCAATATCAGGTGGGATAGTTCCAGTGAGATTAGCACCAGAAATGACCAGCTTCTGAAGGGAAGGAAGGGATGAAAGATTGGAAGGAAAGGGAAGAGCTAGCTGGACAAACTGGATATTGATTTCAATGACGAATTTTTCAGAAGAACAAGTGATATAAGACCAGGTACAGGGGTTGGGGTCTGAAGGATGCCAGTTGGAGAGTGGTGAAGGAGGTGAAGGGAAGCTATGAAGCCAAGATAGTAATGCAATAGCTTCACTGTTGGCTGCAAAAACAGCATTAGGTAAAAGTGTAAAGAAGAGTGATAGAAGTAGAAGGCGATAATAGTGAAGGTGAGTGGTCAAAGATTGCCTTGGCATTGCCTGCTGCTTGTAGTTTTTGGACTGCCTCGGCATTGGCATTGCCAATATTGCCTCAAATCCCAAATCACTCCTCTCTTATTTTTGCATTGGGTCTCTCTCTCTCTTTTCTTTTTTCGTTTTTTTTTTTTGCTTATCTAAAACGTAGTCTACTTGAGCTTCTAGTGTTATTAGTCTAATACTATTTCTACAACCATATTTCCTTTGCAAGCAAGCAGGAAAAGGGTAGATAAAGAAACCATTTGGAACTCACACACCACACCACCATCACTACCTTCACCTCGGGGCTCTGTTTTTTCCTTGTAATCTTTTTGAATATGTTTTGTTAAGAGTACTTATGAACAGATACACCATGTGTTTTTGCATTGTTTTCCTCAAAATGATTACTAGACTGGGCTGGTTTATTTTTGGAATTTGAGCCAAACCTTTGAGGCTAGTCAAGCAAGCATCTTGGATTCTTTTTTTTTTTTTTTAACACTTCTCTTTTCTCAAAGAAGAAACAAATTTGATTTCAAACTTTCATGAACTACTGTTTCAAGGAAAATCCCCAATTGGTAAAATAAAATCACCCATCAATTACTCTGTTTTACCTCTCTCCACCCATGATTCTTAACCTGGGATTTCTCATTCTTCAAAACAGGTGACTATGGCCAAAATTATAGTATAACATAAAAAGCAATTTATGGTACACGATTAACAAGATAAGTCTCATCTTTTGTTCTATAAAAAAAAGAGAGGAAGAAGTTGTATTTAATTATAAAATCAAAGCAAGAAGTCCATACAGATGCATCATCTTCTCCTTGTCCTTACCTGATCAATCTAGTATTCAACCTTAATTGTGAAATGTGAATCCCTTAATGGAGATTTCAGTTTTTTTTTTCTTCTTAAAATAAATTATGTTCACTGCATTGCTTGCTTGCTTGTTAGCCTAAACCAATGCTTGTGCCAGGGATATGTCTCCAGGCTTTAATGACTTGAACAAATCAAGTCAGTTAAAATTAAGAAATTTGTTAATGATAAGAAAATTTTTTTTATCATATTAGTAAGCAATGTCCATTAAAACATAAATGAGCACATGATATGAACAACCTTCAAAATGAAGCCTCTTTTTCCCAGACCTTACCAAGACACTCATCATTTCAGCATCCATGTGGCAGATAAAAAGAAAAGGTGTAATAACAATAAGCCAAGAAATACTCAAAATCTGTAAGTAATGTCCCTAACTTTGAGGTGAAAACCCCATGTGAATGAACACAATTTCAACCATTAGCCTGACTCAAAACCTGCCCTTGCCCCTACTGCAAATCTTTTTTACCCTTAAATTATACTACTATTATAATAATCAAAAGGAAAATAAAAATGTGAGCCTACCTAATGGCGTTTAAAGCTTAAAGGATTCAAAAATGCTGAGACAGAGCCCAAAGCTCAAGGTGGGTGACCTTGGAAACCTCCCCTCCAGGGAATCTATACACGTTTTGTTCTGTTTTGTCAAAGCCCTAATTATTAAATTACAAAACCAACTAATTCCTCTTTTAATACCTTGTTTATAGGGCAATAAACGGGCCACTTAAAAATAGGTTTATTGCACATATCTCCCTAGAGTATGATTCAATTTTATATTCATATTAAACTTTAAAATTTTTTACCGAGTCTCAAAATATTAATACCATATCAATTAAATTATTTTGTTAGCTTGGACGTTATAAGTCAATTTAGATATGATGTGTTTTAGGATTTAAGGCTAGTTTCGGATTTAGAGTTTAAGATTTTGAACACGATTAAATTTTGATCATGTCATATTTCAATTTATTTAAGGTTTAAATTGACAATGACCTAATTGATATGATATCATACTTTGAAACTCAATCATATTGCTTTGAAGTTTGAGATTAATTTAAAATGTCAAATTTAGTCATCAACGTTTATATGTTTTGTCAATTTAACATTTATTCTTTTATTAACTTAAATTTAACCACTAAACTTTCGAAAAGAGTATTATGCGAATTTAAAATCTTTATAATCCATCCATCCATCCATACATGTACATATATCCTAGAACTACAAATATTGAATGAAATATTTATTGTTAAATTTTTTTAAATTAATTATTCAATCCTTTTTTAATTAAAATAAAGTATCAATAAATTTATTAGCATTAAAATTAAAGTTATTATTAAAGTGAAATTTCTAATAGATTAAAATATTAATAAAATATATTACCATCACCATTAACATTAACATTAAAGTCCTTATTACAATGAAATTACTTAACTGATTATTTTTATTAAATTAAACATAACTAACTTTTCTGTCAATTATTATATATATATTTATTTACATTGAATTGAAGTATTTTTTATTAAGGTAAAATATTAATAAAAAATAAAAGCATATTTTCTCTTCGAAAATTTTAAAATTAATTATTATTTATTGAAATAAAACATTAATTTTTTTTATTACTATTAAATTAAAGTCCCTATCAAAGTAAATTTCCTTAAATGATTATTTTATTAATTAAATATTAACTAAATTTGTAATAGTCCGTTTTTTAGTGGTGTTGGATACAATGGTTTCGGAGCCACAAACCCGATGAGTAAGTTCGTAAATAATATTAATTAATATTTATAACTCAAATATGGTTTTAAAAAGGTTTTTGATATGATAATTTATGTTATATAAATGATTAATTAAGTTCAAGTGGTAAGACCCTAAAGTCAAGTGGTTTTAAAAAGTGAGGTATCAGGACCTCGTTTCTATAAATCAAGCCGTAAATATTTTTATAAATATTAATGAAGTGTTATTAAGGTTTTACTAAAGCTTCGTTAAGAAATTTTAACGTTTAGATAGTTAATTAATTAAAAAGGACTAAATCGTAAAGGATGTAAAATTTGATTACTAATAGGTATGAGTGATTAAATTGCTTAATGAATAAATTTAAATGGACTTAAATGTTAATAAAACATTTAAGGAGTTAGTGGACAAATATAGACATGAATTTGGTGTTTTATTTAATTATTAACAAAAAGTGAAAATGGTAATTTGATAAATTAAATTAAATTAAATAAAAAAAAATTATCATCTTTTCAAAGCCTTCATCACCGAATTGTAAAAGGGGGAATATGCCATTTTTAAGCTTGGAGGTTTCAGCAAGTTCAAATGCTAGCATGGTATGTAGTTTTAGCTTTGTTTTTAATAATTTTTATGTTTTTGAAACTGTTAAAGATTTTGAATGTTTTCATTGACAAATATTTTTTATTTTAGATGTTAAATGATGAATTTGAGGTATTATTTATTATTTATAAGTATTTTGTTAAGTGATCTTGGGTGAATTTAACAATTAGGGATTCTATTGTTGAAATAGTAAAAATACAAGGACTTGATGTGAAATTTTTGCAAATATGGTCTGTAATGGAAGCTATGAACATCTGGTTGGCATGGGTTTTCAATAAAAATGGTTAATTTGGATGTTTTAGGCTCAGGGACTAAATTGAATAAAAGTAAAATGTTTGGGGCAATTTTGTAAAAATGTCAAAATTGACTAAAATGCATAAAATGAATTAGTTTTACTATCTAAATTAATTAATTGAATGAAATCATTAATTTAGATCAAGAACGAGTAGAAAATCGAGGAGAAGGGAAAATTACCAAATAGCTCTTGTACTTTGACATTTCTGCAATTTAGCTAGGTAAGTTCGTATGAACTATAATCACTTAAATGTTTATTAGATTGAATATTTAATTTGTTGTTCTAATGTAAATGAATCAATATATATATATGATTATGTCCGTATTATGATGAATTGAAGGTTATCAAGCCCCGTTTGAACATTAGGAATATATAGGATACAAATGACATGTCATTAGAGTTGCCATGTTTCGGGTGCTGGTCTTGAATGTCCTACCGATGGCTGAGGTCCTACATTTGTGTGAGCTTCTTGCGTATCCGATATTATTCTAAGTGGTTCAACAGGCATGAAAAGGAAAGGAATGGTGAGAGTTCAAATGACTTATGTCATGAAAACTATGAAAAAGAAGTGTGAATAGGCCCATTTCACAGCTCTTGTGAGCAACGATGTAAAGGAAAAGGAAAGGAATGGTTTCAACCATATGTTTAGCATACTTTGTGTGAGATTCCTACGTATCCGATATTATTCTAAGTGGCTCAACAGGCATGAAAAGGAAAGGAATGGTGAGAATTCAAATGACTTATGTCATGAAAACTATGAAAAATAATGAAAACGAAATGTTCAATGAAAGTATGTCTATGTTCATGAAATTGATGATTTCAAGTGATGTGGTTCATGTTTAATGAATTATCTTATGTTAATTCAAATGAATTATGAATTGATGCACTAACATGTGTTGTTGATGATCTTAGGCTTATGCCAAGCTATTGGTTGGATTGTATGATGTTTTATTTTAAAGTTATGCATTGAAATGGTAAGTGTCCAAATGGAAATATGCTTATGTTCATGAAAGGGTGGTATGAATCAAAATATGTATTTTCTAATGAAATGGGTTATTATGTGGTTGATGTTTATGCTTATGTCTTGTATTATGCAAATGAAATGGGTAAGAAAAGGTAATGAAATGGTAAGTTCATAATTGAAATGTAATATGATGAAAAAGGGATTGATGAGTTGAATGATGTACTTATATGTGAGAAATTTACGTAGGCTATAGATGAATTTACTTATGTCATGAATAAATATACTAATTCATTAAATTGATGTTATTTAAGTTGATGCTAAGTAAATGGAATGGAAAGTAAGTAAAGAAAGTAGTTCATAGTTTTATAAAAAGGTTAATGATGGTTTGATATGTCTTATAAAATCCCATGGTGTTAGGAATGAAAATTATATATGATGGTGATAGACTTACTCATTTGTGAGTTGATGGTTATGTAGTTGATAAATCTTGAGGCATTGGTATAGGTTTATGTTTAAATTATAAATTTAATTGTTGAAATGGAATGTTATGTTTAAAGTTTATACGAGCTTACTAAGCATTCATTACTTACGTAGTTATTTTCTTTTACTTTATAGATTATTAGAAGCTCGATCGATTTGGAAGCTCGTCAAAGATCTATCACACTATCCGGCAATTATATCGGTAGTTTTGATGTGTTGGTTAAGGTTATAATGGCATGTATAGGTGGACTTATGTTTAATGATTTAGTTGTTATGTTTGGCATGTATATATGGCATTATGGTTGGTGTGCTTTTGGCACTTTGATACCTTGATGGATGGTTTTTTTATGGTTAAGTTGATGCATGTTGGAATGATCAATTTGGTATGTGATGGTATGCTTATAATGTTGCTAAATTAGGTTATCTTTTGAGATGGTTATGAGCTATACGAATTGGTATGAATATGGTCAATTATGCATATGATTAGGTATATTTGATGGTTTTTGTTTGAGGTGCCTATATGACATATTGGTTGGATGGTTAAATGGCTTATTTAATTTGTCTTATTACGCATGATCTGGGTATGTTTTAAGGTCTTGATTATATGTGCAAGTTGCTTGTAGGTTCATATTTGAATGGGTAAAAGAAATGGCTTGATTTTGGCCATTTTCTTGTCCACACGGCCTAAGACACGGACGTGTGTCTTAGTCGTGTGACACACATGGCCATGCGACACGGCTGTGTGTCCACTGTAGGTTTTAAATGTTGCTTTTTGAAAGTTAAACATTCTAGCACACGGGTGTGTGAGGCCATTTCGAGTGTTACATGGCCTAGCACACGGGCGTGTGGCTTGGTCGTGTGACCCAAGTCAAAGAGTTACACGGGCATAGACATGGGCTGGGACACGGTTGTGTATTCCTATTTCGATTGTTACACGACCTGGCCACACGGCCGTATGACACCTGTAGTGTGAAATTTTCTAACTTTTTCCTTAATGTTTCAAATGTTTCCAATTTGATCCCGAATCGTTTCTAAAGTGTTTCTAAGGCCTTGATGGCTCGAATAAAGGATGATATGCATGTGTATGAATGAATTATACTATGGTTAATGAAATTTTTGGAGATGAATGTTTTAAGTTACATTTTCATAGTAATGCTCCATAACCCTGTTTCGACGACGGATATGAGTTAGGGGTGTTACATAAAGAAAGAAAGAAAAATCAAATTCTGATAAAAAATAGCGGCGACAGCGACGGCGGTGGTTTGGCAGTGGTCTCGATGAGGTGAGAAAAATATAAAAAATGGGGGAAGAGGGTTCAACCACAAAGTTAAGAGAAAAGAGAAAAGAAAATGAGTGGAGGAGAAAGGGTTTCCCATGGTGGTTCGCGGCGGTTCACGGTTGGCGATGGTGGTGGTGAGGGGTGGTGACCAAAAGAAAAGAGAAGGAAAAGAGAATATTGAGAGGTGGTGTCGAGCTAGTGAAACTATAGCCCACAGTGGATGAATTCTAGATGGTGGTTGAAGGTGATGGTTGTTTGTCAAATGGAGAGAAAATGGAGGTGAAAGAAAATGAAAAAAAAATGAGAATATGGGAGAAATGAGAGAGGTAGGGACGACAATGGGTGTGTCTAGCTTGGTCAACTATGATCAGGTTCAGTGAATCACATCAAATAGGCAAGGTAAGAGGTTTTGGCAATGGAAGGAGACATGGAGTTAAAAAGGGAATCATGCATCCCCAACTTAAGGTAAGTTTGACTCTTAATGGAGGGAATGAGTCAACTTATATGAGGCAACAAGGGGGTGGACGACAAATACTTATGTCACATGGAAAAATTGTAAAAAAAAAAAATATAGTGTGAACATTAGGACTTGAGCTTTAGACCTTTAGGATAGCTAAGAAGTCTTTAAACCACTAGACTACACATTCCCTTATTCTCATTCTTGCGCACATATTAATAAAAAATATATGAGATATGACATTTTACCTTTTTAGATCAATTTTTTTGAAGCTTGGATTTTCTCAAATTTGGATCAATCTAGGTCAAGCGGGTGTAGATAAATTCAAATAATCTTGATATTTTATAATATATAAACAATTTTATTTCAATGTAATAATCAATTTTACTTTTATATAATGATAATACTGTAACATCCCAAAAATTGGGGGATAGTAGAATCAGGTTTGGGAATCAAGAAAGAGTCGTCATGCCCTAATTTTTTAGGTTATTTATACGTTATTAAGAATAAATGAGGTACTGGTTTGTTGGATAAATGTTAGTGAAACGTTCCTTAAAACCCAAGTTCAAATCCCTTTTCTCTTACCATTTTTATTATTTTGCTAATTTTGCCTCAAACCCTAGTATGTGACACGCCTTGTTTTTAAAACAAATATTGTAAAATTATTTCAAAAATAAGGAAATAGCCTAGTGGTTAATTGATAAATTCAAAAGTAAAAAAATTAAATTGAGGTCCCAAGTTTGAATCCTTTCCCATGCAAAATAACCATTTTTTTATAAAATCCCTTGTTTTAGATGTATGTGGTATAAATGTTAATTTTACACAAAATAATCAGTCTTTATTCTATTTTTACTCACTCTAGTCTTCCTCCCCTCTTTTCTTGTTAAACTAAGCTTTATTTGGTAAAATATTTTGATATAATAAATTAAAAGTATTTTTGAATATAAGCTAAAATTGAAAAAATAATTTTTAAATTTGATTTCTAAGAAATAAAACTTTGAATATCTATAGTAAACTATTTGAAAATTTTGAAACAATTTTAAAATCAAGTGAAAATGTTTTTAACCAAGTCAAAATGATCTTAATTAAGTTAAAGTCATTTTAACACAGTAAAATGATTTTCAAACAAGTCAAAATTTCTCCAGGCCAAAAAGTATCGATACCATTTGGCCAAGTATCAATAATTTTGGAAATATCGATACACTTAGAAAAATTAAGACCAAAAAGGCATTCTATTTTCAAAAACCTTAAAAATTATCAATACTATGTTTTTCGTATCGATACTTTTTTGAAAATAATTAATACCTTTCTTAAAAATGGTACTAAAATTGTATTATGTTTCTCATAAACCCAACGAAGTATCGATCCGATATCGATACCTATTTCAGAAGTATCGATAAAATATATTTTAAGTATCGATTATTTCATTCCAACTGCCACCGAATTAGCATTTATGACAAAAAAAAAAGCGAGTGTAACAATACTAGTGCTATTTGTCTCACTAAAAATCTCATCCAACATTCTAGAACTAAACAAATTGAAATAAACACCATTTCATTAGAGATCATGTCCAAAAGGATGAAATAATTCTAGAGTATATAGACACCTTAAACTAATTAGCTAACATTTTCACAAAATAACTAAACAAAGAAAGATTTTGGACACTGAACTAGGTTTAACAACCTTGCCTTGACTTTGTGGTACAACCTTCTTGTACCTTATTTGATTATTTTTATTGCAAAAAGCTTGTTGAGTATGGTTTCATGACTTTTATATGCAAAAATGTAGCGGGAGTTTCATGTGAAAAACTGTTCTATTTTGATTTCATCCTTCTACATTTTAGAGAAGTGGTATTAACTTAGTCATTTTTTTAACATATTTTTGCTTCATGCATTTCATTCATTTTCCTCACACTACATATCTTTATGCATATGAAATATTTAGGAACAACTTTGGAGTCATTTTAGGACCCTCAGTAAACAATACAACCTAAAAATCTTGTTTTTGCTGTCTTATTACACTTGGAAAACAAAATGGTAATTTGGTATCGATACTAACTTAAAAATATTGATACTCGTGTAAAAATATAGATACCACTAGGGTTTTAAAGGTACCTGCTGCTATTTTAAAACAAAAATCCCTAAAACTAGTTTTTTCCTCCATCGAAAATCCTCTCATCTCCTCTCTAAAGTTTTTCAAATTTCTTTAATTTTTTGAAAAATATTGGTTCTTTTACATCTTCAAACATCCTTTTCATAAGATTTGCTCATCCTTGCTTGAAGATTTTTCCTATTTCAACATTTTTTAGGTAAATAACTAAAACTTTCAACTTGTTGATTTTGACAAATGTAGGTTGAAATCGTGTTTGTTGATGGTTATTGGGATATTTTTGAACAATATATATCATGTTTTATTACAGGAGGTAAGCTATTCCTAAAGATCTTTGTTAAAAAAAATTTTGAAACCTTAACCCACCAAGTGTTTGACAAAATTCCTTAAAGAGAATTTTTTTTTTTTTTTTTGGTTTTTGTGTTTTTCTAAGTGGTTAATAGCTAGTATAGCCCCAAAGAAGCGTTCTAGGACTAGTGCATCTTCTTCTAATCTATTTAGTGAGTTGGAGTCATCGTTTAGCACTTGTTTTCAAAACTCCCACATTCGGTATATTTTTAACTCATATTTTGAATCAAAACGTGTATAGGAAGCTAGGAAAATTGATATAGCCATGTTAGAAGCGATTAGCTTTACTTACTCCCTATTTTACAAAATTGGGGGTGGATGGAATTTTTAAATATTTCTTCACCAACTTATTTAAATCTTGTTTGAGCTTTCTTTTCAAATGCCAAACTCGAACATGATGAGTCCGACGATACTGTTACTGCCATCACTTCATTTTTAATGGGAACTCCTATTCGCCTCACTCTCGAAGAGTGTGGTGATTATCTTCACTTACCTTACGGAGCTTCCTCCGATGAAAAATGGCATTTTGATCCCTCCCTTTTTATCCAGTCCGGATCGGCATCCGAACTCAATCTCTATGGTCATGTTCTCCATTTAATTCTCACCTGGAATTTAAGACCTATCAAAAAATATGCTAAGCTTCGAAACATCGATTATTGGTAGCTCGACTATTTTAAATCCGATAGGTGTCCTAACCTTGCACTTATCTTGTTTAATGACATTACGAAAGCTATATTGGAAGGGGGATGAATATAAGTATTACTCTTCCTCATGGTACGTACTTGTCATACGTTTTTAGGCAATTAGGCATTAGCACCCATAGGGACACCCCCGTTTCTTCTAATCAACCTATTAGTTACGTGATCCTACATCATGCGGGATATCATTTCAATGTTGCCACCAACACTTGGATGAAAGATGACCATCCAGCGGATAATGAAGATGATGACGTCACGCTAATTTTGACGATATTCCAGTACCTGAGCCTGTTGCTCCACCGACTTCTTCTTCGCATGTAGCTTAGCCTTCCTCCAAGGTTAATAGTGCTATCCTTGATGCTATCTATTCCTTGAGCAACGACATTTGAGGTTTTAGGAAAGATACGGACTCTCGTCTTTCAACTTTGGAGACACAAATAACATCTCTCTTAGCTCGTTTCCCTTCGACGCCTCCTTTCCCCCCTCATCGTGATGATTAGACTAGCTCTAAACCATACATTTCATTTTCATAACATTTGCACTTTATTTTTATGTTTATGCCTATATCTTTTTATTGCACTTTATTGTTTTATTTGTATCTTAAGATATTTTAAATGCTCATTTAACTTTATCTATCTTTTGATGAGCTAAGTTGTTTTCTCTTTTAAGCTTTATTTGTTTTTTGATATAACAAAAAGGGGGAGAAGAAAAGGTAAATTGATCGATTACACTTTGATGATAACTAAATGCAATTTTTTGTGACCAAAATTTTTTTAAGTAAAAATGAATGCCAACTTGAATGACAAATTTTATTTTGGCCTCAAATTTAAAATGTCTTTTATTAAGGGGGAGCAATTATTCAAAAACAAATTTACTAAATATTTTGTTATATAAAAAATGGGGAGATACTATGCTTTTTTGATAAAAGATTTTGATATAACAAATTAAAAGTATTTTTGAATATAAGCTAAAATTGACAAAATAATTTTTAAATTTGAATTCTAAGAAATAAAATTTTGAATATTTACAATAAACTCTTAGAAAATTTTGAAAAAATTTTAAAATCAAGTGAAAATATTTTTAACCAAGTCAAAATGATTTCAATTAAGTTAAAATCATTTTAACACATCAAAATTATTTTCAAACAAGTCAGAATTGCTCCAGACCAAAAAGTATCGATATCATTTGGCTAAGTATCGATAATTTTGGGAATATCGATACCCTTAGAAAAATTGAGACCAAAAAGGCATTCTGTTTTTAGAAACCCTAAAAATTATAGATACCATGTTTTTGGTATTGATACTTTTTAAAAATAATCGATACCTTTCTTAAAAATGATATCAAAATTGTATTATGTTTCTCATAAACCCTATGAAGTATCAATTCAGTATTGATACCTATTTCATGAAGTATCGATAAAATATTTTTTAAGTATCGATTATTTCATTCCAACGGTCACTGAATTAGCATTTATGACAACAAATATCGATACCCTTTTTGGAGGTATCGATACTTGCAGTTGTAGGTAAAATAAATGCTTTGGTTTTACATCCCCAACGGCTATATTAACTTCACCAACAACCTCAACGGCTGTAAATCAATTTGGGGGTATAAATATCATCTTTCAAAGTCCTACAACATCCAAGAAAGTACTTTCAAGCAAAAATCATCAATCAAACAACCTTAGAGCATAAATTTTCATATTCTTCCTACATACACTTGTGAGTTTTATCTCTATTCCTTTGCTCAAGTGTATCTTATTGTATTTGTGCTTCAATTTGCAAACAATTTTATCTTGCAAGGATTGTTTCTTTGTTTGCTCATTTGTATCTCCTTGAGAGGGCTTGAAACTTAAGATTTAGGGTAGAAATCTTAAGGAGTTGTAAGGTTAAACCTTGTCCTCAAAGTTTGAACGAATTAGTGAATTTGGGAAAATCCTTAGTGGTGGAAAGCTAAGGTAGCGGATTAGGCAATTGGGACCGAACCACTCTAAATTCTTTGTGTTCTTTGTTTCATTCCTGCCTTTCCTTTCACCAAATTTTTTGAAGGCTAATTCACCCCTCTCTTGGCATTTTCAATTTGATTCATCGAGCTATCACATCTCCTCATTGATCTTTAATTTTTTTTCTTTCTTCCTCCATTGTTGTCATCACCTACACCTAGTTTTACCATCTCTTTATTTTTCTTTTTGTCTTAAGATTTATTAACATCTTCTCCACAATCTTTCTGGTATTTTTTCTCATTAAAATCAGCCCCAAATCTGAAACCTTGGACTCCAAGATTGATCCCGAACATTGCCAAGAAAGTGTCATTGTTGTTTCTCTCAACTAGCTTGTGTAAGATCTCTTTCTTTCTTAAGTTTGTTGACTAATCTTGTCAATTAAAAACCTATATTTTAAGATCTGAAATTTAGGAGAAGTTTAAATATTTTAAAGGTGTTTTTCCATATTTTTAGTGGATCTTTAAATCATTTTTAAATTAGCCCTAAATTTGGCCATCGGGGGTAGTGGTGCATGTGCCTATGTGCAAGAAAATGGGTTGTTTTGTTTCTTGGTTCTTGCATCCTAATAATGAACCCTCCTAATCATCCTTTAATCACATGTTTAATTAGGAAAAGATGTTCTTGATCAATTAGCCATTCGGATATCACAATTCGGGAAGTGTAAGTGCGATTAATTGTAAACTAGTTTGTTGTTTCGATAGAGTTGTTGGGAAAAGGTTATGGATTGATTAAATCAGGGATTTTAATAAATATTAGCTACTTATTTTCCAGTATGCAATTGTTTTACGTGCTGATCAGAACACCCCAAATCAACCGTAAAGCCAAAAGACTTTCGCGCGCATGATTTACAACAAAATAGTGTAAGAAATCTAACTAGTTTGGATTCGTAAAATAATAATAATTTTGATGATTTGTTGGAACCCATAAGTGGGTGTTTAAGGGAGATGAATTGATGGAATTTATACTGATTTTTCATTTTAAGGTTTATTAAGGAAAATTGGAAGATTCGCTAGTGTGCTGCGAGAAAGCGAAAAATAAGGTGTAGGCTTAAACTTAAAAACTTAATTAAAAATGATAATTTTTTTTAAATATTTGATGATTTAGCTTTCTGATTGGATTGGCTTAATAGCCAAATAATTAATTTTTAAAGTGGTCAAACCAAGTACGTTTCGAGCCCTAAAAGATTGATATGTTAGCAAAGTTGCTACTTTGACAGTGTAACTATGTGAATGATACTGTGATGCATGATTGTGTTATTTGGTATGAGATTGATTGTATATATACTATGATTTGCTGAGATATGAGTTTATGCATGATATAATTGCATGGATAGTTTGCTATGTTATATTGGAAATGTTGCTATACATGAACATTGGAAAATTGTAAAAGTATGTGAAATTGTGTAATGTTGAATGATATAATCTTAATGATGATTTGAAAGTTGGAACACTGTTTCCATTTACTAAAAGTATGTGATTATTGATGGCATGTTGAACTGTTAGATCACAGGTACACCCCATGACGCAGCAAAAAATTAAATCCGGTGATCACATCTAGGGATCCATGTGCAAGGAACGAATTTGGGTGAAAAGGGCATGAAAAGTTGAAGAATTTAATCGTCTGAAAAGTTGAAGTATCAAATTACACAATTGTATGTCGATTCCAAGCCGCTACAAAATGTTTCAACCTCTATACAATCCACCCAGTGTGACAAGGAACAGTAAGCACTCTTTAAAACTTTTTTAGAGAGAGAAAAATCTCTTGACGGCTACTAGACCTCACACACACACCTTATTCGATTATCTTACTTTTTTCTTAAAAACCCTATACATCCTAATTCACGAATAATTGATAGTTTTTATATAAATCAAATCATAATAATTAATCGAACATAATAATTATAATTACCATAATTATAATAATGTTTAACCAAAAAAATTATAATTACAATAATTATAATTGTAACACCCCTCACCCGTATTCAACTTCGGAATAGGGTTACGGAGCATTACCGGACTTACAAGACATTTAAACATACTTTTCACATACATTTAGTCAATTCATACATTCATCATTCAATCTCAATCAATTTGTCCCAAATACGAGCCTTCGAGGCCCTATAAATGCATTGAGAGTGGTTCAGAACTAAACCAATAACTTTGGAAACTTTTTGAATACTAAAATTTTTTTCCCAAAAATAGGAGACACACGTCCGTGTCACAAGCCGTGTGGACATTCGAAATGGGAGCACATGGCCGTGTCTCAGCCCGTGTCTGACCCATGTAACTCTCTGACTTAGGTCACACGGCCAACACACACGCCCGTGTGCCAGGCCGTGTACTAGACCGTGTCAATCTTGTAGGGTATACCGACTTATGCCACACGGCTATATCACACGCCCGTGTGTAAGGCCGTGTGGAGCATACTAACTTGATTTCAAAATCAACACCAGGGGACACGCGGCCGTGTAACTTGACCGTGTTTCACACACAGTTGATACACACGCCCGTGTCTCTGCCCGTGTGGACAAAAATAGGCTATTTACCAAGCCAATTTGCCTCCCAAATTTGAATGTACCTATAACACATCATTTTGCACCATCTCATAGCATAAATAGACATTAAACCAGCCAATCCAAACCTAATTCAAGCATATTCTATATGTAACACCCCTTGCCCGGGTTCTATGCTAGAATCGAGCCGGAGGTGTTACCGAATTGAACCACTTGATCGACACTTAGGCTCATCATTAATACTCACTTAAGTCACTTTAATCACTACATTCTCAACCTATGAAACCTCACCCATACACATGAGGGCTCTCGAGAATATCTTGGAACTTTTTCCATTCATAAAATTTTCTCTTTTGTACAGGGCTCACACGCCCGTGCAACATTAGACACATCCGTGCATAGGCACACACGCCTATGTCCTCAAACCGTGCTAAAACTCGGGCATTCTGCCAATTGCCCCACGGTCATTGCACGCCCATGCTCACCAACCGTGGGAAGATATTGACTTCCTTCACACGGCCTGGAGACTAGGCATAGGCCCGTATGACTAGCTCGTGGCCAAAACCAACCTCAAAGATCAACATGCAGGGGACGCATGGCCTAAGCACACACCCGTGGGCTGACCGTGTGTCACGCATGGTCTAGACACACGACCGTGTGTCTACCCACATGGACAAATACAAAGCTATTTGCTAAGTTCTTCTCACCCCCAAAGCAACCACATCATACACTTATCCAACACATCCATAATCAACTCAAATTGAATACTATCTCACATAGAAAACTATATCTTCGCATAACATAGATTAGCCAACAACTATGGCATTATATACACCTTAGTCATTTACAACAAAACTCACTAACACATCTAGCCCCTATACATGCCATATACAAAACATTGAATTCATGTACCAAAGTGTGCTGATATGTGGGCTATCTTCCGATGATCCTCATATCTCGATTCACCACTTTAATCTATAAGACAAGGGAAAAGAAAGGGAGTAAGCTTCGAGCTTAATAAGTTTACACATAAACAATTAAGCATCATAGTATAGGCTAAACTACAATTAGCATTATACCATCAATAATATACAACTACGCTTACTCTTTCTATCCCTTACCACCTTTCCAACACATCATGAGTCACATACTCATAATCATTGAAATGCACCCCTGCATTTAATATCACATTTACACAATACACAACTCATCATCATTATCAAATAAACATCCACACAGCCACTTTCCTCAATAATGCAACCACATAGTTAATTCACACATAGTTAGTCCATACAGTCAATACTAGTTCACACAGCTCATCCACACCAACAATACTGAATCACATAACTTACTCACACAGCCCATATCTCGGTGGTTTCGCACTTAGCATACCACAATCGATTAACGAGATATTATCTCATTTAGCTTACCACAAGGGTATTCATAGTGGTTCTGCACATAGCCCACTTAGATGATATATCTTACGATAGCACCGCATATAGCTAGCTCATCATTAATATGCATTAGAATGGCATCGCACTTAGCCTACCACCTAGCATTATCACAACACATGCACAAATTGTAACTCATTTATTCTACTTGAACCACATAGGTTCTTTATCAATCTCAATCATACATCCAATCTCCAATTCTACTACATTCATCCCGCATAGGTTCACAATCATGCTACACACTACCAATAATAATTCATAAGTATGAAAGCATTATTTATGCATAAACTTACTTCGATACTCAAGTATTTGAGAACTGCAATTTAGTCCACTACCTTGCTTTTGCCTCGATTTAGATCCGGGCTTCGTCTTTCTTGATCTATAATGAATAAATCACCTTATTCAATACACACATTGACTAAATTGACCCACATCTCATACTTTAGCAAAATTACTATTTTGCCCCTAAACTTTCTCATTTTTACACATTTGCCCCAAAGGCTCTTAAAGTGATTTTTATTCAACTTTCTAGCCTTTCATGCTTAACCGAATCATTAACTCAACTATAGCATTATCAATTCTCACCATAACACACATGTATGACCAAACTTAATATTTTCATAATCTAGTCCCTACATGCATTTTCATGAAAAATCATTTAGCAAAATATGTTTCTACTACATCAAGCTTTCATATTCTTCCATAAAACATCAAAATACATGTATGTCATTCATGACCACATTTTTGAACATCCATTATAGCTTATCAAATAACTAAAAATAGTCTACTCATGCTACCGGGACTTCAAAAATACGAAGAATATCAAAAATCGGGCTTAGGAGTACTTAGTAGCAAGCTTGAAAAATTGAAAGAGCCCTAACAATGGCTATTGGAATTTTCAGCAGCTTCGGGAAGAAGATGAATGAATTTTTGTCATCTTTTCACCTATTTAATCATTTAATAACTATATGACCAAAATGCCCTTTTTGATAAACTTCAAATTTTAACTCATCCATGCCCATTTTTGTCCAAAAACTAAAATTTGGGAAAATTGTTCATTAAGGACCTCTAATATGTATTCTAAAGCAATTTTACACAAATAGCTTCTAGAATCCCACATCTTGCAACTTTTGCAATTTATCCTTTTGGACAATTCAACCGCAATTTCACCAAATTGCTTCATGAAACTTTTACACTAGCATGCACACATAGTATAAACCTCAAAAACTTATTTATAATCCTCGGATTTGTGGTCTCGCACCACCATTCTGACTAGACCCTAAATCGGGATGTTACAACTCTCCCCCTTTAGAGATTTTCGCCCTCGAAAATCTTACCAGTAAAGAGGTTTGGATGTTGCTCTCTCATAGCTTCCTCTGTTTCCCAAGTAGCCTCTTCCACACCATGTTTCTGCCACAACACTTTCACTAGTGCTATGTTCTTATTCCTCAACTGTTTCACCTCTCGAGCCAAGATCTTAATTGGTTCCTCTTCATAAGACATATCCGGTTTTATCTCAATTTCCGCTGAAGGAATCACATATGAAGGATCGGAGCGATATCATCGCAACATCGACACATGAAACACATTATGAATCTTTTCTAACTCTACTGGCAAAACCAACCGATACGCTACAAGCCCAACTCTGTCTGTAATTTCATATGGCCCTATAAATATTGGACTCAACTTTCCTTTTCGTCCAAATCTCATAATCTTCTTCCACGGAAACACTTTCAAAAACACTTTATCACCCACCTCAAATTCAATCTCTTTTCTTTTCAAATCCACGTACTTCTGTCGGTCCGAAGCAGCTTTCAGACTATCACGGATCACTTTTACTTTTTCCTCAGTCTCTTTCCCTAGATCGACTCCATGGATCCGCTTTTCACTAAGCTCGGTCTAATATAAAGGAGTCTGGCACTTACGACCATACAAAGCCTCATACGGAGCCATCCGTATACTCGACTGATAACTGTTGTTGTAAGCAAATTCAACCAAAGGTAGGTATTTTTCCCAACTACCTATGAATTCTAACACATAACATCGGAGCATATCCTCCAAAATTTGAATCACTCTTTCAGACTGACCATCAATTTGCGGATGGAACGCAGTACTAAAATTCAATCTCGTACCCATGGCTTCTTGCAACTTCTTCCAAAATCTCGAAGTAAATCTCAGATCTCTATCCGATATGATGGACATAGGCACACCATGCAGTTTCACTATCTCTGCAACATGTAACTCAGCTAATTTATCCAGTGAATAATCAACACGTACTAGAATAAAGTGAGCTGATTTCGTCAATCTATCCACTATAACCCACACAACATCTCTCTTTTTCGGAGTCATCAGCAACCCCATCACAAAATCCATAGTAACCCGATCCCATTTCCATTCGGGAACCATCACTGGCTAAAGTAACCCCGAAGGTACTTGATGCTCAGCTTTCACCTGTTGACAAATCAGACACTTTGCTACAAATTCTGAAATGTCTCTTTTCATATCCGGCCACCAATACAATTTTTTTCAAATCATTGTACATTTTCGTATTGCCCGGATGTACTGACAAACATCCACTGTGGGCCTCACACAAAACTTTTCGAATCAACTCCTCATCTTTAGGAACACAAATTCTGTCACGGTACATCAAACAACCGTTCGAGCTTACTCAAAAATCAGAATCACTCTCTGATTCGCACTAAGCTTTCTTAACTTGCATCTCACTATCATTTCTCTGAGCCTAACATATCTGTTGAACAAATAGTGGCCTAGCTCTCATCTCTGCTAAAATAGCACTATCATCAGATAATGATAAACTGGTGCTCATCACTCTTAGAGCATACAAGGATTTCCCACTCAGGACATCCGCAACCACATTTGCTTTCCCCAGGTGGTAATCAATGACTAACTCATAGTCTTTCAACAACTCAAGCCACCGTCTCTGCCTCAGATTCAGATCCTTCTAATCCATCAAAAATTTCAAACTCTTATGATCCGCAAAGATTCGGCACTTCTCACCATACAAGTAATGTCGCCAAATCTTTAATGCAAAAACAATCGCAGCCAACTCCAAATCATGAGTCGGATAATTTTTCTCGTGCGACTTTAATTGCCTCGAGGCATAAGCGACTACCTTACCCTCTTGCATCAACACGCAACCGAGGCTATTTAACAACGTGTCACTGTGAACCACAAACTCTTTTCTTGATTCTGGTTGAACCAAAACCGGTGCCTCGGTCAACATTGTTTTTAGTTTCTCGAAACTCTGTTGACATGCCTCAGTCCATTCAAACTTGACATCTTTGTGCAACAGTTTCGTCATCAGGGTAGCAATCACAGAGAATCCCTTAATGAAACGTCTATAATATCCTGCCAATCCCAAGAAACTTCTAATTTCTGACACATTTCGCAGTAGTTTTCAATCCACGACAGTCGATATCTTACTTGGGTCAACTCTGACACCATCACCTGACACAATGTGTCCAAGGAATCCGACCTCTCGGAGCCAAAACTCACTCTTGCTAAACTTAGCATACAACTGCTCTTAAAGTTTGCAAGACAACTCTCAAATGCTCTACATGATCATTCTCATTCCTAGAATAAATCAATATGTCGTCAATGAAGACAACCACGAACTTGTCCACATATGGTCTGAAAATACGGTTCATCAGATCCATAAAGATTGCAGGTGCATTCGTCAAACCGAACGGCATAACCAAAAACTCATAATGGCCATACCTCGTTCGAAATACAGTTTTCAATACATCTTACTCTTTCACTCTGAGCTGATAATAACCAGACCTCAAGTCTATCTTGGAGAATATTGTAGCTCCTTTCAACTGATCAAAAAGATCATCAATCCTTAGTAAAGGATACTTGTTCTTTACCGTCACTTTATTCAGACGTCTATAGTCTATGCAGAACCTCATAGACCCATCTTTCTTCTTCACAAATAACACCGGAGAACCCCACGACGAGCAGCTCGGTCGTGTAAAACCCTTATCAGTTAAATCTTGCATCTATAGGTGCCATTCTATATAGAGCAATTGAAATAGGTGTCGTTCCCAGAATCAACTCAATCCCAAACTCAACCTCTCTCACTGGAGGTAATCCAGGTAACTCTTCCGGAAATACATTCGGATACTCACATACCACTGGCACTGTTTCAAACTTCACTCCAATCTCTTGCGTATTTAATACAAAGGCGAGATAGGACTCACACCCTTTTCTCAAATATTTTCCTGCCACTAGGGAAGAAATCATCACTGGTAGACTATCCGATCCACCTAATTCAACCCGAATCACATCCCCATTCTCACATTTCAATTCAATATACTTACTACCACAGTTCACTAAGACACTATGAGTAGTCAACCAATCCATGCCTAGGATTAAATCAAACTCATTAAAAGGCAACAACATCAGATTTACCGGGAAACAATGATTCTCAACCAGCAAAGGATAATTCTTACACACTTTTTCCACTAACATATGCTTTTCTAACGGGTTTGACACCTTAACCACAATATCTGTAGACTCAACAATCATACTCAAACTAGATGCTAATCTCATGAAAATATAAGAACGAGTAGACCCTGGATCTATTAAAGTAATAACAAAGGTGTCAAAGAGAGAAAAAGTACCAGTTATCACATTTGGAGAGGATGCCTCTTCGCGAACGCGAATAGCATACATCCTCGCAGGTGCCTAACCCTCTGGTCTCACAGTAGAGTCTCTGGACACACCTCTACCACTAATCCCACCTCTTGGGTTTCTTGGTGGTCTACCCCTTGTAGCCACATCACTAGGTCTCATCTCTTGTTTCTCTTCTTTATCATCCCTCTCGGGGCAGTTTTGGATAAAATGGTCGGGAGAACCACACTTATAACATTTTCGACTGTTACCCCAACACTCTCCGGTGTGATATCTACCATAATTTGGGCACTCTGGTTTACTCTTTGTATTGCCCACACTTTCCATCGAGGTAGCTCGGACTCTCGAACTCGAACGAATATTGTCCGAGTCTCGATGCGAATATCTCACTGGTGTCGTCGTCCGAGGATTCACTTCCTTGGATCTTTTCAATTGGGCTTCGTATGACTTGCCCATCGACCTCTTTCTAGCATCTCGGGCTTCACTCACAGCCCTCCTCTTTTCTGTACTTAATTCTTTGGCCTTACTTGCCCGTTCAACTAACACAACAAATTCCTTCAACTCTAAGATACCCACTAGGAGTTTTATGTCCTCATTCAGCCCATCTTCAAACCTCTTACACAAGATGGCCTCCGTCGACACACATTCTTGAGCGTATTTGCTAAGCCTAACAAACTCACGCTCATATTCCGCTACTGTCATTCTTTGTTGTTTCAACTCAAGGAATTCTTTCCTTTTACGATCTGTAAATCTTTGGCTTATATACTTCTTTTGGAACTCTTCCAGAAAGAAGTCCCGCGTCACTCGCTCTTCCGGGACCACTAACGTCAGCGTCTTCCATCAAAGGTATGCCGAATCTCTCAACAAGGATACGACACACTTCAAGCTCTCCTCGGGTGTGCATGAGAGTTCATCGAACACCCTCATCGAGTTCTCTAGCCAGAACTCTGCCCTCTCAGGGTCATCATCTACCTTAGCTCTAAACTCCTCAGCCCCGTGTTTTCGGATCTTATCCATCGGGGGCTTCTGTAATAGCCTGATTTAGGGCCTAGTCAAAATTGTGGTGCGAGACCACGAAACCAAAATGAATTTATGAGTTTTTGAGGTTTATGTCATGTTTACATGCTAGTATGGAAGTTTCATGAAGCAATTTTTCTAATTTGTGGATGAATGGTCCAAAAGGACTAAATTACAAAAGTTGCAAAATGCGAGTTTCTAGAAGCTTTTTGTATGAAATAGCTTTAGAATAATAATTATATGTCCTTAAATAGAAATTTGCCCAGAATTTAATTTTTGGACAAAATTGGCCTTGAGATGGTATTATAGAAATTTTTGGTGATAAGGGCATTTTGGTCATTTGTCTAATAAGTGATTAAAATAGGAAAAAGATGATAAAAATCTCACCATCTTCTTTCCCCATTGCCGAAAATTGAAGGAAGCCATAGCTAGGGTTCTTCAATTTTTCAAGCTTGCTAGTAAGTGCTCCTAAGCCTCGTTTTTGATATTCTTCGTATTTTTGAAGTCCCGGTAGCATGAGTAAGCTATTTTTAGCTATTTGATGAGCTAAGATGCATGTTTAAAAATTTACCCATGAGTGCCATGCATGCTAAATGATGTTTTATGGAAGTTTAAGAGAGTTTGATGATCGATAAACATCTTTTCCTTAATGAATTTCATGAAAAATGATAGTATGGACCATTTTGTAAAAGTTATAAAATTGGTCATACCTACTAGAAATAGAGAGAATTGATGATTGCTATAGTAGAGAAAATGATTTAGCTAAGCATGGAGATTAAGAAATTTTCACGAAAATCATTTTTCGAGCTTTGGGGCAGAAGTGCAGATATGAGAAAGTATAGGGGCAAAATAGTAATTTTCCAAATTATGAGTTACGACTCAATTTAGTCAATATGATTATTAAATGGTCTATTTATGACTATAGATCAAGAAAGACAAAGCCCAGATCGGAACCGAGGCAAGAACAAAGTCGAGGACTAAATTGCATAACTACATACATTTTGTATATTGAGGTAAGTTTGTATGGTTCCTAAGCTTTGTGATTTTTTTTTTATCATTTAAATTGCTTAGTATAATGTACATTATTACCATGGAAAGGCTTAATGCTATGTTGAACAAAGAAATCAATGAGAATAAGCATGACAAAGTCCCGATGGAAGATGAATTACCGAGGATACATGATCTACCACATGAAGTGAGAAAGTCCGTATAAGACCAAGTTAAGGCATGGCATCGGCTATTAAGAAAGATATATCATGTAAGTCCAAGGACTCAAGCTTGACATTGATCATGTTATTAAGCAAGATATATCATGTAAGTCCAAGGACCCAAGCTTGGCATTGATCATGTTATTAAGCAAGATATATCATGTAAGTCCAAGGACCCAAGCTTGGCATTGATCAAGTTATCCAGCAAGATTTCATGTAAGTCTAAGGACTCAAGCTTGGCATTGATTCAGGAAGAGATATATCATGTAAGTCCATACCTAGAGTATGGCTTTGGCACCAAGTTCATGGCAAGAGATTTAGTATCCTCGGTTATTCGCAGAAAGTCATAGGGAAAATGAGTAAAGTTAAAATGTGAAAACAAGAAAGCTAAGAAAGTAAAGCTATTATTAAGTTAAAAATTGAGTATTATTTAAGTTATGAATGATGAGTTAGAGATCATGATTATTATGTTTAGGCATGCTGATCGATGTGATCAAGTTATACAGGTACCTTGATTTCTTTTACAAGTAAGAGAAGAGTAAGTATCATGAGACCAGTAGGAATCATGTATGAGTAAGTAAGCTTTATAGCTGAAATTTTGATACCATGGCTATGTCAAATGATTTACATTAAGCAAGTATGTTGATATGTGCTTTATATGCAAACTTATTAAGCTAAATGCTTACATCCTTTAATTCTTTCTTTCTATGTAGTCCCGCTAAGCTAAATTGTGGATCGTTGTTGTAATAGCCCAAATTTCAGCGATGTCGGAAATAATGGTTCGAGACCACCAAATCCGACAAATGAACTCGTAGCTTATATTATTTAATATTTACAAGCCAAATATAGCTTTTAAAAGATTTTTGAAATAATAAATTGTATTTTATAAAGATTTATTTGGTCAAGAAATTGAGAAAAAGAGGTATCGAGATCTCAGTGTTATAAACCGAGTCATAAATATTTTTATAAATATTTACGGAATGTCAATAAAGTAGTATTAAAATTTCGTTAGAAAATTTTGACGTTTGGGTGGTTAATTAAATAAAAGGTACTAAATTGAAAAAAATGTAAAAGTTGCTAGAAGGATTAAATAGCTTAATTTTCAAATGAGGAAGGACCTAAAGTACAAATAAGCCCAAAGGAGATATTTTGGGCGGCAATAGCTGAGGGAAAATCAAAAAATGGGTGAAATAAGAGCAAAATTGGAAAATTGCCAAAATTAGCTAAATAAAAAGGGGACCAAATTGGAATATCTAGAATTCTCTTCATTTTCTCCAGCTAAAAAACAGCCACGGGAGAGATCTCAAGCTGGTTTTCATACTCAAGCTTCATGTAAGTTTAATTCTTGCTTTCTCCTTGAAATTTCTATATTTTTTTACTTTTACAATTGGGTCCAACTTATTAATTCATTAGTTTTTGATTCTATGGCTAATTTTTAAAGTTGATGTGGATTAGTGCTGGAAGAATATGATGAATAAATATTGAATTGAAGCTTTAATTTTGTTATATGATGATTTTATCAAGTGAAATTGATGGAAATTAGTTTTAGGACCTAATTGTGAAAGAGTTGAAATTAAGGCCTAGTGTTAAAATTGTGATTTTCAAAGGTTATGAAGTACTTTAAAACGATAGATAAAAGTAATAAATGAGAAAATTAGCTCAATTGAGGGGTTAATTGAGCAAGAACTGAATTGTATGACTTGTGCAATTTGGGACAAAATAGAAATCAACATGTTACACTAAAGCAGTTTTGGACAGCAGCAGTTGTCTAAATTTGAAAAATCACCAAATATGGTAGAAATTGAATTAGAAGTTGAGTGAGATATAGAAGTAAATCTTGTTGAGTCTATTTTCATATAAAAGAAACAGAGCAAGCAAAGGAAGTCTACATATTTAGATATTTAAATTTTTGTAAGACTGGTTTAGAATAACTTCGTGATCCCCTATTCTTACTTTAGAAATTCACTAAAAATTGTACAAAAATAATTATGAGTTATAATTTATATGTTTGTATTCCTTAGTGAGCTTATTTTCATTAAAAATAATTGGAAACACTATATGAAAATTGTACTATGAGATAATTGATTTTTAGTGAAGAGAGGTCAGAGCTGTCGGAATGTGTAACAGGGGAGAACTTAACTAATAAACTGTACTAATTGGCCAAACCAAAAATTCTGGAAAACTTATAGTAAGAAGGTATGTGAGTCTAGTCTCAAAGAAAATTAATGGATCTTAATTTGGAGTTCTGTAGCTCAAGATAAAAATAATTTAGTGACTATGACACAGATGGACAGCTTGAATATTTACATAAGTAAATAGTGAAAGTTATAGAAAATGTTACTTACAAGTGTGTTGTTTATACTAAGGATGTGGATGGAGAGGAGGAGGAGGAAAAATAATATATGAACAACTTGTGTATAAATTGATCACATGCTCGATTATAATTGATAAATGTTGAATTAGAAATGATATAATGTTTTATTTGGAATATTTATTAAGAAATTATGATTATCGTTATAATACAAAAATTGAACTTGTGAGTTTAAATGGATAAATTATAGTGATCATTTGTTAATTTTATGAACTTCATGATGTGTTATTTCATATGTATTGATGATAAAATCGTGAATAATGTAAAAGCATGAAAATTGAATAAATGATCAAAATTGAGCACTCCAGTTCAGTGACAAGATGAATTGACGGAAAAGACCATGGTTGAACCATGGCAACAAGTGATAAGTGATAGCTTCGGCTATACTTATCTGATCAAGGACAACAGAAAGTGATAAATGATAGCTTCGGCTACACTTATCTGATCACGGACAAGTGAAAAGTGGTAGCTTCGGCTACCTGATCAAGTGAAAAGTGGTAGCTTTGGTTACCTGATCAGTGAAAAGTGGTAGCTCCGGCTACCTGATCAAGTGAAAAGTGGGCTTCGGCTATCTGATCAGTGAAAAGTGGTAGCTCCAGCTACCTGATCAGTGAATAGTGGTAGCTTCAGTTACAAGTGACAAGTGATTTCAGTGTAAGACCATATCTGGGATATGGCATCGGTGTGATACGTGTTGAAGATGTAAGACCATATCTGGGCTACGACATTCTAGTGAAAAGTGATAAATTGATGGATAAGTCCATGGTTTCACCATGGCATAATGATAGTGAAGATGTAAGACCATGGCTGAGCTATGGCATTCTAGCGAAAAGACCATAGCTATGTTATGGCATCAGTGATCATCAGTTAAATTCAATGCATACCGGTGCAGACCAATTCCGTAAGACGTTCACTAATTTGACGAAGTTTGGTAAGTGTTACATAGAATTATGTGATATAAGGAAATACGAGTTAATGAGACATGAACATAGAACTTGGTTGATGAATGAGTTCATTTATGATTATATATTTGTACACCCTTGAGTGTATTATCCGTATGCATTGGTATTCCAAATGAGTTAATGAGAAAAATTCTAATATGAAATAATCTAAAATTTGAAATGACATATTATGAAACCGTATATGTTATTTGAGTTCATAATGTGGAAAGTAAATGTATGTGGAAATTTGAGATGATGATATCGGTATATGGAATCTATTGGTGGATACGTACATCCAAATTTATATGATAGATTTTAGTGAACATTGAAATTGGACTCAATAAGTGATTTGTCAATTTAAATTGTGATTGGCAGGAAGAGTTAGTGAGTCTATGTCTATAAATTGTTACATGTTTTTGTTTGAAATACGAGGAAATGATGGTACTTGATACATGGAAATATGCGATTGTGATATATATAAAACATGGAATATGTTTGATAAATGTGTTTATTCATAATTATAGAACTGTACATTTCAAGTGTACTATTTGTGTAAAGATAATGATTTCAAAGTATCTGAAAGTGTCCGTATTCTTTGGTAATGCCTCATAACCCTGTTTCGGCAACGGATACGGCTTGGGGGTGTTATAGTTGGAGTCGGAGGTCGTAGCACACTATCAATCTTCTTTTTGGTATAACCAAATTATTTTACTAAGTATGGCATGTATGGGAAATATTCATCTTGAGAACATGTTTTAGGAAAGGCCTTTGTATAGACTATCAAGCTATTATTCTTTTGTATATGGCTAAGTGATTGGCCAAAATTGACTATGTATGAATGTTTATTGAGGTCAATGTAGTATGTAGTATAGTTTATGAAATATATTGAGTTGAATTTTGATTTCAGGATGGCAAATGGCTTGGTAAATAGCCTCTAAGTGTTCATACGTTTAGACACACGGGCGTGTGTCTGGGCCGTGCAAACCCTGCATCTTATTGTTTTAAATTAGTATAGGCCACGGTCATCTTCCACGGCCGTGTGCATGAACCGTGTAGGGCACACGGTTTGGATAGGGGCGTGTGCTCAAGCCGTGTGGAACAAGTTAGTAGCTTCACACGGTTGGTAGACACGGGCGTGTCAAGGCTGTGTGAAAATTGGCAGTAACTCCCCACGGTTGATGACATGGGCGTGTCTAAGGGTACACGGGCGTGTCTAAGGGTACACGAGCGTGTCCCAGGCAACATGGACGCGTGGCACTTGTTTCAAAGAAAGGTTTTCGATTAAGTTACGGAAGCTTTTAAATACGTGCTTAGGGCCCCGTGGGCTTATGAAATGCATAATTAGTCTAAGAAAGAGAAGTTTTAAGTCGGAACGAAATTTTACAGCTCGTAAGTGTATGTTTATGTGAGATCAAGCATGGTAATGTCTCGTATCCAGTCCTAGCATCGGACATGGGTACGGGGTGTTACAGCTTCGATATCCTCACAACATCCATACCTTGAGGAGCCACAGGATTTCGCTGAGGTATAGGAGGAGGTGGAGGAGGTTGAGCATTAGGGTTCACTCGAACATAGTCCAAGTACTAATTACTCATCATCTGGAGAAAGGCTTCCCGTGCCTCTTCTCCTTGACCCCTAACATCAGGTCCACTTTGTACCGGTACGGTTCCTTGTGCAGGAGCCAACGCATTGCTAGCTGCTTCATTAGCAGTAGACTGATCGGGATTCATATTCTATATAAAACAAGATTTAAAATCATCAGAAGCCACCACATTATCATTGTACACTTATGGCATGTATAGCTGGACTCTTACACCCACTACGGTAGTCCTAGAAACAACTAAACCATAGCTCTGATACCAGTAAATGTAACACCCCTTACCCGGGTTCTATGCTAGAATCGAGCCCGAGGTGTTACCGAACTGAAACCACTTGATCGACACTTAGGCTCATCATTAATACTCACTTAAGTCACTTTAATCACTACATTCTCAACCTATGAAACCTCACCCATACACATGAGGGCTCTCGAGAATATCTTGGAACTTTTTCCATTCATAAAATTTTCTCTTTTGTACAGGGCTCAAATGCCCGTGCAACATTAGACACGTCCGTGCATAGGCACACATGCCTATGTCCTCAAACCGTGCTAAAACTCGGGCATTCTGCCAATTGCCCCACAGTCATTGCACGCCCATGCTCACCAACCGTGGGAAGATATTGACTTCCTTCACACGGCCTGGAGACTAGGCACAGGCCCGTATGACTAGCTCGTGGCCAAAACCAACCTCAAAGATCAACATGCGGGGACGACTTGCTAAGCACACACACTGTGGTGACAGGTGTGTCACGCATGGTCTAAACACACGACCGTGTGTCTACCCACATGGACAAAAACAAAGCTATTTGCTAAGTTCTTCTCACCCCCAAAGCAACCACATCATACACTTATCCAACACATCCATAATCAACTCAAATTGAATACTATCTCACATAGAAAACTATATCTTCGTATAACATAGATTAGCCAACAACTATGGCATTATATACACCTTAGTCATTTACAACAAAACTCACTAACACATCTAGCCCCTATACATGCCATATACAAAACATTGAATTCATGTACCAAAGTGTGCTGATATGTGGGCTATCTTCCGATGATCCTCATATCTCGATTCACCACTTTAATCTATAAGACAAGGGAAAAGAAAGGGAGTAAGCTTCGAGCTTAATAAGTTTACACATAAACAATTAAGCATCATAGTATAGGCTAAACTACAATTAGCATTATACCATCAATAATATACAACTATGCTTACTCTTTCTATCCCTTACCACCTTTCCAACACATCATGAGTCACATACTCATAACCATTGAAATGCACCCCTGTATTCAATATCACATTTACACAATACACAACTCATCGTCATTATCAAATAAACATCCACGCAGCCACTTTCCTCAATAATGCAACCACATAGTCAATTCACACATAGTTAGTCCACACAGTCAATACTAGTTCACACAGCTCATCCACACCAACAATACTGAATCACATAACTTACTCACACAGCCCATATCTCGGTGGTTTCGCACTTAGCATACCACAATCGATTAACGAGATATTATCGCACTTAACTTACCATAAAGGTATTCATAGTGGTTCTGCACATAGCCCACTTAGATGATATATCTTACGATAGCACCGCACATAGCTAGCTCATCGTTAATATGCATTAGAATGGCATCGTACTTAGCCTACCACCTAGCATTATCACAACACATGCACAAATTGTAACTCATTTATTCTACTTGAGCCACATAGGTTCTCTATCAATCTCAATCATACATCCAATCTCCAATTCTACTACATTCATCCCGCATAGGTTCACAATCATGCTACACACTACCAATAACAATTCATAAGTATGAAAGCATTATTTATGCATAAACTTACTTCGGTACTCAAAAGTATTTGAGAACTGCAATTTAGTCCACCACCTTGGTTTTACCTCAGTTTAGATCCGGGCTTCGTCTTTCTTGATCTATAATGAATAAATCAGCTTATTCAATACACACATTGACTAAATTGACCCACATCTCATACTTTAGCAAAATTACTATTTTGCCCCTAAATTTTCTCATTTTTACACATTTACCCCAAAGGCTCGTAAAGTGATTTTTATTCAACTTTCTAGCCTTTCATGCTTAACTGAATCATTAGCATTCATCAATTCTCACCATAACACACATGTATGACCAAACTTAAGATTTTCATGAAAAATCATTTAGCAAAATATGTTTCTACTACATCAAGCTTTCATATTCTTCCATAAAACATCAAAATACATGTATGTCATTCATGACCACATTTTTGAACATCCATTATAGCTTATCAAATAGCTAAAAATAGTTTACTCATGCTACCGAGACTTCAAAAATACGAAGAATATCAAAAACCGGGCTTAGGAGCACTTACTAGCAAGCTTGAAAAATTGAAAGAGCCCTAACAATGGCTATTGGAATTTTTGGCAGCTTCGGGAAGAAGATGAATGAATTTTTGTCATCTTTTCACCTATTTAATCATTTAATAACTAAATGACCAAAATGCCCTTTTTGATAAACTTCAAATTTTAACTCATTCATGCCCAGTTTTGTCCAAAAACTAAAATTTGGGAAAATTGTTCATTAAGGACCTCTAATATGTATTCTAAAGCAATTTTACACAAATAGCTTCTAGAATCCCACATCTTGCAACTTTTGCAATTTAGTCCTTTTGGACAATTCAACCGCAATTTCACAAAATTGCTTCATGAAACTTTCACACTAGCATGCACACATAGTATAAACCTCAAAAACTTATTTATAACCCTCGGATTTGTGGTCTCGCACCACCATTCCGACTAGACCCTAAACTGGGATGTTACACTATACCACATTTCTCAATACATACAAGTTGCAAAATAGACCAATCTATTTATACCCAAAATCTCATAAAATTTGATCATCAATATGGCTATTTAAAACATGCATACTTTATCTTGATTCACGAACAAATAACATCACCAATATCAACATTCAACTTCCATAATACTAACTATTAATAAGCATCACAAAACCAACCTCAATTTACATAACCTAAACTATATGCAATACAAATATGCACAATCCAATTAACTCAAAATAAGCCAACTCTCATGGCTACTATATACAAACCAAGACATATACATTTACAAGCCAATTCAAATGGCCAAAATCATTACCAAAATATAACCAACATGACCAAAGTCCCTATACATGCCATATACTTAAAATACCAAAATAGGTACCAAGTGATAGGTGGATAGTGTGAAGTGATCTCTGACGATCCCCGAATCCGAGCTAGCTTGAAATCACTATAAAACATGAAAAAAAAAACAACGTAAGTTTTATAGCTTAGTAAGCTCGTATGAAATAAACTTGATATAATCATAAACACATAATTCAACAACTGATTATAAAAACATGAATTCACGTAAACTAACAAACCTTTCAATTACTCATTCACAAAACTATATACTTTCTTCAGCATTTCTTCGATTAAAAGCTAATATGGTTTATGCACATACCTGTACCATCTTGTACCAATCTCATTCTCAACCACACCATTCCTTTACCTGTTAAACCATTTAGAATAGAAATCGGATACACATGAGTCTCGCACACTAAGTACCTATACCATGGCCCGAAGCCAAATCAAGGTAACTTATATCTGAAGTACTGATATCATGGCTCGAAGACAAATCAGTTGATATTCATGGCCTGAAGCCAACTCAATGTATCCCCTAATGACATGTCACTAGTATCCTAAACTATTCCTAAGGTTCAACCGGGATTTCAATTACCGAATTACCATCGAGTCATTGTCGAACTTATCCGAAGTCTCGTATTCACAATTTATACAATATCAAAGCCTTTAAAATACATTTATAATAAAATTTATCACATACGAACTTACCTCGGATATGAAAATGACAAAATAGGTCGATTAGTCGATAATTTTAGTTTCCCCTGATCTAGATCTGAATTCTGCTTTTCTTGATTAATTTAAACCATGCAATTGCCGAACCCTTGCAAGCTCCCAAGAACATATGTTTCTTATATTTTTGGTGGAGATGATAACAAATAAAGATGATATTTTGTTTGTTTTATTCTTTTACATATTAATTAACCAAATTACTAAATTAACCTTGGTTATAATTCATTTAAGTCATATAATGCATGCCCATCTTTGTCCACTCACAATTAAAATGGTTTAATTACCACTTAAGGACTCTTACTTTTATAATCCATAGCTAATAAATACCTTTAACTATTAGAACAACACTTTTACACTTTACGCGATTTAGTCCTTTTTATCAAATTGACTAGTCAAATAATAAAATTTTTAAACGAAACTTTCACACAACCATTCAATCATGCTGTAAAACACTAAAATAATAATAAAATAAATATTTTGACTTCAGATTTGTGGTCTCAAAACCACTATTCCGATTTGACTCAAAACGGGCTGTTACAATAAGAATATTTGATCCTAAATTATAATTAAAATATTTATAACAAGGATTTCGGTAAATTATTTTTAGTTAAATTTTATACGAATCAAATTCATATATTAATTTAACCATATTTTTCATTATGTGTACAACATACTTGTACATATAATTCATTCGATATTTAACTGCCCAATTAAATTAATTATATAATCAATTTAATTCATGTGACAGCTAAACACAATACCAACTATATTTGGATTCCACTCGTTTCAACCATAAGGTGTGACCTTGTAGGTTCTTGTAACGTTAGCAGTAATACTAGAAAGATTCTAATATTACAAACAATGAATGGCATCTAGCAATGCATCATTGCTATCTAAGTTACAATAAGTCATGATTAGACATAACCTCTCTGTGATTAACCTTTCATGTATTAAATTATTTTTCCTTTATATCTAGAACGGACACAAGTCATGGAATAGTCACACTTGCATAGTCCATCTAATGTTTCTTGATATCCTGAGTAGACTATGAAAAACAAATAAGTATGATATCTCATATTAACTTATTCAAGCATGGCCATAATCTCACTCAATCAAGTGACCTAGGATATTTCTCCCATTATGTAGGAGAGACAAATTCTATATTGATCAACCATATCCCACTATATAGATTACGGTATATCCAACATTAGCCTTTATAGAACAACCAGATATGGTGGAAGTTTGACTGTATCAAAATATACGGCTCACGATGTTGGGATAATATTGATATCAAGTCTGAGGATCGTATACATAATAATCACTATGAGTAATGTTGTGACTATTACATAATAATCCAAGAAACATACTCATAGCGGGTCAGTTCAATATGTTGTTCTCTAACACACATACTCATGTATTGATATTGACATCTCATGTCAATAACAACACTTTGTCATCAATCAAGTACATGTTAGTCTTAATGCATTATTGTTGTCTAAGCCCACAATAATACTCGACTAAGGACCTTTTAAAAATAATCATATTATTTTCAGGATATTATTATAAAATATTTTATTTATATACACAGAAAACAAACTGAAATAATAGTGTCTATGCCTTATATTAATAAACGAAGTAAAATAAGTATGTTATTACAATAATCTCATGATTGGTTTTTGGGCATACTCTAACATTAACATGTCAAATAAATATGAAAAGTATTGAGATATGATTATGTATGATTTTGTGTGACATATTGCATTTGCATTGGGATGGAATATCTTGTGCTTGATGGAGGAGTTCTGTGGAGTACCGGCAGCATATTAAGTTCGCATTTATATGTAGTCAATGCACTGCACTTGGAATATCGAGGGGATTGGCGATTTTATCGCATATTGTATGTTATTGGCGATTGTATCGCACTATTTGATATCCGACATATTTTTTGCATTATTGATTATTCGGTGGCTTTACCACATCAAGCTATGCTCACATTTGTTGAAGTTTGGCAGACGAGTTCCGGGGAACACGTGGTGTGTAGCGGATGGTATGGGTAGGAACCTTTTTGCATTGCATCATGCCCACGACATATTCGAATGTTATTGATTTATGCTACGTTATATTGTGTTGTATTGAATGGTATTGAAATTAATAATTGTTACTCGGATGAATGATGATCCATGCTCATACACTGTTTGACATCAATTTGATAATGGTTATGAAATGATATGAAATTCCAATGATGGTTCTGTGTTCTTCTGTTAAAACTAATATGTTTCACTATATTTGATATTTATGTCTGTTTAAATAACTATTCCACTCACACTAAGCTTTCATAAGCTCACCCCCTAGTGTTTAACTTTTCAGGTAAACCTCGAAATTAGGATCGGACCCGGCATACGGAGAATCACCTTGGACCTCATACTATTCTTAACAAGTATTATTAAGTCTTTATTGGTTTTTGTAATTTTTAATTATTTTTAGTTTGTGGCTTGATAACTTTTTTTTAGGGGGATTTTTGCATGCATGGATTACTCAAGCATAATAATAGAAAAATGCATGATATCAGGCTTAAGTAAAATTTGACATTGTTCCCTAATTTCCACTGCATTGCAAATGAACCATTTTTGAAAAATAAATCGATAAGGCAACTAAGTTTCCAAAATGACTTGAAAAATGGTTTTTCCGCTGCATTAGTTTAACATTGAGTTTTTACAAAGAAGAGTGACAAGCAAACGATTTTTTTTTTCTTAAACAACACTATCAATAATAAAATGAGTCTTAAGTATAGATTATCTAATAAATGAACTCTTTTAAACTAACTCAAAGTGCAAATATGGTTTTTCTCTAAAATGAGTTTATTTCAAGTCTTCAAAAGTAATGTAAGTTAGTTTAGCCATTTTGGTGGCTAATGTAGCCTTATCAATCTAGTCATAACGTCTAGGCTTACAATATAATTTATTATAATTTGTATTATTATATTATGTATTACTATATTATGTATATGATAATCTATCATATACTATAACTATATTATATTATAGGTTTAATGGTATAAAATATCTTTGAAGTACTCTAAAAAAAATCAAATAAGACCCACCAAAATTTTTGCACTCAATTAAACTCTTCAACTAACAAAATACATCAATTAACCGCTTTGACTGTTAGGTTGTCATACCCATTCACAATAGTTGAGTCAGTCATCTTAATGTTGACATGACAATCCATGCCAATAATAGGCAAGACACTTCTATGTCAGCAAAAATTTCAAAAATTAAAAATTATTAAAAATTCAATTCTAAAATGAACTCGTAGAAATGACTGTCTAAATTCAATTAAATTTGGATATCAATTTGTCGAATTTCATTCTCAAGATAGGTTTTTAAACTAAAAAAAATATTCATATTAGTAATACATTGCAAAAATTAAAAAGTATAAAAAAAATTATGGTTCTTGCTTTTTTACTATCTCAAAACAGGTAAATTCTAATTTTTTATTCGTTTTTGAAGTTCTTGTTATCATTTTTTTTTATTATCTAATTTGATAATTGTTTCCTTAGTGAGTTTTTCAAAATAGGAACAATGATCGAACTAGTTAAACAATTGATTCTTGGCTTAATCATTCACCTAGTAAAATTTTGTCCAATTCAATTGGATAAATTAATAAAAACTCATTCAATATAAAAAAAAAATAGAGAAAATAGTTTATCTAGTTCAACTGCTCGTTCAAAATCATTTTTTAACTCGATTCAATCGATTCATACTAGTTCAAACCTCTTATTTTAGATTAATTTCAATCCATTCGATTATAAAAACAACATATTTACTATTCTTTTAAGTTCATTTTTTCTATCAACCGTTTCAATGTGGGATATAAAACAATAATGTTGAAAAATACACTACTTTTATCATCAAACATGACCATAAAATGTATAAAAAAAAAAGAAAAAGAAGAAAACATGATATATATAGTTAATTTATTTAGCATAAATGGTAAAAAGATTAGCCTTTGCGCAATTCAATCAATTACTCATTTTTTTTATAATGTTTACAGTTCTATATATTTAAAAATATATTTCTACAAATTAATTTAGATAAATTAATGTTGATATTCAAACCAACTTGACAATTTGTTATTAAATTTAAAAATATTTCATAATTTTTAATTGTTTTAATTTATAACTTAAATTGTAAAATAATTTTATTGTTTATAATTGTTTAATATAATTTTCACTTATTTGTTTATATTTTATTTTTATATTTATATTTATTTAATTATTATCATAATGTTAATTATTAATGTCTATTTAGTTATAAATTCAGGTTTTGGATTGAACATATTATGGGCTTGGATCAGCACTGACCTTGGATTATTTCGAGCTCGAGTTTTTCGAGCATGGATCAACACGAACTTAGAATTTGCTCAGGTTCGAACTTTCCCAAGCTTAAATTTTTTTGAGCTTGGATCGTTACATACTTTAATTGTTTTAAGTTCAATCATTATGAGCGAGCCTTTCTAGCTCAGACTTATTTTATCAGCTCTATCTAAGGCCCGACCCTTAAAAAAGTCTAATTAAATAACAATTTATCTAAATTTTAATTTTTTTTAATAATTGTCTTAAACTTAAGTTGTTTCTCAAAAATATTATTTGAGTTATTTCAATTTATTGATATAATTTTTTTAAAAATGAATTGATTTTGGATTTAAATCCAAAAATATTATAGATTAATTTGTTTTGTAAGGAAAAAGTAATAATAATAAAATAAACAGCTTCTAGTATCAAAATCCCTTTGGAAAATATTTTAAATAACAGATCCCCCATAAAATTAGGAACTAGTATTTGTTTTATTGTAGAAAGTTTGTTTTACTTTTTCCTTCAACTCTTTCTCAACAAATGAAGATTTACCAATGATGTAAATGCTGTTCTTCCTCTCTTACTTCTCTCACTATATTCTTCAAGGTAATTAATATATTTTCTGTGTATAATTTGGCTTTCAATCCTAGATATCACATATACAGGGCCGTTCATGAATTTTCTTTGGCCCGGGGCGAACTAAAAAAAATGGGCCCTTAACGCACTTTTTCTTTGAAACACTAATTCATATAAAAGAATATAAAAATTCGTTACATCCCATATAAATTTAAAAAATGTATATGAAAGATACATATTATACTTATAAAAAGCATTTCCTTCGAGCATTTCTTAATGCAAAGTCATTTATAATCATATCTACATCAATTTTATCTAACATATTTCTCTCAATAGATAACATTGCTAAACCATTTAATCTCTCCTGCGACATTGTCGATCTCAAGTAATTTTTCAATAATTTCAACTTCGAAAAACTTATTTCCGCGGAAGCTACTGTCATAGGCATCGTCAATAGGATCCGATATGCAACGGAAACATTAGGATAACAATCTGCATTTTTGAAAAATTCAAGAATATCAATTGCTGTCATTGACTCATTTGGTAAAGTCATTCGTAACACTTTCATTTCAGAATAAAGGTCATAAGCATCAACATCTGACAAATTATTATGAGAAAATGTATCTTTGTAGTTATTGCAACAATCTCTTAATCTATTGCTTTCTAAAGACTTCAACCTTGTTGAGTCAATTAAAAATCCAAAAACATTTTCAAAAATCTTTAATTGATCAAATCTTTCTTTCAAAGAAGTAATTGCCATATCCACAATCACCAAAAAGTAGTTAACTCTAAAAGATTCCTCAGGTGATTGCAAATCTTCATCATGACCATCCTCACCAAATTGTTTTTTTTCTAAAAACAGGACGTTTAGTTGAAAATTTTGGATCTATATCCATCCTAAACGCAAGATCTTTGGCAACACTAATGGTAGGTTCAAACCCTTCTTTTCTATAATTTTCAAAATATAATATTATACCTTCCACTTCTTTCATCGTAGTATCAATGCACATTGTCTTGGATTGTAACTTTTTACTCACCTTGTTAATTGAAAACAAGATATCATACCAAATAACAATTCCAAGTAAAAATTCAAAATTTTGAAGTGCATTAACCAAACTTTCTGCTTCTCTTTTCACCTTAGCATCATTACCTGAAGATTCGTATAATTTTGACAAAGCTAATATTATCTTGGAAGCATGAAATCTAATAGCTTTAACACTTTTAATTCGACTTTCCCATCGAGTATTCGATAGAGATTTCACAGTTTCTGAAACATTATCACGCAAAATTGTCCACCTTTTGGTAGAACTTGCGAACAATGTATATATACGTTGCACAATACCGAAAAATGAAATAGCTTTTGTACAAGAATGTGCCATATCAGAAAGAGTGAATTAAGACTATGGCAAGCACACGACATATACAAAGCTCTTGGATTTAATTCAAGTAGTCTCCTTTGAACACCTTGATGTTTTCCTTTCATATTAGAACCATTATCATATCCTTGGCCTCTCACATTATCAACATTAAGCTCAAGAGATTTTAGTGCATTTAATAACTCATTATAAAGCCCCATCCCAGATGTATCATCCATTTTCAAGAACTCTAAAAAGTATTCTTCTATTTTTACTTTGTCACTTGACATATTAACGCGTCGTATTATTAAAGTCATTTGTTCTTGATGGCTCACATCAGGGGTACAATCAAGAATAACAGAGAAATATTTTGCCTCTTGAATGATTTTTAAAATAGAACTTCTAACACTATGGGCCAATATAGAAATTAGCTCATTTTGAATTTTGTGACCAAGATAATTATAATGCATTTCTTCATTTTGAATGCGTCTAATATGGTCTTGCATTGACAAATCAAATTCAGCAATCATTTCAATTAGGCTCAAAAAATTACCATTATTCTACTCATAAAGTTTCTCATTTGATCCTCGAAAAGCTAAATTATTCTTACCAAGACATGTAACTACAGCAAGTATTCTCAAGAAAACATGTCTCAAACGTTCTCTCTCTTTTGAGATTCCTTGTTGCAAGTCTTTATCAAGAGTCTGATGAGTCTTCAATCTCACTCTTAATTCAGTCCAAACATTCATGTTAGTGATATGGTCAAAACTATTCTCATGTTCTTTGAGTTTTTCACTCAAGTGTTTCCAATCATTCACACCATCAGTGGCCAAGTAACTCTTTCTATTTAGTTTTGTGAATAACTTACAACAAAAACAAAAAACTTTATCAACATGTTTAGAGTAAACTAACCATTTTCTATCGCTAGTCTCTCCATTAATCAACTTTCTAGAAAAATAAGCATACGAGAAATGCCTAGAGTTACCATCTAAGGGAAATTTAAGATTCAATTCCCTTAAAGGCCCCCTTTCAACTAAAATATCTCTAGACTTGTTATCAAGGATACCCCAATTTCTAGGATCGTAAATGTCTAAAGGAGGAATAAAATGCGGATCATCCCTAACATCTTCAACATTTGACTCATTTTGTACATCATTAGGGTCATTCACAGTAGCAAATTCCTCATTGATATGATTTGGAGAATTATCATGTTCATTTGGATCAAGTTCAACCACATTGGCACGGTCATAGTCATAATTCAGATCATCCAAATTAAGAGCATTATCATTTAAATTTTCATTAGATTGATCCACATTGTCTACTTCCACTCCTTCAGAAGTCTCTCCTATTTTTTTTCTTAAAAAATCTATCAAGAGATCCCCTTTGTGATTCTACTAACTCATCTCTTTGTTTTCGTTTCTTTCTTTTCTCACTTCCAGACAAATATTTAGGCAACATTATTTAGCAATATAACTATTAGCTAATAAAACTAATATAGGTTAGAACAATGGCATCTGTAGAAATTTTGTAGAATTGAACAAATAATAAGCTTAATCCTTAGCGTTCTTAATTTGCAATGATGAGCCAAGGTTCCTGCCAATAAAATTGACTAATTAAACAAGCTTTTGCTTATGAAATTTTTAAATTCTATTACCAATTTACCTAATAATAATACATAATTACCACCAAGAATAACCTCGCACTTCATTTTCTAAATAAACCCGCATATAAAAATCATCCTAGTGGTAAGACCAAAATGATATTATTTTATTAGACATTAAACATTAAACTGTTTATTGATATAACTAGGTAAATTGTTTGCATAAGCATAAATATAATTTATGGCGTTAAGAATAAAAATACACACACAATGAATAACATATACATCTTTTATTTTATGTACATGAGTTGCTTCATTAACCTTTAAACACCAAATTTAAAAAGAAAATAACTTGACAAAGTTAACACATCATCGGTTTGCCTATATAAACTGGATTATTACTCCAAGTTTCTAAAATTTCAGCAATATCCCTTTCACCTTTTCACTCAAGTCACTACCCCCCAATTAATAAATATATTCCCAGTTTCCCTTTCACTTCAAACCCCCTTTTTTTCTTCTCTACCCAAATTCAGCCTATATTCAAAAACCCAAAATTGGTTAGTTTGCTAAAATAACATAATTTTTAAACTCAAAGATAACCTAATTTTAATTAGAAAAAAAGCATTACATGAATTAGTGATTGGAGTTTGTCTTGAAGACTTTGTTTCTTCAGTTCTTCTCATTAGCTTCCTTAAGAGCAGAAGTTAAACTCCAATATCTAGCTAGCTTGTTGTCGATCTGGAGAGTACAAAATGGAATCTCGTATAATTATAAAAATACTGTCAAAAATTTTGAGAGTTTTCTATTAGGGATTTGAAGTTGAAGTCTTGAAGAATGTTATGAATATTTTTTTCTGTCGTGAGGTCTGTTACTTACTATTTACTAACTTAGTTAGAGTTGGGTTTAATTTTATTTTTAGTTTTAGTATAGAATTGGGTTGAATTGGGTTGAGTTGGGTTTAGATTAGATTTAAGGATTGGATTTTTTACGTTGTGTATTAAATAGTATAGTCGGTCCTAGGTAGGGGCCCTGGGCAGTTGCCCCACCTGCCCTGGCCCAGGGCCGGCTCTGTTTGTAAGGTCCTGGATTTCCGGAAAATGTCACCTGAAGCTTGTGAGCATGCTGCCAAAAATGAAAGATTAACAGTGAGAGCAGTAGTGCAGGTGCTGTTTATGGCACAGTTGCAGATGCGAGAAACACTGGCCCGGACGGCTTATGATGACGACAAATCAGAGAAAGAAGAGAAGGAAGAAGATGAAGTAAGGATGGAAATGGAGAAAATGAGCATCAAGGTGAAGGAGGTTGAAAAGGACTGCCGTGAAATGAAGCAAGAAATCACAAATGGGTGCATCAGGCAAAGAGTAAATAAAGGAAAGGTGAGCTTGTGGAGTGAAATGAAGAGGAAATTTGGGTGCATGACTAGCATGGGTGACTTCCATTCCCGGCCAAGAAGAAGAAGAAGCATCCAAAATGCGGAGTTCATCACAATAGTTGAGTCAGTCATCTTGATGACAATGCATGTCAGTAATAGACAAGATACTTCTATGTAAGCAAAAATTTCAAAAATTAAAAATTATTAAAAATTTAATTCTAAAATGAATTCATAGAAATGAATGTCTAAATTCAATTAAATTTGAATATCAATTATCGAAATTCATTCTCAAGATAGATTTAAAAAAAAAAAAAGATTATTCATATTTGTAATACATTGCAAAAATAAAAAAATAAAAAAAATTATGGTTCTTGCTTTATTGCTATCTCAAAACAGGTAAATTCCAAATTTTTTTATTAGTTTTTGAAGTTCTTGCTATCATTTTTTTTTATCTAATTTGATAATTGTTTTCATAATGGGTTTTTCAAAATAAGAACAATGATCGAACTAGTTAAATATTTGATTCTTGGCTTAATCACTTATTCAAAATCATTTTTTTAACTCAATTCAATCGATTCATACTAATTAATGGATTAACCAGTCCAACCTCTTATTTTAATCAATTTCAATCCATTCGGTTATAAAAATAAAATATTAACTGTACTTTTAAGTTCATTTTTTTCTGTCAACCTTTTCAATGTGGGATATAAAACTATAATGTTGAAAAATACACTACTTTTATCATCAAACATGAGCATAAAATGTAAAAAAACAAAAAAAAAAAGAAAGGGAAAAGAAAAAGAAGAAAACATGATATATATCTAATTTATTTAGCACAAATGGTAAAAAGATTAGCCTTTGCACAATTCAATCAATTACTCATTTTTTTTATAATGTTTACAGTTCTATATATTTAAAAATATATTTCTAAAAATTAATTTAGATAAATTAATGTTGATATTCAAACCAACTTGACAATTTGTTATAAAATTTAAAAATATTTCATAATTATTTTTTAAAAAAATTGTTTTAATTTATAACTTAAATTGTTAAATAATTTTATTGTTTATAATTGTTTAATATAATTATTTTCACTTATTTGTTTATATTTTATTTTTATTTTTATTTTTATTTAATTATTATCATAATGTTAATTATTAATGTCTATTTAGTTATAAATTTAGGTTTTGGATTGAACATATTATGGGCTTGGATCAGCACTGATCTTGGATTATTTCGAGCTCGAGTTTTTTGAACTTGGATCAACACGAACTTAGAATTTGCTCAGGTTCGAACTTTCCCAAGCTTAAATTTTTTTAATAATTGTCTTAAACTTAAGTTGTTTCTCAAAAATATTATTTGAGTTATTTCATTTTATTGATATAATTTTTTTTAAAAATGAATCGGTTTTGGATTTAAATCCAAAAATATTATAAATTAATTTGTTTTGTAAGGAAAAAGTAATAATAATAAAATAAACAGCTTCTAGTATCAAAATCCCTTTGGAAATATTTTAAATAACAGATCCCCCATAAAATTAGGAACTAGTATTTGTTTTATTGTAGAAAGTTTGTTTTACTTTTTCCTTCAACTCTTTCTCAACAAATGAAGATTTACCAATGATGTAAATGCTGTTCTTCCTCTCTTACTTCTCTCACTATATTCTTCAAGGTAATTAATATATTTTCTGTGTATAATTTTTTGGCTTTCAATCCTAGATATCACATATACATGCTTCTTGTTCTGTTTTTTCATACGACTGTTTTTCCCCATCAAACATTTTGTTTAAGAATCGCTAACATCCGATGTAACTGTTCATAAACATTTGCTGTTAATAGTATCAATATATTATAGTTACTGTTATGGAACATTTTGCTTTTCAACTCTGTAGCACTGAGTTGGCCTAACTTTGTCAAACTGATCAAGGAACCTGAATTTATAAAGTCTACGGTGATTCTGCATTCTGGTTGGCATTCAAAAGCTGAAACCAAACAACATGACCGAAGGGCGAAACGTAGATACATTATTGGGGTATTGAATCTTCGAATTGTTTCTCCAGATTCCTACCAATTTCCGCCTTATAACTTTTTCCTTTTTGTTGTTCTCAGGATGACTAGATCTGCATCTTCTACAGAATTGGAAGTTCAAGTAGGAAGTATGCCTCTTTCCTTAGACAAAGTGAGATATGTTCCACAACAACCTTCATTTCATTAATATTATCTTCTCTATCAATCAACACTTAAATTTGAATATGATCATTATAATTTAGGAACTTCTGGCCTCAAAATCAGCTAAAGTTGCTGCCTTACTTAAAGAGAATTCCAATGCAGATCTATATTACTTGCTTCATGACATTCCGGCTGATTCAGAGACTTTCGACCTTGTTGCAAGATTCTGCCATGGATGTGCAGTTCAGATGTCCACTGAAAACATTGTACCACTCATCTGCTTGTCTTTCTACTTGGGTATGGATGAAAATCACTGCAATAACAATCTATTAAGCAAAGCTGTTACTTTCTTCGAACAAACAGTCCTTCCAAGTTGGAATGAAATTATCAAGGCTTTGCGCTCGTCCGAAAAGTCCCTTCAACAGACAAAGCAGATCGGTTTATTCGATGCCTGCTTACAGGCTATGATTGCAAAGGCATCAGATAATCCGAGACATCTAGGGGAACCGATAATCGTCTCAACAGACAAAGGTGATGACAGTGATAGGCCTAATGCAAAGAGGAGGCTCTTTGCTCTTGACTGGCAGGAGGATTTGACAACATTGTCTCTCCAGCTATATGAGCCTATCATTTACACAATGAAACAGCATGAAATCCCACCAACTTACATTTCTGCTTCCATTTATCGATATGCAAAGAAGTGGATCTTTCATTGTAACAATGGAAGGGAGACTATGACAATTTACACGAGGAAATCTCAAAGAAATGTAATTGAAACTTTGGAAAAGCTTCTGCCTCACGGAAGAGAACTCCTTCCTTGCACATTGTTGTTCGAAATGCTCCGATGCGCGATCAACTTGGAAGCTAGCTCGGTTTGTAGGAATGGTTTTGAGATTAGGATTGGAAAGCAGCTGGACCAGGCAAAAGTAAAGGACTTGCTAATTCTTCCTCAAGGCTATGCCAAGGAAATGCAATATGATATTGAGTGCATAAGGAGGATTCTGAAAGTATTCTACAGCAATTACGATAGCTCCGATGCTTCTGGATTTATCACCGTGGCAGAACTCATGGAAGAATTCTTAGCAGAAGTTGCTTGTGATATGGATTTAATGATAGACAGTTTCATTTCAATTGCAGAGATGTCCATGGCAGCAGCGTTAGGAACAAAAAGAAACTCTGATGGAATATACCGGGCTATCGACATATACTTTGAAAAGCATGCTTACCTGACAGAGAAGGAGAAAGAACAGGTTTGTAAGGTCCTGGATTTCCGGAAAATGTCACCTGAAGCTTGTGAGCATGCTGCCAAAAATGAAAGATTACCAGTGAGAGCAGTAGTGCAGGTGCTGTTTATGGCACAGTTGCAGATGCGAGAAACACTGGCCCGGACGGCTTATGATGACGACAAATCAGAGAAAGAAGAGAAGGAAGAAGATGAAGTAAGGATGGAAATGGAGAAAATGAGCATCAAGGTGAAGGAGGTTGAAAAGGACTGCCGTGAAATGAAGCAAGAAATCACAAATGGGTGCATCAGGCAAAGAGTAAATAAAGGAAAGGTGAGCTTGTGGAGTGAAATGAAGAGGAAATTTGGGTGCATGACTAGCATGGATGACTTCCGTTGCCCGGCCAAGAAGAAGAAGGAGCATCCAAAATGCGGAGTTCATCACAATAGTTGAGTCAGTCATCTTGATGACAATGCATGTCAGTAATAGACAAGATACTTTTATGTAAGCAAAAATTTCAAAAACTAAAAATTATTAAAACTTTAATTCTAAAATGAACGTCTAAATTCAATTAAATTTGGATATCAATTATCCAAATTCATTCTCAAGATAGATTAAAAAAAAAAAGATTATTCATATTTATAATACATTGCAAAAATAAAAAAATAAAAAAAATTATGGTTCTGGCTTTCTTACCATCTCAAAACAGGTAAATTCCAAAATTTTTTATTAGTTTTTGAAGTTCTTGCAATCGTTTTTTTATTTAATTTGATAATTGTTTCCTTAATGGGTTTTTCAAAATAAGAACAATGGTCGAACTAGTTAAATATTTGATTCTTGGCTTAATCACTTATTCAAAATCATTTTTTAACTCAATTCAATTGATTCATACTAATTCATGGATTAACCAGTCCAACCTCTTATTTTAAATCAATTTCAATCTATTCGGTTATAAAAATAAAATAGTAACTGTACTTTTAAGTTCATTTTTTTCTATCAACCTTCTCAATGTGGGATATAAAACTATAATGTTGAAAAATACACTACTTTTATCATCAAACATGAGCATAAAAAAAAAAAAAAAAAAAAAAAAAAAGAAAGGAAAAAGAAAAAGAAGAAAACATGATATATAGCTAATTTATTTAGCACAAATGGTAAAAAGATTAGCCTTTGCACAATTCAATCAATTACTCATTTTTTTTATAATGTTTACAGTTCTATATATTTAAAAATATATTTCTAAAAATTAATTTAGATAAATTATTGTTTATATTCAAACCAACTTGATCATTTGTTATTAAATTTAAAAAATATTTTATTTTCATAATTATTTTTTAAAAAAATTGTTTTAATTTATAACTTAAATTGTTAATTAATTTTATTGTTTATGATTGTTTAATATAATTTTCACTTATTTGTTTATATTGTATTTTTATTTTAATTATTATCATAATGTTAATTATTAATGTCTATTTAGTTATAAATTCAAGTTTTGGATGAAACATATTATGGGATTGGATTGGCACTGATTTCGGATTATTTTGGAGCTCGAGTTTTTTCGAGCTTGGATCAACACGAACTTAGAATTTGTTGAGGTTCGAACTTTCGAAGCTTAAATTTTTTCGAGCTTGGATCAACACGAGTTTTTTGGAGCTTGGATCCGCTGAAAAAATTGTACCACTTATCTGCTTGTCTTTTTACTTGGGGATGGATGAAAACATGTCTTGTTACTTTCTTCAAACAAACAGTCCTTCCTAGTTGGAATGAAATTATCAAGGCTTTGCGCTCGTATGAAAAGTCCCTTCAACTGTAACACCCCAAACCCGACCTAAAAGTTTTGACCGGATCTCGGAGGTCACATTGATCACCGAAGTGATCATAGGAAGTTTGTACAAAACGAGTTGTCGAAGACTCATTTCAACATAGTTTGTTGGATTCAAGCTAAACCGTTTATTATTTTCGAATTTAAAACAGAAAATTTCAGATTACATTAAAAACTTCGGTAATGTAGTTCTATAGTTTCCTAAATTTAGTCCAAAATAGTATTTTATAAAAATAGTCCAAGATTAAAGTTTACAAAAATCCAAAATTTAACTTAAACCACAGTTCTTATAAAATATTATAGTTCTTATAAGAGCTGAAAAAGAAGACTTATTAACTTGTTTTTAAATGTGACTGTCCGAGACCTCCGGTATGCCAAGTCCAGCTACAAAAAACGTAAGTACCTGAAAAGGGAAAACTACAGGGGGTGAGCTATACAAGCTCAGTGTGAGTCCAGAACAGATACTAAAAGGCGGAAAACAGAGTGACACGACTAATATTCTGGAACACAGTATCCTAAATGGAAACTCAACCGATGAGCCAAAATAAATCAACATAATAGTTATTTCAATGTTACCACATCATTGATACCTCAGTACTCGCATAGTCAAACACATACATATATATATTCAGACATCTAATCAGATGCGTATGAATGCAACAAGTAATAAAAACCCACCCATCCAGCTAAACACCTCTTCGACCACCCTGCACACCACATATGAGCTAAACAAGCCCAACCAACCCTGCACACCACATAGGACCTCGAAGGGCCCATCCAACCCAACACACCACGTATGTGGACCAAGCCTGTAATATCCTAGATTAGGGGTTATGCGTTTGGAGCATAACTCAAGTGTTAGTAGGTTTTAAGGGTATTTGGAGATGTTCTAAGAGTTTTTAGAACTCTAGAATGAAGGGGAAAGCTTTGGGATAATTTTTAGAATTTAAGTCTAAAGAGGGGAAGCTTGGTAAAGGAGGCTTTAAAGGAATTTTTAGGGGATTTATGACACAAGGATTGGCTTGGTAAAGTGGCTGCAAGGTGCCACTTAAGGCTTGGGCAAGTAACGCCATAAGTTGGGAGGAAGGTAGGAGGTTCGAGCAGCGTGGGAAGCAAATGGACATTTATTTTTGCGTCAAGAAGGCGCTTGGCTAAGGAGGTCTTAAAAGAAATCCTAGGTGAATCATGTCACAAAAAGCGCCTTGGCAAAGTGGCTTGGGGCGTTACGAGAGCGAGAGGCGGCTTGCGTCAAAGGGCTCCAAAGCAGTCTCGAGTTCGAGGCTTGTGGGCAGCAAGGGGAGTGTTTTTATTTTGCATTCTGGCGTTAAGGTTGGAAGGAGTAGTGGACGGCACATGGGACTTTTAATTGGATGAGGATTGAGCTTAATTCTCTTTTCAATTTTCAGCTAAGAGTAGGATAATGTCATTATATTTTATTTTATTTTAAGTGAGTGGATAAGAGATAAATGAGGTGATAAATTATTTTATTTATTTTTAGATAGGTAGATAAGAGATAATGTGATGGTTTATTTTATTTTATTTGATAAAGTGATAAAGAGTTAAAATAGGAGTTTAATTTGGGATTTGATAAGTGGGGAAGTGGTGGCCGTTTGTTGGACTCTAGGGGCTTGCATATTCGGTTGTGGGGTGTGAGGCATAAGTGTCGAAATTCTTAGTTAATGATTTTGTTTCCTCTCTTTTGTTTTTTTTCAAGTTTCGGTCCATTGGTGTAAGGTAAGTTGCCGAAATCTCTTCTACTTTCTTCTATTTCTTTCAACACCAAAATTCCTTTCTATTTCCTTGAAAGCCGAATTCCCTTGTCAAGAAGAGTAATAGCCGAAACCCCTCTTCTATTGTGCATCTTTGCCAAATGCTCCTAAGTCTCTAACAATCTCCCATTCTTCTTTTCTTCAACTTCGAACTTGCTCTTTTGATAGCCGAATACACTTTCCCCTTGTGGCCGACTTTTCCATCATCATTTGGAGGCTTAACCGAACCTTGTAAGTGTTCTTTCATTATCTATCGGTTTTAGGCTCTTTATTTGGGGTGCCGAATCTAATGGATTAAGCCTTGGTTTAGGGTGAAATTTGAAGGTTCATAGGCCATAATCTGGTGTGTTCTTTTTGTGTGTAGCCGATAGAAGGAAGCATTAAGGGAGTCTCTTGGTTTCGACAAATCAAGGTAAGTCATATTGGATATTCGGCCAAGGGCCTTTTTCATGGATTTATGTGGTAGGCCGATTCTAACTTTTGTTAAATGTGGATCTCGACAGTTTCAAAGGCAAGGAGTGGCTTTTTAGGATTTGGTAAGTTGTGTATGTGGTTGCTAGTATTCGGCCTAAGGCCATATTATTGGTATTAAGTGTGACCGATTTTGGCTATGTGTATTTAGGGCCAAGTCGACAGTGGTAAAAGAGAAGCCTTCGGGATCCAAGTTCGGATATTCAGTAAGTATAGTTTAGATTGGGTATATTTGGATTATGATGTTATCGGTTAACCGAATGTTTCTGATTAAGATATCATTAATGGATTCGAGTGCCAGTCAAGGAGGACAAGGGATAGTCTCTATCCCCAAGTTTAAGAAGAGATCTGTTTCTGCAGTTCGGGATTGGCCACCGGGGTGTGGGCCAGCAGCAGGAGAAAGCTATAGGTAGATAGCCGTAGTGTCTCTTAGTGACAGTATCATGATCGAGAGTTTAGAACTCCAAGTGATCAGGTGTGTAGTTAGTCTACCGTTTTCCGGGTTTTTGCTATAACTGTATGTGTTGATTATGTACTAACAAGTGCAGTAAAAGTTATGAGATGGATACCCTTAAAGGGGTATGTCGATAATCCGGTAAGTACCAAACCTGATGATATGTGATTATTAATATGAATATGTGTTATGACTATGCTTGATGAACATGCTCATGCATCATTATATTATATCATTATTTATGTTACATGTGCATGGGTTGGGATATGATATGAAAGAAGGTACGGGTGTACTTCGAGTACGTGGTTTGATGTTAGCTTGAGAGCTACATAGTGGATTGGCGTTGAGTGAGGTCACATTGTGGATTAATTGCGATTTAGTTAGCGTGGCTTGATGAGTGGCTATGTGCCTCATCGTGGTTGATATCAGCTATATGCCATATCGTGGTTGATTAGTGACTATGTGTCCCATCGTGGTTTTAGTGTTAGCTACGGCTACATCGTGGATTGGCGCTGACTGAGGTCGCGTTGTGGATTATTGTGCTTAATTGCACGTGGACGGCATTGATTTCCTTTTGGAGTGAAAAGGAGAGGGTGATTTGATAATCCCCTGGTGTGTGGTGGCTGGATACGGGGGTGTGTAGAGGATGGACCCTAGGTTGGGTTGGGTGCACTTTGAATGTTATATCTGGTATGTGGACTAATGTGAAAATTGGTAAAGCCCAATATATGAATGTGGATCAGTGTGGAAATGGGCTAAGCCCGATATGTGGAAATTATGCGGTTAATTACCCTGTTACCTGATAAGTGATATGACTACGGGCCAAGCCCAGAATGTGATAATATGTGAATATGATATTTGTTATATGATATATGGGTTAATATGTGGTTAACATGTGGGTGGAATTCAGTGGATTAATTACACACTGAGTCTGTGTGACTCACCCAATTTTTATTAAACATCGCAGATGATTCATGGTGATTGGACCGGGTTGGAGTGGATACGAGGTGGCCCATGCAGAAGACATCTTCTTTATTTTATTCAGTTTATTACTAAGAACTTTTGTTTAATTATTTATTGTAATAAGGCCCAGTTAAAGTATTTGAACATTTTTATTATGTTTAAGCTAGATGACCATTAAATTATTATTTGGAAGTGCTTTTAATTTTGGCAACTTATATTTTAAAAAGGATATTAAAGTTTTAATCCTGGAAATTGTAATAACTTAGTTTTTTTGGGAGATTCAAACACACAATGTTTTATTAAAGACAAAAAATTTTAATGTTTTTCCCAAAAATGAAATCAGTCTTCAAACGTTTTTCCGCAGTGACATACCAGATCCGGTCAGGGCTCGTGGGCCAGGTTTGGGGTGTTACATTTTGGTATCAGAGCCAGGTTTCGATCCTAGGACCTGTGGGTTATGGGCCCAAAATGTTTTCAAATCGAGCCCAAATAAGTTTTGTGAAAATTTTTACGAAATAAGCAGGTTTTCTGGCATGGCACCTAAGTCTCTGACCCGCAGTCCACCAGGTAAGTACTCCTATCCATTGTGTGATTTATAATATGAATTGTAGAAGGGTAGGAATGGAACGTAGATTAGAAAAATTAAGTACTTGAACCCTAGGACTAGTTTACTCCAACTATTACATAAGACTTAATGTCTAATTAAACAAACCTATGGCTAAGTCGCCAAGTTAGGGTGTGGCAACCCCTGTGCGCATGTCTAGGATTGGATTCAGTAAGAGCCTGGTACTTAAGCAGTCCTAGTGACTCACCTCCTCTTCGCTGGAATCCTACCTGGTGCGTAGCTACGGTTCACCCTAACCAAGAGGACTTACTCACGGGCTAAACTCAACAATTAAGGGACTAGCCATGTTTTTTATGAAAACCTTAATTTTAGAAATCCATAAACTGTCTTTTAAGTTGAGAAAATTATTTTTTGAAGACATATCTCAAAATACCTCTGATTTACAAAATTATGAAAATACCCCTGGTTGTAAAATTACCAAAATGCCCTTGGTTTCTAAAATTTTCATATTACCCTCGACTTTTAAAATATTCTTACTTTGCAAAAATATCAGAAAATTTTATTTTTGCAAAATGTAAAGATGCCCTGATTTGGAAAATTTATGGAGATACCCCTGATTTACAAAATTTCCAAAATGACCCCGATTTCTAAAATTTCTACAACACCGCTGATTCGGAAAACAAATTTTCAAGATAACCTCGAGTTTTTGTAAATTTTGAAATATCGTTGATTTGTAGGGATTTTCAAATTGACCCTGATTTATTACCAAAATACCCTTATAGGACGAATGACGAAATTACCCCTGGGTTGGGAAAGGACTGAAATGACCATAGAAGTGTAGTGAATGAATGTGTCTCTGTTTATGAACGTGAATATGACTCTCTGAATTAGAGTAGTGAACTTGAACTGAACCTTTGTTTGATCGAAAGAACTACTTCTAAATACTTTATTTCATAAAATTCTTCGCGGTTAATAAGTGGAACAAAATTCTGATGCATAAAACTTTTTAATCAGATTAAATCGCGACGTTAGAAATGAGTTCTAGGGGACGTGGTCGTCGTGGACGCGGTAGAGGTAGAATGGCAGTATCGGAACCAGTAGGGTCTGGCCATGGGTCAGAAAAAGAAGTGCCGCCGTCAGCAGTGGGCACGGAGGATCAAGATCAGACAGGAGGCAATGACGCAGTATCGCGGGCTATGTTGTGAGTGCTAGAGCGAGTGACAGGGGCTAGCATGAGAAGTGGAGCTCGGAAGTCGGTGTCGGAAAGACTCAGGTCGAACAGAGCTGAAGTTTTTAGAGGAGTGTTTGGGGTGGCTTCGAATGTAGCGGAGTATTGGTTAGAAGCAGTCGAAAGGATTATGGACGATTTGGGTATCTTTGCTTGAGGAAAAGTTTGAAGGAGTCTTTGTTTCATTGCTCCGAGATGAAGCTTATCGATGGTGGCTCACTGTCAGGCAAGGTACCCCGGCAGATCGAGTGGATTGAGAGTATTTTAAGGTTAGGTTCGAAGGGAAATACGTTGGAGCCAGTTACTTGGACTCGCAAAGGAAGGCGTTTCTTAACTTGGTACAAGGAAGTATGTCAGTAGCAGAGTATGAAGCAGAATTTGTACGGTTAAGTCAGTATGCTAAAGGAATTGTGGCCACTGATTACGAAAGGTGTGTCCGATTCGAAGATGGATTGCGAGATGGGCTGCGAGTGTTGATCGCTCCGCTGAGAGAACGAGACTTTGCTGTTCTAGTGGAGAAGGCTCGGATAGCTGAAGAAGTTAAGAGGAGTGTGAGACAGAACCGAGAAAAGAATAGAAACTGGAATAAGAGAAGTTTTGGATCGTCAGAATCATCTGGAGAGTTTCAGAAGAGGCCAAAGATTGAGAATCTTGTGCGTGCACCTGTACCAGTTGCTGAGAATCGAAGTCGTGTATGTGCTCAGTGTGGAAGAGCTCATACAGGAGAATGTTAGTGAAATAGTAAGGCATGTTTCCGGTGTGGATCTAAGGCTCATTTGGTTAAGAAATGTCCTCAAGTGATGGATAGGGCTCAAGGTCAAGGTCGTGGAACCCCAAGCAGAGGAGCTGAAAGTTTTGATGTGAGGCAACCAAGGTTGGCTTAGGCAGTTAAAGCGAGGAGGAAGTTGGACCAGATAGGATCGGGTATGCTTCCTAATCCTGGAATCTATTTATTGGCTTGATTGTTATCAAGCTAGTTAGTTCTTGTGATGTTAGTGAAGTGTACGGAATCTTGATTGTGAATTTTGGGATTGTGCAAAGGAAATGTGTTAGTCTTATTAAGATTAAAGTGCGCAGCAGTAGGGAAGTGTGATGAGTTAAGGATACACGATTGTTCGATGTAAGTAATTTCGAGGACGAAATTATTTTTAAGGAGGGTAGAACTGTAATATCCTAGATTAGGGGTTATGCGTTTGGAGCATAACTCAAGTGTTAGTAGGTTTTAAGGGTATTTGGAGATGTTTTAAGAGTTTTTAAAACTCTAGAATGAAGGGGAAAGCTTTGGGAAAATTTTTAGAATTTAAGTCTAAAGAGGGGAAGCTTGGTAAAGGAGGCTTTAAAGGAATTTTTAGGGGATTTATGACACAAGGATTGGCTTGGTAAAGTGGCTGCAAGGCGCCACTTAAGGCTTGGGCAAGTAACGCCATAAGCTGGGAGGAAGGTAGGAGGTTCGAGCAGCGTGGGAAGCAAATGGACATTTATTTTTGCGTCAAGAAGGCACTTGGCTAAGGAGGTCTTAAAAGAAATCCTGGGTGAATCATGTCACAAAAAGCGCCTTGGCAAAGTGGCTTGGGGCGTTACCTGAGGAGCAAGGCAGCTTGCATCAAAGGGCTCCAGCAGGTCTCAGGTTCGAGGCTTGTGGGCAGCAAGGAGAGTGTTTTTATTTTGCATTCTGGCGTTAAGGTTGGAAGGAGTAGTGGAGGGCACATGGGACTTTCAATTGGATGAGGATTGAGCTTAATTCTCTTTTCAATTTTCGGCTAAGAGTAGGATAATGTCATTATATTTTATTTTATTTTAAGTGAGTGGATAGGAGATAAATGAGGTGATAAATTGTTTTATTTATATTTAGATAGGTAGATAAGAGATAATGTGATGGTTTATTTTATTTTATTTGATAAAGTGATAAAGAGTTAAAATAGGAGTTTAATTTGGGATTTGATAAGTGGGGAAGTGGTGGCCATTTGTTGGACTCTAGGGGCTTGCATATTCGGTTGTGGGGTGTGAGGCATAAGTGTCGAAATTCTTAGTTAATGATTTTGTTTCCTCTCTTTTGTTTTTTTTTCAAGTTTCGGTCCATTGGTGTAAGGTAAGTTGCCGAAATCTCTTCTACTTTCTTCTATTTCTTTCAACACCAAAATTCCTTTCTATTTCCTTGAAAGCCAAATGCCCTTGTCAAGAAGAGTAATAGCCGAAACCCCTCTTCTATTGTGCATCTTTGCCGAATGCTCCTAAGTCTCTAACAATCTCCCATTCTTCTTTTCTTCAACTCCGAACTTGCTCTTTTGATAGCCGAATACACTTTCCCCTTGTGGCCGACTTTTCCATCATCATTTGGAGGCTTAGCTGAACCTTGTAAATGTTCTTTCATTATCTATCAGTTCTAGGCTCTTTATTTGGGGTGCCGAATCTAATGGATTAAGCCTTAGTTTAGGGTGGGCCGAAGGTTCATAGGCCATAATCTGGTGTGTTCTTTTGTGTGTAGCCGATAGAAGGAAGCATTAAGGGAGTCTCTTGGTTTCGACAAATCAAGGTAAGTCATATTGGATATTCGGCCAATGGCCTTTTTCATGGATTTATGTGGTAGGCCGATTCTAACTTTTGTTAAATGGGGATCTCGAAAGTTTCAAAAGCAAGGAGTGGCTTTTCGGGATTTGGTAAGTTGTGTATGTGGTTGCTAGTATTCAGCCTAAGGCCATATTATTGGTATTAAGTGTGACCGATTTTGGCTATGTGTATTTAGGGCCAAGTCGACAGTGGTAAAAGAGAAGCCTTCGGGATCCAAGTTCGGATATTCAGTAAGTATAGTTTAGATTGGGTATATTTGGATTATGATGTTATCGGTTAACCGAATGTTTCTGATTAAGATATCATTAATGGATTCGAGTGCCAGTCAAGGAGGACAAGGGATAGTCTCTATCCCCAAGTTTAAGAAGAGATCTGTTTCTGTAGTTCGGGATTGGCCACCGAGGTGTGGGCCAGCAGCAGGAGAAAGCTATAGGCAGATAGCCGTAGTGTCTCTTAGTGACAGTATCAGGATCGAGAGTTTAGAACTCCAAGTGATCAGGTGTGTAGTTAGTCTACTGTTTTCTGGGTTTTTGCTATAACTGTATGTATTGATTATGTACTAACAAGTGCAGTAAAAGTTATGAGATGGATACCCTTAAAGGGGTATGTCGATAATCCAGTAAGTACCAAACCTGATGATATGTGATTATTAATATGAATATGTGTTATGACTATGCTTGATGAACATGCTCATGCATCATTATATTATATCATTATTTATGTTACATGTGCATGGGTTGGGATATGATATGAAAGAAGGTACGGGTGTACTTCGAGTACGTGGTTTGATGTTAGCCTTGAGCTACATCGTGGATTGATGTTGACTGAGGTCATGTTGTAGATTAATTGTGATTTAGTTCGCGTGGCTTGATGAGTGGCTATGTGCCTCATCATGGTTGATATCGGCTATGTGCCATATCATGGTTGATGAGTGACTATGTGTCCCATCGTGGTTTTGGTGTTAGCTACGGCTACATCGTGGATTGGCGCTGACTGAGGTCGCGTTGTGGATTATTGTGCTTAATTGCACGTGGACGGCATTGATTGCCTTTTGGAGTGAAAAGGAGAGGGTGATTTGATAATCCCCTGGTAAGCGGCAGAGAAACAAAAGTCTAACATCAAAAAATTTGTTGAGAAAAAAGAAAATAGAAAACCAATAAGAAGAAAATCTTATTTTGATAACTTCTCCCCAATTTTCTTCTAAAAACACTCCCTATTAACCCACTAAAACACAACTATTGTAAAGGACCAACAATTAACTTATTGAATTTTTTAGAGTTAGAACTAAATTGACAAATTTTATAAATTTTGATGGCTAAATTTAATGAATTTTTTAGAATTCAAACTAAAATGACAAAATATTAGGGGTAAATTTGTTATTATACCAATAAAACCCCAATCAACTTTGAGTGACCAAAATATTTTATTTCAAAAAGTTCAGTGATTAAATTGAAAATATTATTAGCTCAATGACCAAAATAGAATGAAGGCAATAGTTTAGTGACCATTGTTGTAGTTTATCCTAACATTTCGAATAAAATTATTCATAATGTGAGATTATAAAAAATAATGTGAGACTATATTAAAAATATTAATTTACAAATATATATATATTAGGGTAAATTCATAGTTATTCATCTAACTATAATTTTTTTTAAAACACTTAAAATAAAAAAAATTGACAATTTAAGCATTCATATTACATAGATCAATCATTTTGGCCACTCCCGTTAAAATCACAAACGATAACATAATGTGATAGTTAAAAAATTAGTATAATAACAAATTTAGCCCTCAATTTTTATATATTATATCAATTTAGTCATAATTATAAAAAAACCCTCAAAATTTACAAATATTCACAATTCGATCCTAATTTCAAAATCCGCCACCCGTCCCTCTCCCTCTCCCTCTCTCCCCTCCCCCCCCCTCCGGACCTCCCCTATCATGGTCCTTTTGAGCCAATAATTGGCATGCACGAATTACAATGAAGAAACCTTTCTCGAAGGACATTTTATCTTTGATCATAACGATCTCATAGCCATCACAATCCTTTCTTTTAATCAACTGCACCTGGTCTCTCAGAAGACCAGAGCGCCGTCGAGTGATTCAACAGTAGAAGAGGTACTTGAGCCATTAAGAAATTTGAAACTTCTCTTTTATATAGTTGCACTGAAAGATGCAATGGTAAAATATTTACATTTTCAAGAGAGACGACATTGCAATAAAATAATGGAGTTTTCAATGTGGGATCATGATTTCAAACACACAAAAGGGGAAAAGTCCATAATTAGTCAAAGTTAAAAGGTCAGGTAAGCATGTCTCTAGAAATTTAGCAAACAAATAGTAATAAAACCAAGTTTCAATAAATTTTAGGAATTACAAAGTAATAAAATCTAACTGGATTAAGAAAAATATGAAGAAGACACAGGTTCAGATCATGAACAAACTGAAATGCGCATAAACCAGTTATAGAATATCGAAAATTAAGGAGCTCAACATCGAATCCAGGTGCCAAACTACACAACAATCAGCATCTCATGTAAATTAGGGGAGGGGGGAGGGGGACGATGGTGGGAGGAAGTCTGGTAGGGGAGGGGTAGGGTGAGAGGGAGAGGGACAAGGTGAGGTTTTTAAAATTAGGATCAAATTGAGAATATTTGTAAATTTTAAAAGTTTATTTTTTAAAATTCTGACTAAATCGATATAATATATAGAAATTGAGGGCTAAAATTACTATTATACTAATTTTTTAACTGTCACATCAACTTGCGGTTTGTGATTTTAACGGAGTAACCAAAATGACCAAATGATATAAATGCTTAAATTGTAAACTTTTTATTATAAATGTCTAAGATAAATAAATTTTATAATTAAATAACTATCTATATAATTTACCCTTCATATTATAACACAAAAACTCATATTACATCAATTGACTAAAAAGTAAAAATCAATAAATTAATGATACATGCACAAATGCCCTAAAAGTTTCTCCCCCTCAACAAAGTTTCTGGAAAGGTTTAATATACTATTTAGTACCGAATTAGACATTTTTTTTTAATACGGTACTTGTGTTATTTTTTGGTTCAATGTGATATTTATATTTGATAAAAGTTATATATTTTGGTACTTGAAGGTAATGATGTTAATTTTTTTATTTAATTCAGGCTTTAAGATTAATTTGATGAAAATTAATTGCTAATATTATTATATTTGAATTTTTCATGATTTTGTTAATTGAATAAATTTAGCGTTGTAAATTTATTTAATTTACGTTTAATTTGTCAAATACACTCTTCAGGTTTTAGGATCAATTTGATAAAATTTAATTGCTAATAGTAGTAGCTAATTATGAATTTTTATCAAATCAACTCTAAAATCCGAATTAAACACTAAAAAGTTAACACCGTTAGCTTCAGATACAAAAAAAAAATGTATCACTTTTATCAAATACAGATACCAAAAAAAAATAACACAAATACCATATTAAAAAAATTACAAAACTTAGATACTAAATTATATATTGAGCCTTCTAAAAACTACTATGCTATTTTGATTACACATTTTATTGTTTTACTTCAGATCCATAAATATAAAGATTAACCCTATGTTAATTTCCTTAAAAAGCCCCTACATTAAATAACAAAAAAAAATGATAAAAAAAATTTACTTACCCGGTAAAATACTCACTTGTCCTGCTAAGATTTGATTAAAAAAAAAATAAAGTATGTGGTTGATCACTTAATTTTTAGGGTGTTTTCATTTTGGTCTTCTAAAATAAAATTCTTGCAATTTTGTCATTCAACTTCTAAGGCGTTTTTATTTTAGTCATCCAACCGTTAAATCTTTAATGACAATTAACTGTACACGCTACATTATTTTCACACTTTTATTTTGGTCACTCAACTTTTAGGTTGCTTTGTTGACACCCAAAAAATATCCTTCTTTTAAGTATTGATGGAGGTAAAAAAACATTAAGGATTAAAGTGAAAAAGCGGTAGAAACTAAAATAATGCTTTAAAAATTGTCAAATTGTACTTGTTTACACAACCTTGCCAAAGGTTCTAATTTTTTTTTCCAATATTGAAATTTTAAATTTCAAAACATCAAAATCAATTATATAAGTTACTGAAAAAAATTTATCCCTTAATAATGTCAACCGATTTGTTACTATAATATTAAAATTAATTAAGTTGATTAATTTAGTCCCCCTTTAAAATTTTATTTGATGTTTATTTGACAATTTTGTGTGATAAACAAGTCCAATTTGACAAATTTTTTTATGCATTATTTTAGTTTCTATTTTTTTTTACTTTAATTCTTTTTTTTTTTACCTCAATCAATACTTTTAAAAATGATATTTTTTTTGAATGACCAAAATGAAAGCGACCTAGATGTTAGGTGACCAAAATGAAAGTGTGAGCATGATGAGGCGTGTACAGTTAATAGTAGTTAGAGATTTAACGGTTAAGTGAATAAAATGAAATTTCTCTAAAAGTTGAGTGATGAAATTGCAAAGATTCCATTTTGGTCACCCAAAATGAAAGCACTCTAAAAGTTAGGTGATCAATTAGGTAGTTTACCCAAAAAAAATCTCCCTGAAATTTTGTAACACCCCTTACCCGTATTCAACGTCGGAACCGAGTACAAGGCATTACCGGACTTAACTCCCTTGAACATACAACTTTGGGCTATAAAGTTTCATTCCAATTTAATACTTCCCAACCACATTCATATCATCCTTATTATGGGCCTATGAAGCCTTAAACATGTAAACAGAGGGTTTTGGAATCAAACCAAGAACTTTTGTATACTTAGAAAAATTTTGCCTTAATAGGGCCACACGTCTGTATGAACTGGGACACGCCCGTATGGGCGACCGTGTGGTCACACACGCCCATGTCCCTAGCCCGTGTGGGATTTATTTTTCATTTCGAACCTACAGGGGTTTTCACACGGCTAGACACACGCCCGTGTCATTGGCCCATGTCCTCCACACGGCCTAGACACGCCTGTGTCCTCACCTGTGTGTGAAAACCTGGGTATTCTGTTTATGACGTCAGCAACCTCATAAGGGGCACATGGCCTAGGTACATGACCGTGTATCTAGCCCATGGTCGACACTAACTTACAATACTAACATATAGGGGACACTCGGCCCAGTCACACACCCATGGGACTGACCGTGTGTCACACATGGCCTAGACACATGCCTGTGTGCCTACCTGTGTGGATAAGAACAAGGCTATTTGCCAGGCTCTTTTTATCACCCAAACTCCTACAACATAAATCACATTCAACCATTAATCAAACAACCCAATCATGCAACATACTTATTCATGAATAACCTCATCTTTTCATATATTAATAATAATAAGCCATCGACTATGGCTATATACAAAAAGTTCATCATTGAATAGGCCAACACACTTGGCCAAAATAACAAGACATTACACTAAGTCTAGCCCCTATACATGCCATACTCAAAAAGCTAAGTCCAAATATACCAAGATGAGCTGATAGTGTGGGTGATCTTTAGATTATCTTCGTATCCCGAGCCGGCTCTTTGACACTATAAAACAAGGGAAAAGAAAGGGAGTAAGCTTTAAGATTAGTAAGTTTACATGTAAATAATAAGCATCATAACATATGTTAATCAATCAATAACATTACATACTAAGCAAGAACAATTAACATCTCCATAATCATGCTTACTCATTTCATTTCTTATCACATCCCAACCATATAACAATTACATTGCTCACATTTACTTGTACACATTCCCTACACTCATCACCACAAAGCAATATGAAACATTTACTTATATAATTTCTCGATGAATCCCTCGGAATAATACTAAGTACCCAGTGGTTTCGCACACAGCCCACCTTTAATCAATAATAGGGTGGTATCACACGTAGCCCACCAACAAGAATATTTACGGTGGTTTTGCACATAGCCTACCAAATGATAGTATAAACGATGGTATCGCACACAGCCTATCGTGCATAAGTAATAAGGTGGTATCGCACACAGCACACCAATAATTATTTCGAACATTTTTCAACACTTACATATCTATTCTGAGGTTCATACAAGAATTATCCACTATCTATCAATTTTAATCAATCTCAATCATAATTGATCTCATTCATACAATGCACCAATAAGTAACAACATATGTATTAAAGGTGTATCGTTTACACATAAACTTACCTCGGTGCAAAATGTATTAATCGACAGTTTAGTCCGTAACATTGCCTTTTCCTCAATCAAGGTTGTTTCCGCGCTCTTCTTGATCTATAATAATAAAATTCACTCATTCAATCACTTTATAATTCATGATACATCAAAATTTCTACTTAGGCTAAAATGACTATTTTGCCCTTATTCTTTGGCAAAATTATGATTTTGCCCCTAGGCTCGTAAATCATTTTTCATCACATTTTCTCATTAAACAAACCTAGCTGAACATTTACTTCTCTTACAAAAATTCACAAAACCAATTATTTCATGCATTTATTACACAAGTTCAACCTTTACAAATAAGTCCTATTTAGGTGTTTTTATGGTAACACCTTTCACAAAAGTTGTTCTTTAACTCACTAGAATTCATTTTCTTTCATAAAAACTCAGCAAACAACATGAACACTCTCATGGAAAGTCATTAAAATTTCAACCATTTTTCAAATTAGTCCCCTCATTAGTTAGCTTAAGCTTTAGGGGTTCCAAAAGTACAAAAATTATCACGAAAGACCTCTAAAATCACTTACTTGCAAGTGAATGGCTTGGATGAAAGTTTGGACTCTAAAATATCCTATTTCCCTTCAATTTTTGGTGGAGAAGAAGCATGAATAGTGAAAGATGATATCTCTTTTATTTATCATATTTTATTCATTTTTTATCACCTAATTTCACCAAATTTTTAACCAAAATTTAATACTCTTGTCTCCTTGTCTCTATGGCCGGATAACACAACCTTAATGGCCTAATTGCACTTTAAGGACCTCCAATTTAATATTCTATGGCTACTAGACACCTCTACCTTGTATAATAGAACTTTCGCACTTTATGCGATTTAATCCTTTTTCACAATTAAGCATACAATCGTTAAAATTAAAGCACCAAACTTTCCATGCAACCTTATAATCATGCTATAACACATAAAATAATATTAAAATAATTTTCTTCAACCTCAGATTAGTGGTCCCGAAACCACTATTCCGACTAGCCCCAAAATCGGGATGTTACAAGTTTATTTAGTAAATGAAGTTAAAATAAAATGATAACTTTACCCTTTATTAATTATCATTCCATTTATTTTTGTTATCTTCCATCGTTATATTTGTTGATACAAAGTTGAGATTATAGTAGTTTGTGAACGTTCACCCAAAGGTGGAGAGTCATAAGTGAGTGAAGGTGATCGAAATTTGAGCTCTCTAGTGTTATTGGAGTTTGAGAGAAGAAGAGAGATAACTAAGAGTATGAGAAAAACGAGTTTTCATAATCCAATGTCTGTAGGTCATAAAAGGGGATGCCTCTAGTCATTCTCAAGATGCCATGTATTATTTCATATTAGTTATGTACTACTTGGAACCTAACTGACCTACCCATCCTCATAGGTAATGATTATCATGTAAAGACAACAAATATATTTGATGTATGAGTTGCATGTATCCTATTTATGTCATGGGTGTGGTCCCCACAGTGTAAGCACATAAGGTTGTGGGCTCGTAGAGTCTTAAGCTTGCAAAGTCTTAGCCTTGTAGGTGTTCTTAGCTCGCAAGACGATTTTAGCTTGTGACATTGACCAATAAGGTTGGTAGTACATAAGGTGAGCCATATAAGTGTAGGTATAGTACTATTTAATAATTTTCAATTAAAATAATATAAATTAAATTATAAATTGCATTATATTCTAATATAATCATATGTCAAATGTAATGTATTTTTCAATTGATATATATAAAATTGTATTAAATTTACACGTACAATCACAATTGAGATTACAAAGATATGTCCAAAGGAGGCTTAATGCACACTTTAGTCCCTAAAGTATATCGTTTTTCCCACTTTGGACTTTAAAGTTTTTTTAGCCAACCTCGGTCCTTAACATTATAAGATGTTCTCAGTTCATCCTTTAGACATTAAAAACTAATGACAAGGATATCCAACCAATTATACACGTGTCATATGATGATGTCATAATGATGTCGTCATCCAAAAAAACCTAAAAACATTAAAAATATAATAATTACAAAAAAAATATATATTAATAAAAACTAAAATTTCAGAAATTCTAATATTTTAATATTTTATAAATCACATTTATTAGAGCTTGAACATGAAATTATTGTCTCTTGGAAGGCTATGATAATTGTTTTATAATTCAATCAATGGAAATTTATAATTGATAGATTTTTTAAGTGATAAATTTAGATAAGTTTTTTTGTAATTATTTAAATAATGAAAAATAATGTTATTTCACATAAATAATAATTTAAATAATATTTTTAATTTTTCTAAATATTTGTATTGCCTCGAGATAAATTATTTGTCTCTAGACCAATATCTTAATTTACAAATAATTTTTTTTAAAAGCGAAGTATACATTCGTTGCCTTAAAATATTTAAATCCAAATAGTTTTTTGAATTTTTAATATTTATTATCACAATTACAAATCAAATGCCCGCAAATATCTGAATATGTCATCATTTTCTCTAAGCTCACCACTATTGTCGAGTACATGATCATTTTAAAGAACTTTGGTACAAAACAAAGAATGTATGTGCACGATGTTAGATGAAGGAAGCATACTCCAAATACTAAATGGGGAGCCGGGTCAATTAAACATGCTACTTGTAATATTGGTATAGTACTAAAAATTGATGTACTATAAAATATTTAAAAATTGATATAAAATTTATTCAATTTTTATTAAAATATTTTCAAAATCATAAAAATTGATTATATTTTTAACCATATACAATTTTTTATATCAAATTTTTAATATTTTAAATGTGATTAGTGAATGTATACTTTATTCCAAGATACAATAATATTTACTATTTTTCATAATTTTTACAAATTTTTTAAAATATTTTACAATTTCTAATAATTTTGGTAATTTTTTTATAATTGTTTACAATTTATAAAAGAATTCTAACATGTTTTAAAATTTTTCTAAAATTTGTTTATTTTTATTTATTTTTTGTGATCTTTTTGTAATTTAAAAAGATTTTTTTAGGTTATTTTTTTGAATGATGATGTGATGTCAACGTATGATACATGGAAATTTATTATTGGCTTGAAATGCTAATCGATTTTTTAATGTCCAAAGGACTAAGCCAAGAGCGTCTGATAACATTAGGGATTGAATTGGAAATGTTTGATAGTGTTAGGGATTGAAGTGAGCCAAAAATAGAAGTTTAAGTATCAAAATAGGGAAACAAATATACTTTAGAGACTAAAGTGTGCATTAAGCCTCCAAATAACTATAACCATAATTAATCAAAATACAATTAGGCTGATGACTAGAACATATCCAGACCTATACTAGAATAAATCTATATAGGGCTCACATGTAACGCCCCAAAAATCCCTTATTATTATTCTCGTATGTTTGTAACACAAAATCTGTATCTACTTCAGTGGTTAAGTGTTCTGAGAGTGTTTGAGAAGTTTTGGGTTCAAGCCTTAGCTTAGGCAAAATTTTGTTTTTAATTGAGTAAACCATTATCTTTAGCCAATATGCTTATAAATAAATATTGGAAAAAACATGTCAGAATGGGTCTGTTGGTCTGGTGGTTAAGTAGAGTAGCAAAGTGCTAGTGGTCTTGAGTTCGAGTCCTTGCGCAAGCAAAGGATTTATTTTTGCTATCTGTGCCGTGTGGGTAGTAGAGTTTGACCGAGATTCTGTAGAGCTTAAGTGGGGTTTGAATTTGGTGGTTGAGGGGATTATGTTGGAGTGATTTTAGGATAAAATATTGAGATTGGGGAGTAATCCTTGTTGTTTCAGCCGAAATCCTCTTTTTGTTCAAAATGTTCAGTTCCCTATATGTTCCCGAATTCTTTTGACGCTAGTTTCCTTCCCCTCAAGTCTGTCATTCTCCACTTTTCTCTTTCCCTTGGCCAATCATTTCTAGGTGAATCTCGGCTACACCTTTTGTTTTCCCTTTGGTTTTGTTCTTCCCTACGGCAATCATTCCCTCCCCCTTGTTTGTCAATTTTCTCCGCTTCTCCTACCCCACTGTGTAGTGAGCATCATTCTCTTCTTTCTTTGGCCGAACCTTCTTCCTCTTTCCATCCTTCCTTTTCATTTCTTTTGCCGATCCTCTTTTTTCTCTTGCGCTCAACTCCTAATTACGTTGGTTTAATAAGTTTCGATAGGTGTTAACTCTGACTTTTCTTTTTGAAATATCAGTTAAGAGGGGTTTTTATTGGTGATAGGAATTATTCAAAGGGCTGGTGATCTCTGATCGACGTGCGAAGTGTGTGAAACCCCGTTGGTGCGTTTGAAGGTAACGTTTGTGAGTTTAGTATTTGGTCTTTTTGTGCGTTTGGTTAAGCATAGCTTTAAGTGACTAAGTGGTGTTGTTTTGGCTAAATGAAGGTTCTAGAGTGCTCGTGGTTCTCGTTGTAACGGTGTTAGAGAAGGGTTTTCATCGGTGGTAAGTCAAGCTAATACTGTTAACGATTGTTGAAACCTATGAATTAGACTACTAAATCAGTTTGAATGATCTTTGATAGTTATCCGGGCTTAGGGAGTGTTTTGACATCGAAAATGTTACAGATGTGTAAACACAACTCTACAAACGAAAATCGATGAAAAGTCAAAAAGTGAAACTGTCGACACCACACGGGCGTGTGGCCGCCCATGTGGTAGGTCGTGTGATCGGACACGGGCGTGTGATCGACGAGGCAGGCCATATGCGATTCATGGGCAGGGCCGAATTGGGTCGTGTAGGCCCCACGAGCGTGTGAGATTATTAGGCCAGGCCGTGTGATCCACACGGCTAAGGCTATTTTGGGCCTTGTGGGCCACACGGGTGTGTGGGCCCACATGGGCAAATTATATGGGCTTGTAGGCCCATTTTCACTGTTTTGACTGCTAATGTTGCACGAGTCGCCCGAGTCGACTATGGACCTACTGTAGGGTCGGTAAGATTACCTAAATCCCTAATTGACTGATTGACTGTTATATCCATGTACTTTATATATATCCATGTACGACTGTATTATGAGCATGCTGTTAAAACTGTACTGAATACATATATGATACCATGATTTGGCATGACATGATTGTATGATGCATTGCATGAGGATAGGTTTATATGGATCGGAGGAAGTGTACTGAAAGGCTTCGAGCCTAACTTCATCGACACTCATTTTGCAAACTCATTGTCTAGTGTTTGTAGCAGGTACTACATGGAGTGTAGGGTTGGACGAGAGATAGAGTGTAGAGGTTTGGCCGGTAGGACTTGTATCTTCGCATATTGTGATATCAGATCGACGATTACTATCTGTAATTGTCCAAGGCCCAAATACATGACTGCCTCTGTACTGAGATGGGCTAAAGCCCAAACCGTCATCACATCGATTCTCGAATAGGGCTTAGGCCTGCATCGTGGTTGCCTTTTGTCTGTCTATTGTGCTATTTGGGATTACACACTTAGTTTTTGTAAACTCACCTTTCTGTTTTAACTGTACAGGTAAACCCCAAACATAGGCGGATCGGTGCGGCGGAGGACTCAGCGGTGGCCATATGACCCATTTCATTCTATTTTAGTTTTGATTTTATTTTGGGGTATTTTACTGTAATAATGGTCTTTTTGGATTTTCATGGTTAATTTGGGATTTCTATTATTTTGATTTACAACTGCTAGTAGTATGGTTAATCGAGTTTTCAAAACGAATCAAATGTTTTAACAAAATACACTCAAATACACAATCTGATTTAAAAAGCTTCTGCAATAAGTGACGTTTTGAAAATTAATATCGTTTTGCAAGAGAATACGTTTGTGATAATGAACTACGTTTTGAAAATGAACGACGCATACTAGAACTAACATAAGATTTTGTAATGAGGCTAATTAGAAAAGAGGTTTTTTAGACAACTCACTTATTTCTAAAACACTATCATGTGACATCGCCAAGATTCGGCAGTAACGTCTACGCCGGGTTTGAGGTGTTACATCACATATAATGAGACAAAAACTAGAATAAATATAGATTGAGAACTCATACATTATTTACACAGAAGTGACTCAAACTTGGGATCATAAAATTTCCTATGCCTTAACCTTGCCATTAAGTTAAAACTTCATTGGCTTAAAGTTTATTTTTTAAAAAATTTATTGTCAATCATAATTATATTTTGTTTGTGTAGCCTTTTAAATTTTTGGTTCTTTTTAAATATTTTTTTATGTAAATACATGTTAAATGTTTAAATTTTAATTTAATTATTAACTTTGAGATAATTATTTTTTTTACTTTTATGTTTTAACTTATTTTCCTCATTAAAACTTCTTAATAATGATAATTAATTAATTTTGCATAAAAACAATTTATGAATTCATCTCATGGTTAATATATATAACTTAACTAAATATAAATTTAAAATATTTAATTTTGAACTAAGTCAAATATTTTTTTTTATGAAAGACGTTAAATATATTTAATTTTACAACATATGTAACTAAATTTTTTTATTACTTTTTAAATTAAAGATAGAAAAAAATAAACTAAATAGAAAATACATAAATAAATAATAATGGTATACTTGTATTTTTTTTATTTAAAATTTGCTTAATAAATAATTCTAAATGTGATTTATGAGGTTTACTTCACACTTAAAGGGATAACGAGATATTCTTAACATTATAGGGGTAAATCTATTTTACACGTAAATGTCTTTTACCCAAAAGAAAATGAAAAACAAATAGAGAAATGTTAAAAGAAAAGGAAAAAAATGGAATGTCTTATAATTCGAGAAAGGTAAAAAAATTGATAAAATGTTTTTATTTGTTGAATGAAAATTTAAAAATTAAAAATTAAAAGTTTTACTAATAAAAAAAGTGGAAAAGAATTTGATACAGCAAATGTGGGATAGAATTTATTTCTTTAAATCTTATTAAGATATTGTAACATCCCATACCCGACTCGACCGCTAGGTCTAAACTACAGAGAGTTTCATTTGTTGTCAAAGCACTACGATCAATTATATCCAATTCGGACTATTAAAAATTTAAATACGAATGACATATGTGAACAATACGTTATAAGATCATTTTTGGGTCTTAGATGAGCTTACAAAAGTTCTTTTGCTAACCTGAGGTAACATTAGGACCAAATTGTAAAGGTCACAAAATGTCAGGTTGACGTCGCAACATTAAAGGTTCCTTATCGTGACGTCAGGGGTTCCTCGTCGTGGCACCACATACTGACTTCGTCTCATCGCGACGTTAAGGAATCGGTATCGCGACGTGACCCTTGTTTTCCACAAAGTTCAATTTTATACATTGCTCAACTAGAATATAACACACATGGATGCCCCCAATGCCTAAATTGACCATTTAACATGTATTCAACATGTTTAACAACCAATGTCCAAAAACATCAACACCATTTTTAAGTGTAACTATTAACCATAACATCCATTTACAAGTTCTCAAAATTGACCATTTGTATCATTTGAACAAAATAAAACCTAGGTACATGCCATTTGACCAAAATGAAATGAGTTATACAAACTTAGTTGAGTCAAAAATGGTGGTCTGGATGTTGACTTCAATTCCCAAGGCTTCAAGGAGTACCTAAACTTGCACACGGAAAAACAAGTTGTACGTTAAGCAACAGGGCTCAATGATACTTTCATGATCTAATATAATATAACATAATATAGCAATATGCACAAAAATTCAATATCTACTAATACATACTCCATATTGCAGCACACTACATAACCATTTCCATATGAATGTGTACCTACATAAAGTGGTAAATTAATTCAACCATTATGGTATTATAAAGGATCAAATTCAATTACATATATCAAGACTTATCATATGACCTGTTAACTAACATTTCTAATTCATAATTCACACATTCACAATCTCAACATTATAACATTCAACCCAAATTCCATTTTGCATCATTTAACCAATTACAGATCATTCAATTCCCTTTTCTATCAACACATTCATATTCATTTCGGTACCATATTCTATTTTCAATCTATTCCGTTACATTTTCAAGTTTTCCAATTCCAATTATAATATTACACTCTATGGAACCCTAGTAAAATGGGCTAGGATACATAGGTAAACTACACCACACTAGGTATCTCATAAGAGCTTAAACTACACCACACCAGGGCATCAAATTGCAAAGCCTGCAGGCATCAAATACATATTCATATGTATATACATCCCTCCACCACACCAAGGTCTTCGTAGAGACATATAAGAATCGACGATCCGCAACAAATGCTATATCTCAATATAATATGTAATGATCTCCATACAATCACATATTTCGTACAAGTGTGCATAAAACCCTATTGGCATGCCAATCATATCCTAACATTTTTCTAAGTTTACATGGACAACAATTTAACACATAAGCATTTCCATACCTGCAATCATTCTCACTCGCATAATCATACCCTAAGTTCGAATCACATATGCATTTTCGTACCATGTACCATGTTCTATCGCATAATAATCATTTATCACATTTCATTTTACAATTTACTACATATATCATTTCTCGATCTTATCTACATCTATAACCCAATTCATCATTGAGTCACATGTATTGCATGTCATATAACATATTTCTATCCATTTACTATATCACATAACATAATTAAAGTAATTTATGTGATTTACCATTTTATTAATTTTAGTTTTTTATTTCGATACCCCACATTAAATTCAATCAAAACAATACATACTATCACCATATACTTACCCCAACGATTAATCATCTAATAAACATGCAAATGCAATCAAATATTTCTATCCTGAATCATAAAAGTACAAACCATGGTTTCGCGTCACTCGTCGATAACTCTAGCTTTTCCTTTCCCTCTCCCTCTCGAAGGTTCCGCCTCGACGTTTCCACGTCGACATTACTTATGAATAGTCACAAAACATATCACATTATCAATTTCTAGCCAATTTAGAATCAAATACCAAATTATACATATTTTGTAATTTATTCAATTTAGTCCGTAAAACCAGGACAGATATAACTTTCAATTTAAGGCTTTGGATTAAAATCCGATTTCACCAAAATTCATTAGGGACCTTTTATTTTCTCTTCCTATCAACATTTCATAACTTTTTTGCATTTTATTTAATTTTGTCTCTAATGTACAAAACTAACAATTAAACTTTACAATTTAGTCATTTTTTTAATCTAAGCTTAATTCTTAGCAATGTCACATCAATTTCATCCAATTCTCAACAAGGGTAACTTTCAATAACTTTAATAGTTTAACAAACTAGTACATGGGTTAGCTAAATCAAACTCTCATGACCTAAAATCTATAAAAATTACAAGAAAAAGACTTGAATGCACTTAACAACTTGTGGCCGAAAGCTTGAAGGAACTTTTTCTTCTTTTCTTTTTATTTGGTTTCGACCGGTAGGAGAAAATGAATTAATCTTTCTTTCCACTAAGCTATATATACTAAGTTTATTATTTAATTATTCTTAGTTTATTAGGTTTGATTATAATAATTTAATTATTAATCATACTTAATGAAACCCATTGCTACCGTCCACTAAATGCATGAAAATAATGGTTTAATAACCATGTTGACCATTTGGATAATTGCTATCTAAATCCCCAAGCTATTTCCTAATTAAAAATTAATAGAGATTGGATTTTTTATTAATCACAATTTTGGCTAAATTACTTAATTGAATTTCAATTCATTTATACACTAACTCCGTAAATATCCTATATAATATTTATGGACACGGTTTACGAAAATAGGGTTTCGAAATCGTATTTTCTGGCACCATTGAAAACCAGGTCGTTATAAATATACAGACAACAATATTGGTATTTTAAGAAAAGTTTAATGCACACTTTAGTTCTTAAAGTAAATCCCTTTTTTTTTCACTTTGGTCCTTAATTTTTTTCGGCCCGCTTTATTTCTTAACGTTATCAAACATTCCGGTTCATTCTTTTGGACCTTAAAAACTAACTATTCAAATATCCAACCAATCATATGTTATCACGTGTCATGTGACTATATAATCTTAAAAAACCTAAAAAAACTTTGAAAAATGAAAAGAAAATAAAAATTACAAATAATTATTAAAATTAAAAAATAAAAATAATTATTCAAAATAATTATTCAAAATATTAAAAAATTATAAAAATATTAGACATTTTAATATTTTTAAAATTTTATAAATCATATTTACTAGAGCTTGAATATGAGGTTTTTGTCTCTTAGAAAGATACCACTTACGGTAAATGTTTAATGATTCAATCAATTGAAATTTATAATTAGTAAATCTTTTTTGGTGGTAGATTTGGATAAATTTTCAAATTATTTAAATAATAAAATATATAGTTATTCCAATTAAATAATGATTTAAACAATATTTTTAATTATTTCAATTGTGCATTCATTTCCTTATCATATTTGAATTCAAATATTTTTTTAAATACTAAATATTTATGATCACAATTACAAATCAAATGCTCACAAATACCGGAACATGCCATCAATCAAATTAAGTCCACCATTATTATTGAGTATTTGACCATTCTAAAAAATTTTGGTACAATTTTTATAACAATTGACTGTATTTTTAACTATATCAAATTTTTAATATTTTAAATGTGATTAATAAAAAGTATAATTTATTCCAAGATTCAAAAAAATTTTACCATCTTTTTTTTAAAAAAAATTACAATTTCTAATAATTTTATAAATTTTTTACAATATTTTGAATTTTCTAATAATTTTTATAATTTTATTTTTTATAAATTTTTTATAATTTTTAAATATTCTAACATATTTTTAATTTTTAAAAATTTATATATTTTTATAATTGTAATTATATTTATTTGTAATTTTATATTTTTAAAAGATTTTTTTAAGGTTTTTTCCAGATATGATCATGTCATTGTGATATTGGCATATAATACATGTCAATTTATGATTGGTTGGATATCTCAGTCATTTTTCTAATATTCAAAGTGATGAATCAGGAACATTTGATAGGGTCTAAATTGAGAATGTTTGATAACATTAGGGACTAAAGTGAGAAAAAAACTTTAAAGATCAAAATGGGAAAAAGGGTATGTTTTAGGGACTAAAGTGTACATTAAACCTTTTAAAATTTACTAACATTTTACTTTTTTTAATAACTCTTCCCCTTCTACACTTATAAATTTAAATATTCTTCCGCCATTTACATAAAGGAAAAGAAAATAACAGTGAAGAGCTTCCAGGTCTATGCCATTTTCATTGTTGTTCTTTTTGCAGCTGGTAAAATTCATTGATTTACTCATTCAAACCAAATATATTTTCTTTTATCTAGCTTCTATCTATCCATATATTTTAATGCACGTATATGTATATCTATAAAAGTGCAGGAAAGGAGGGAGTAGAGCCAGGAGAGAGAACATGCACAGAAATTATAAATTTTGAAGGTTGCGAAAACAATTTCTGCTCAGAATTGTGCAAGGATAATCATGGAGATGAATCTAAAGGACTAATTTGCTTTCATCCTAGCTAATTAATTTCCTTTTTTTGATGTCTCATTAATGTTAAATAATTTACTTATCTTTTCAATTAGATTTTTATTCAATGGTGTGAACTGAAGGAACAATTTAGAGATGATTATTAGTTGTATCGCGCTAACCGCTGTCTTTTTTTCTTTTTAGCTTTGTTTTTGGGTTAGTCGTTAATCCGAATCTATTATTCTTTTATTAAATTGCGCCACATCAATATAAAAAATATTTCTCCTAACCCAATCTGAATTGAGTTTATTGAGCTTGACGGTTTGCTCAAACCCTTGGACAGATCTACAAAATTGCTTCGTTTTTTGTTTTCTCTCATCCATTGGGAAGGAAAGTAAGAAAAATATATTGATAATCGAGGAAATTCACTAGAAAAAAGGAGCATATTTAGTGTTTGATGTAATTTTTTTTTTTTATAGATTTTGCTACTTGTTGAATCCTTCTTCTTCTTTTTGTCTAAAAAGGTTTTATGTTGTTAGGCATACTTTGCCAAGGTCACACCTCCTAAAATAATAGGGTCACACTAGGTTAACATGTCTCGCAACGTTTTTAGGTTTCGTTCGGTAAGATTACTTTCATATGCCATTCACATACTTTGCAAGCACGTCTCAATAGGTTACATCATAAACTTAGCAAGGGAGATCTAGACTAAATGACTTCATTAACAACTCACCAATCAAGAAAGGACACATAACTTATGGATGTTCCCCTTAAATACAACTCTGAAGCAAAATCAAGGCAAACAATCATCTACATGTTAAGATTTTGTGTTCTTAATGAAGTGATTTCATCATACTTCTTATAAATTTAGGATTTATTGAATAAATAAAATTACCACATGTTTCATTGAAAAATCTTTATAGGTTTGTCCTCAATGACTTTTGCATGAAAAGCAAAATGAATAAGCAAATATATGCTCCTTGTAACACCCCAAACTCAACTCAGACGTTATGGTCGAATCTGAAAATATTACGAATAAGGGTTTTGAAACAAAACTTTCATGTTAAACTTCTCGATTTTATCATTCTAAAGGAGTCCACATTTTAGGAAAAACTTATTATTATTCTCTTTAATGAAACTGCCATTTATTGCCTTTTAAGTCGTTATAGTTGAAAATCAAGCTTGAGTTTTCAAAAAAAAAAATTTGTTTGCGTAAAACTGTTGTTTTTGTCAAACATCGCAGAATAAAAGTCAATACACAACCAAACCAAAATTAAAATCAAACAGTCTCGAGAGTCCAAAAATTACAGAACTCTCACGAAAAAACAGAAAAGGAAATAAATCACTAATTAAAAGTAGTTTTCGGACTAGTGGTCACCGCTGAGACTCCGTCGTACCGACCTGCCTATGTCTGAGGATTACCTGAACATAACAGATAAATAGATGTGAGTTTTCAAAAATGTAACAGCCCGTTTTTAGTGAAATCAAAACAGTGATTTCGGGACCACAAATCTGAGGTCAAAAAATTTATTTTATTATTATTTTATTATCTACAGCATGATAGAAATACATTATAAAAATTTCGTTAAGAAATTTTACCGTTTACATTCTTAATTTGATAAAAAAGACTAAATCGCGTAAAGTGTAAAAGTTGAGTTCTAACAGCTAATGGTATTAAATAGCTATAAGACTTTAAAGTGGAGGTCCCTAAGTGGTAATTAGACCATTAGTATGTTAGTGGATTATAATGGATTGGCAATTTTGTAATTTGAATTAATTTAAAAGGTTAATTTTGGAATTTAGTAAATAAAGGTTAATTAAAATTAAACCAAAATGCCATCATCTTTGTTCATCTCTTTCAACCAATTTTCACTAGGGAAGAAAGCCATTTTTGAGAGCTAGGTTCGGACAAGGCTATTTTGTCCAATTAGGTATGTATTTTGTCCCCTTTTTTTTATGATTTCTCTATTTTTGGGATCGTTGTAGCTTAATCTAGCTGGCCTGGGGACTAATTTGTGAAACTTTAAACTATTAGGGTTTTTCTATTGATGAATATATGCGAGTTTTGAATTTTTATGATAGAATATGAATGGTTGTTGTTGATAAACAACTTTCGTAAAGGAATTTTTAGTGAAATTGTCAAATAGGAACTAAGTTGAAAAATAGAAAATATTATGTTGTAAATTTATGAATTTATGAAAAATATGGGCTACGATTAGTATGTATAGAAATTCAGCTAGGCTTGGGTAGGGATAAAATTGAATGAATTTCATTTTCCGACCCTAGGGACTAAATTACAAAGAATTAAAAGTATAGGGGCAAAATAGTAATTTTGCTAAAAATGTGTGTTTGGCTAAATTGAATATGAATATATTGAATTGAGTTAAATTCATTCGTATAGATCCTGTAAGACCTCTCATGGAGTTACATCCAGGCAAAGAGAAAATCTCGAATTAGTCGCCTCTGTATCTATGTACACTCGTCGAGGTAAGTTCGTGTAATTAAATTGTGAATTTATATGCTTTAATTGAATTATATGTATGTGAATTATGTAATTGTCATGTATGAATACTGATTGCATATTCGACGACGTACGACGATTACTGAGTCCCGTTTGAACTTTAAGAATTCGTAGGATTCAAATGACATGTCATTAGGGTTACCGATTTTAGCTCGTATGAGCTTACTGATACTCACTTCGGAGGAGCTTATCATTTACAGCTCGTAAGAGCATACCAATTTAGAGCTCATATAAGCATACATGTATAGGAATTGACAGATTACAATTTAGTACATCTCGTGTGTACTACCCGCGTATCCAACGATATTCTAAATGGTTCAACGGGCACAGTTTTGTTACAAGATTATATGAGTTCGATATGAACTATTACAGATATTTACATTGATATATGAAATGAATAATTCATGTATATGAAATGAGATTACTTGTTGAATTCATCCAAGTGTATTGGATTTTATATATGATTTACATGGCTAATATGTTGATGATCATGTGTTTAGGATTTTGGCCAAATTGGTTGGGATATGCTATGTTAGCTTACTTTAATTGTGATTTAAAATGGTAAGTTAAATTCTAAGTTATACGAACTTTCTAAGCTTAAATGCTTACTTTGTCGTATTCTATAGTGATTCAGAAGCTCGTTTGGGTTGAAAGCTTGTTGAAGCTATATCACACTATCCATCGGCTCTTTTGGTACTTTTAGTTGGTTACATTTTGGTTATATTGGCATGTATAGGTTATTTTGGCTGATGTTGGCCTATGTGTGATGTTGTGGTTATTTCCATATGCTTTGCCTTGTGTTTTGGTATATTTTCCTATGTGTATATACAAATGGCCTTATCATGTTTGGTGTGTGGCTTGATTTGTGATAAAATGATGAAAGGTAAATGTTAGCTAAATGTACATTTTGTATATGTGTTTGTGATGTGAAGAATTGGTGATGAATTGGTACCTTGATATGTAAGGTACATATATGTCTATGATAGTATTCGAAATGCATTTTGGTATCAAATTGTATGTTTTGGTAGATAAATGAATTGGTATGAAAGGATGCAAATTAGCTTGGTAAATTGAAGGTTTATTTGGTTAAATTATATATATGAAAATACATGTTTGAATATTGTCATCTGAGGTGCCTAAGGGCATATTGGTTGTATGTGAAATATTACATGTTTAATACTTGATTTTGGCTTGTTTTGGATGCCTTGTTATGGCTTGTTGATGTGCATAATATTGAGTTTAGGTTAGTGCCAAATTAGGTGAGAAATGTGGCTTGGAAAATGGCCAATTTTTGTCCACACGGGCGTGTGTCTCAGCCATGTGTGACACACAGCAAGGTGACACAGCCATGTGTCCCCTGTAGCTTCTTAAAGGTACAAGTCAGTATGCTCACACAGCCTAGAACATGAGTGTGTGGCCTGGCCGTGTGACCCAAGTCAGTGAGCTACACAGGCATGGACACAGGCTGGGACACGGCTGTGTGTCCCTATTTCGAATGCCCACACGGCTTAGACACGGGCATGTCTCTTGGCCGTGTGACCCCTGTAGCTTTGAAAATTTTAATTGTTTTCGAAATATTTTTTGAGTTTTTTATTTAGTCCCGATTTATTTCTAATGTGTAATTTGAGCCTCGAAGGCTCGTATAAAGGATAGTATGTATGATTTCGATTCATTTCTGACATGAATATTTTATGATATGAAATTTTAAAATTCTGTCTGTTTGATTTGTAAACTCCAGTAATGCTCGATAATCTTGTTTCAACGATGGATAAGGGTTAGGTGTGTTACATTTATTGGTATCAGAGCTACGGTTTAGTCGATTCTCAAACTGTACGTAGCGCGTGTACAAGTCTAGCTATACATGCCATTATATAAACTCGTGATATCTTGTGATATCTCCGACTATTTTAAAACATGTTTTCATATAGCAATGACATCCAACCGAGTTGATTTCGATGAAGTAGAGAGTAATGTTCAAGACTTTGTTCACGGAGTAGCTTCGAGCGGTGTGAGGCCCGTATCTGAGGGCCGAGGAGGAGAGGCTAAAGATGCCTTCTTTCAGATGATGAATGAATGGTTCACTGAGTTTGTACGGACTAACCTAGGCTGCTCAACAATCTCCACCCCTCTTGTTCCCCAATCGATTCCGTGATTCCTCAAGGTACAAAACCAATCCAAGTTAGTAAGCCTCATGTTGATAAGATTCCTAAGTATGAGGCTAAAGAATTCTGAGCTACTGCTGAAGATGATCCTGATAGAGCTAAATTCTGTTTAGAGAATACTATCAGGGTTTTTGACAAGTTATCTTGTTCCCAGACTAAATGTGTAAAGTGTGCAATATCTTTATTAAAAGATTACATGTTTAATACTTGATTTTGGCTTGTTTTGGATGCCTTGTTATGGCTTGTTGATGTGCATAATATTGAGTTTAGGTTAGTGCCAAATTAGGTGAGAAATGTGGCTTGGAAAATGGCCAATTTTTGTCCACACGGGCGTGTGTCTCAGCCATGTGTGACACACAGCAAGGTGACACAGCCATGTGTCCCCTGTAGCTTCTTAAAGGTACAAGTCAGTATGCTCACACAGCCTAGAACATGAGTGTGTGGCCTGGCCGTGTGACCCAAGTCAGTGAGCTACACAGGCATGGACACAGGCTGGGACACGGCTGTGTGTCCCTATTTCGAATGCCCACACGGCTTAGACACGGGCATGTCTCTTGGCCGTGTGACCCCTGTAGCTTTGAAAATTTTAATTGTTTTCGAAATATTTTTTGAGTTTTTTATTTAGTCCCGATTTATTTCTAATGTGTAATTTGAGCCTCGAAGGCTCGTATAAAGGATAGTATGTATGATTTCGATTCATTTCTGACATGAATATTTTATGATATGAAATTTTAAAATTCTGTCTGTTTGATTTGTAAACTCCAGTAATGCTCGATAATCTTGTTTCAACGATGGATAAGGGTTAGGTGTGTTACATTTATTGGTATCAGAGCTACGGTTTAGTCGATTCTCAAACTGTACGTAGCGTGTACAAGTCTAGCTATACATGCCATTATATAACCTGTGATACTGTGATATCTCCTGACTATTTTAAAACATGTTTTCATATAGCAATGACATCCAACCGAGTTGATTTCGATGAAGTAGAGAGTAATGTTCAAGACTTTGTTCACGGAGTAGCTTCGAGCGGTGTGAGGCCCGTATCTGAGGGCCGAGGAGGAGAGGCTAAAGATGCCTTCTTTCAGATGATGAATGAATGGTTCACTGAGTTTGTACGGACTAACCTAGCTGCTCAACAATCTCCACCCCCTCTTGTTCCCCAATCGATTCCCGTGATTCCTCAAGGTACAAAACCAATCCAAGTTAGTAAGCCTCATGTTGATAAGATTCCTAAGTATGAGGCTAAAGAATTCTGAGCTACTGCTGAAGATGATCCTGATAGAGCTAAATTCTGTTTAGAGAATACTATCAGGGTTTTTGACAAGTTATCTTGTTCCCAGACTAAATGTGTAAAGTGTGCAATATCTTTATTAAAAGATTACATGTTTAATACTTGATTTTGGCTTGTTTTGGATGCCTTGTTATGGCTTGTTGATGTGCATAATATTGAGTTTAGGTTAGTGCCAAATTAGGTGAGAAATGTGGCTTGGAAAATGGCCAATTTTTGTCCACACGGGCGTGTGTCTCGATGCATGTGTGACACACAGCAAGGTGACACAGCCATGTGTCCCCTGTAGCTTCTTAAAGGTACAAGTCAGTATGCTCACACAGCCTAGAACATGAGTGTGTGGCCTGGCCGTGTGACCCACGTCAGTGAGCTACACAGGCATGGACACAGGCTGGGACACGGCTGTGTGTCCCTATTTCGAATGCCCACACGGCTTAGACACGGGCATGTCTCTTGGCCGTGTGACCCCTGTAGCTTTGAAAATTTTAATTGTTTTGAAATATTTTTTGAGTTTTTTATTTAGTCCCGATTTATTTCTAATGTGTAATTTGAGCCTCGAAGGCTCGTATAAAGGATAGTATGTATGATTTCGATTCATTTCTGACATGAATATTTTATGATATGAAATTTTAAAATTTCATCATTTGATTTGTAAACTCAGTAATGCTCGATAATCTTGTTTCAACGATGGATAAGGGTTAGGTGTGTTACATTTATTGGTATCAGAGCTACGGTTTAGTCGATTCTCAAACTGTACGTAGCGTGTACAAGTCTAGCTATACATGCCATTATATAACCTCGTGATATCTTTGTGATATCTCCTGACTATTTTAAAACATGTTTTCATATAGCAATGACATCCAACCGAGTTGATTTCGATGAAGTAGAGAGTAATGTTCAAGACTTTGTTCACGGAGTAGCTTCGAGCGGTGTGAGGCCCGTATCTGAGGGCCGAGGAGGAGAGGCTAAAGATGCCTTCTTTCAGATGATGAATGAATGGTTCATCGAGTTTGTACGGACTAACCTAGCATTGCTCAACAATCTCCACCCCTCTTGTTCCCCAATCGATTCCCGTGATTCCTCAAGGTACAAAACCAATCCAAGTTAGTAAGCCTCATGTTGATAAGATTCCTAAGTATGAGGCTAAAGAATTCGAGCTATCTTGAAGATGATCCCGATAGAGCTAAATTGCATTTAGAGAATACTATCAGGGTTTTTGACAAGTTATCTTGTTCCCAGACTAAATGTGTAAAGTGTGCAATATCTTTATTAAAAGATTACATGTTTAATACTTGATTTTGGCTTGTTTTGGATGCCTTGTTATGGCTTGTTGATGTGCATAATATTGAGTTTAGGTTAGTGCCAAATTAGGTGAGAAATGTGGCTTGGAAAATGGCCAATTTTTGTCCACACGGGCGTGTGTCTCAGCCATGTGTGACACACAGCAAGGTGACACAGCCATGTGTGACACACAGCAAGGTGACACAGCCATGTGTCCCCTGTAGCTTCTTAAAGGTACAAGTCAATATGCTCACACGGCCTAGAACATGAGTGTGTGGCCTGGCCGTGTGACCCAAGTTAGTGAGCTACACATGCATGGACACAGGTTGGGACACGGCTGTGTGTCCCTATTTTGAATGCCTACACGGCCTAGACACGGGCATGTCTCTTGGCCGTGTGACCCCTGCAGCTTTGAAAATTTTAAATGTTTCTGAAATATTTTTTTAGTTTTTGTTTTAGCCCCGAGTTATTTCTAATGCGTAATATGAGCGTCGAGGGATCGTATAAGGGATAGTATGTATGATTTCGATTGGTTTCTGACATGAATATTTTATAATATGAAATGTTTGAAATTCTGTCTGTTTGATCTGTAAACTCCAGTAATGCTCCGTCATCCTGTTTCAACGATGGATATGGGTTAGGGGTGTTACATTTATTGCTATCAGAGCTATGATTTAGTTGATTCTCAGACTGTACGTTGCATGTACAAGTCTAGCTATGCATGCCATTATATAACCTGTGATACTGTGATATCTCCTGACTATTTTAAAACATGTTTTCATATAGCAATGACATCCAACCAAGATGATTCTGATCCATCCACGGAGTAACTTCAAGCGATGCGAGACCCGTATCTGAGGGCCGATGAGGAGAGGCTAAAGATACCTTCTTTTAGATGATGAATGAATGGTGCACCGAGTTTGTACGGATGAACCCTGCTGCTCAACAATCTCCACCTCTCCTGTTCCCCAACCAGTTCCCGTGATTTCTCAAGGTACGGGACCAATCCGAGTTAGTAAGCCTCCTGTTAATAAGATTCGTAAGTATGGGGCTGAAGAATTTTGAGCTACTGCTAAAGATGATTCTGATAGAGCTGAATTTTGGCTAAAGAATACTATCAAGGTTTTTGACGAGTTATCTTGTTCCCAAACTAGATGTGTAATGTTTGCAATATCTTTGTTAAAAGATTCGGCTTACCAGTGGTGGAATACATTGACTTTTGTAATGCTGAGAGAGTGTATCACTTGAGAGTTCTTTCAAATCGAGTTCTATAAAAAATACATCAGACAGATGTTTTTGGATCAGAAACGTAAAGAATTCCTGGAGCTCAAATAGGGTCACATGACAGTATCAGAATATGAGCGAGAATTTGTTTGTTTGAGTAAATATGCTGAAAGTGCATTCCGATTGATACTGCAATGTGTAAACAGTTTGAAGATGGATTAAACGAAGATATAAAGCTATTTGTCAGGATCCTTGAGTTGAAAGAATTTTTTGTACTGGTTGATTAGGCACATCAAGTCGAAAAGCTGAGTAAAAAGAAAAGACACACTGGGATTGAAGGGAAAATCATACCAATTAGCATCGAAGAAATCAAAAGAACATCATTACCGTTCTACTACTTTTGTGAGACATTCAAATAGAGACAGAAATACCAGACGCTCCAGTCCTAAACCTCATGCTACATCTATAGCGAGTGCAGGTAGTGTTAGAAACACCATACCCTAGTGCAAGCACTGTAACAAGCCACATTATGGTAAGTGTTGGATGAAGAGCGGAGCGTGTTTCAAATATGGTTCTTTTGATCACTATATTAGAGATTGTCTTGAGAAATCTAGTAAAAAGAAAGTTAAGACTTTAAGGCCGAGTACCACAGCTGCGATAGGTAGACCACCTCGTAATCCTAGAAATGTGAATGGTAGTTGTGGTGTGACGAAAGACTCTATTGTGAGATCCGAGGCACAAGCACCAACTAGGGCCTATGCTATTCACGTACGTGAGGATGCTTCTGGGCCAGATGTTATTACCGATACTTTCTCTCTTTATGATACTGATGTAACTGCTTTGATTAATCTCAGATCGACCCATTCATATGTATGCACGAATTTAGTGTCTAGTGAAAATTTACCTAATGAGTCTACTAAATTCGTGGTTAAAGTATCGAACCCCCTAGGCCAGTATGTGCTAGTTGAAAAGTCTGCAAGAATTTTCCTTTGATGACTCGAGGTTACAATTTTCGGCTGATTTGATGTTATTATCGTTTGATGAATTTTATGTGATTTTGGACATGGATTGGCTAACTCTACATGACGCTGTTGTAAACTGTGGACAAAAGCTAATTGTATTAAAATGTCAGAACGGTGAGACGCTTCGTATTGAATCAAATAATCCGAATAGGTTGCCTATTGTGATATCAGCTTTGTCAATGTAGAAATATGTGAGAAAAAGGTGTAACACTTACCTTGCTTATGTATTGGATACTAATGTGTTTGATTGGAAGCTTGAATCAGTGCCTGTGGTTTGCGAGTATCCCGATGTGTTTCCATAGGAGTTACCTGGATTACCGCCGGTCAGAGAGGTTGAGTTTGCTATAGAATTTGTACCGAGAACATCATTGATATCAATAGTGCCTTACAGAATGGCTCCTATCGAGTTAAAGAGTTGAAAGCACAGTTGCAAGAGTTGACAGATAGGGGTTTTACTGTAACATCCCGTTTTTGGTCAAATCAAAATAGTGGCTTCAGGACCCCAAATTTGAGATCAAAATATTTATTTTATTATTATTTTAATTTTTACAGCATGATAATATGTTTGTGTGAAATTTTCGTTAAGAAATTTTATCGTTTAAATGGTGAATTTGATAAAAATGACTTAATCGCATAAAGTGTAAAATTTGGGTGCTATTAGTTAAATATGTCTAATAGATATGGTTTACTTAATTGAAGGTCCTTATGTTGTAATTAGATCATTATAATGATGGGTGGACAATTTTGGGCTTATAATAGGTGTTTTAAATGGTTTATCAGTAAGGTTAAATTGGTAATTTGGTTATTAAATGATATATTAGTAAAACAAAATGATATATTAGTAAAACAAACCTATTTATTATGTTCATCTTCTTCAAAATACACCCAAAACCGATTCTATTTGAATAAGATAGGGCTAGGATTCGACCAAGCTTCAAAAATCCAATTGGTAAGTGATTTTTAACCCGTTTTTCATGATTTCTATGTTTTTGTGATTGTTGCAACTAGTACTAGCTAGCCCAGGGACTATTTTGCAAAACTATTAAAGACTGTGAATGATGCCATTGATGAATACATGTGTATTTTGAAGTTTCTTGATGGATTTTGAATGCTTGTTGATAGATATACAAGTTTTGTTAAGTGATTTTTAGTAAAAATGCAAAATAGGGATTAAATTGAGAAAAGTGTAAAGTTAGTGGTTAAATTGTTAAATAAATGAAAAATATGGGCTACTAAGGGCATAATAGTAATTCTTCTAGCATGGGTATAATTGGAATTTCAGTAATTTGTGATTTTATACAATAAGGATTAAATTGTGAAAAATGTGAAATATGTGGGGCAAAAGTGTAAATGTGTCTTAAAGATTGTTTTGGATTAAATTGAATGAATAGATGATTAAATAAGATAATTTTCAATATATTTAGATCAAGAAAAGTGAAATACGGACTTGGATCGGGGAAAAGATAAAGTTATCGACCAATCGACTCGATTCGCCATTTTAACATCAGAGGTAAGTTCGTATGTTATAATTTCATTTCAAATGTATTTTATATGCTTTTATATAGCATGAATTGTGATTATGTGATTATGGGCAAGTTTGGAAATGATTCGATGAAGATTCGACAGTTAAAATCTCGGTTTAACCTTATGAATAGTTTAGGATGCTAGTGACATGTCATTGGGTATACTTGAGTTGGCTTCGGGCCATGATTTAGTACTGTGTGTGCGAGGTAAACCAATTTGGCTTCGGGCCATGCATATCGACAGATCATGATATCAGAATTTCGGATAAGTTACCTTGATTTGGCTACGGGCCTTTGTATAGGTACTTATCGAGTGAGAGCTTGAGTATCTGACTTCTATTCTGAATGGTTAAACGGGTAAAAGAAGAATGTGGTTGATTATGAGATTAGTACGAGACGGTACAGGTACGTACGGAAATGAATTGAGTATTGAAAACTATGAAATTGATGAGTTCCTTGTATTGAAAATTATGAAATTGATGAGTTCCTTGGTAAGTATATGAATGATCATTTGATAGCTTGAGATTTATTAGAATTGTTGTACATTGTTTTCCATTATATGAATGATTAATGAATGGTGATAGTTGCTCATTGTTAACATACGAGCTTACTAAGCTATATAGCTTACTTTATTTCTTTTCCATGTTTTATAGTGATTTCAAAGCTAGCTCGGATTCGGGGATTGTCGGAGACTTCACCACACTATCCACTGACTCTTTGGTACTTTTGAAACTATGTTTTAAGTAAATGGCAAGTATAGGTATTTGAGTCTTGTTGATTATGTTTTGGTAATTATGTTGGCCAAATGAATTGGCATTGTAAATGTATATGTTTTGGTTTGTAAATATAGCCATGAGATTTGGCCTAATTTGGTGAATTTGGCTATGTGCATATACATATTTGTTGATGGTTAAGTTCATGGATGGATATGAGAATGGCTTATATTATGAGAAATTGTGGTCATTGTTGCTAATAGGTATTATGAATGTTAAATTGATGATTTGAGGAAGTTGGTATGCTTGTGAAATTAGGCCTAATAATACGTCTTTGATAATGGTCATCTTGATGATTGAGTAGACAAGGATTGGTATGAATTTAGTTAGTATATTGTGGTACTTATGTGCCTTGAATTGGTTAGTATTGAAATGGTAAGATTTAGGCTTGGTTTTGTAACACCCCTAACCCGTAACCATCGCTAGTTTAGGGTTAAAAGGCATTACCGGACATTCAGAAACTTTTACGGACATTTCATAACTTAATCTGACAAATCACATCAAAGTGTCCCTTAAATAGGTCTACTAGACATCAAGCATGCTTTAGAAAAGGACCGGGACTAAACCGAACACATACGGAATTTCTCAGAAATTTAAAAATTTTTCAAAGTTACAGAGGTCACACGCCCGTGTGGGCAGGCCATGTGCCTCACATGGCCTCAGACACGCCCGTGTGTCTAAGCCGTGTCAAAACAGGGCATACATACTGACTTGTCCACACGGCCATGAACACGCTCGTGTGCCTCACCCGTGGTCGCTACTGACTTGCACCACATGGCCAGTTACACGCCTGTGTGTCTAACCCATGGTCGAGTCTGACTTGTTTTGAAATACAACCACGAGGGACACGGTCAAGCCACACGCTCGTGTGCTCAACCGTGTGGGAAATTATAGGCCATTTTCAAGGCCAAAATGCCACCTACACTATGGGCTATCCCTACCAGCATCATACCAATACAATTCATGCCAAAAATAACCAAATTTCCCAAGCATTCAAAAGCATCTCAAGCACATGTTATACAACAATTAGCTCAATCTATTCACAATCATTTCCAAGTAAAATGCATCACAAACATACCATTTCCTTATAGCAACCATTCATCCAATATATGCTTACCATGTATAAATGAGCTTACCAATATTTTGACCCTTTTTTAACCATAGAATCATACCAAAACCAAAGATCATATAGCATGACTTTTCAATCATAACACAACCATTTGTCTAGCCATATCACATGGCTATTACATATCATAAACATATTCTAAAATAACTAGCCTATACATGCCATACTTTAATATCTATACATTTCCAAAAGATACCAAAATGTGTTTTAAGTAGTGTGACGACGATCCTCGACGATCCCCGAGCCCTCAATAGCATTGACAATCTATAAAACAGAGCAAACACACACAAAGTAAGCTTTTGAAAAGCTTAGTAAGCCATATACAAATAAACCTAACATATAATTCACATTATCATATTAATACATGAATCATTAACATATCTCAATAGCAAATTCATAATTCTTCATTGGCTCATTATTTAGCCATTGCTTATCAACCATCATATTTCCATCTATCTTATTTACTCTTATCACATTCATTCATTTAACATATTTTAGCTCATTGCATCTAGTACATATTTACTCACCCTTTCATGCCTATTCAAAGCATATATATATCAAACGTACCTGAAACGGATATACAACTCACATAGTCATTTATTTCTCGGACTTGCCCGTTGAACTGTTTGGAATCAAATAGGATACTCAGAATACTCAGAATAGTCGTACAATGCCAACGTCCCAGAAGTGCTCTTACATGTAACCAAATATCGATGCCACTATCCCAGACAGGGTCTTACACGAATCAATACGATGCCAATGTCCCAGACATGGTCTTACATGTAAATCTCATATCGATGCCAACGTCCCAGACGTGGTCTTACACGTAAATCTCATATCAATGCCAACGTCCCAGATGTGGCCTTACATGATATCACATATCGGAAACCTATGTCATGACATATGTAATCCTATCTATACCTAGGTTCGTACCGGGCTTCTCGGACATTGTAACACTATCGATACTTCCTCGGATTTCATATATTTATCATTCTTGTATGCTTTCATCACATCGAGATTTCACATGAACATACATAAATCATTACAAATACATTTATTTGTATATAGACTTACCTCGGATTAGGATAACATACGGACTCGATTATTCGATCACTTTCGACTTTTCGTGATCTAAATCCATTTTCTTCGTGATCTAAATCCATTTTCTTTGGTTCTTGATCTATACATATTCAAATTTAACTCTTTTATTCACCAGTTCATTCAATTCAATCCAAAAACACATATTTAGGGCAATTTACAAATTAGCCCACACATTTTCACTTTTTGACATTTTAGTCCCTATTTCACAAAATCACAAAATACACAAAATCTCATGTTACACATGCCTAGCTGAATTTCACTCATACTCATCTAAGTCCATATATTTCATTTATTTCACAATTTAGTCCCTCAAAATATTATTTTCTCAATTTAATCCAAAATACTCAAAATCACCAAAAACTCAAAGACAAACTATGTTAATCAAACACATATCTTTCATAATTCATCATCAAACATCACAAAACTCATGGATTCATCAATGGCACTTTTCAAAATCTTCATCAATTCACAAAATTAAAGCATAGGTTTTGAAGAACACAAAGCAACGATTACAAAAACATAGAAATTACCAAAAACCAAAGCAAAACGTAACTTGAATCAAAGAACATCCATGGTCGAATGTTTGAAAGCTTTAAACCCTTATTTTCTTTTTCATTTTCGGCAAGAATGATGAAAAGATGAAGTAAAAATCATGTTTTGTTTATTTAATGAACATTATCATTTTCATTTTTGCTCTTAACGAAACATTAATTTGGACATAATTGTCATTAACTTAATAATGGCATAATAACATCATAAAGACTTCATATAATAAAAGCCACAACAAATAGACACCTTTTCATATAGCATGCTAATTTTGCATTTAATGCAATTTAGTCCTTTTCTCAAATTAAGCACACAAATAATCAAACTAAATCACAAAACTCAAACACATACTTAATCACATATCATAGGTACAGAAAATAATATTAAAATATTTTTCTGACACGAATTTGTTGTAACATCCCAGCTTAGGGCCTAGTAGAATAGTGGTGCAAGACCACAAATTCGAGGCCTATGTATGAGTTTTTGAGATTTATGCTATGTATGCATGCTAGTGTGAAAGTTTCATAAAGCAATTTTGTGAAATTTTGGTTGAATTGTCCAAAAGGACTAAATTGCAAAAGTTGCAAAATGTGAGATTCTAGAAGCTATTTGTGTGAAATGGTTTTAGAATATATATTAAAGGTCCTTAAATAGAAATTTACCCAAATTCTAATTTTTGGGAAAAATTGGGCAAGGATGAGTTAAAATAGGAAGTTTATCAAAAAGGGCATTCTAGTCATTTGGCAATTAAATGATTCAAATGGGAGAAAACATGACAAAATTCATTCATCTTCTTCTCCAAGGCTGCCAAAAATTGAGATAGCCATTGTTATGGTTCTTCAAATTTTTCAAGCTTGCTAGTAAGTGCATCCGAGCCCCATTTTTGATATTCTCCGTATTTTTAAGTCTTAGTTGTATGAATAAGCAATTTTTAGCTATTTGATGAGCTATATTGAATTTTCAAAAATGTGGCCATGTATGACATCCATGTATGTTGATGTTTTATGGAAGATTATGAAAGCTTGATGTAGTAGAAACATCTTTTGTTAAGTGATTTTCCATGAAAATGCATGTAGGGACTAGTTTGTGAAAGTTTTAAGTTTGGTCATACATGTGTGATTTAGTGAGAATTGGTGAAAGCTTTAGTTGAGTAAGTGATTCAGCTAAGCATGAAAGGCTAGAAAGTTTAATAAAAATCACTTTACGAACCTTGGGGTAAAAGTGTAATTATGAGAAAGATTAGGGGCAAAAAGGTAATTTTGCCAAAGTATGAGATAAGTGTCAATTTAGTGTGTATTGAATAAGCTGATTTATTCATTATAGATCAAGAAAGACGAAGCCCAGATCTAAACCGAGGCAAGAGCAAGGTGGTGGACTAGATTGCATATTTATATACTTTTGAGTATCGAGGTAAGTCTATGCTTAAACAATGCATTCATACTTACAATTTCTTAATGCTAGCTAGTGTGTAACATGATTGAGAATGATTGAGAACCTATATGGGATGAATGTGGTAGAATTTGTGAATGGATGTATGGTTAAGTAAGTAGATATGTGAATGTGTAGTGAGAATGCTAAATGGTGGGCTAAGTGCGATACCATCCTAATGCATATTGACGATAAGCTGGCTATGTGTGATGCTATCGTTAGGTATATCGTCTAGTGGACTATGTGCAAAACTACTATGAATACCTTTGTGGTAGGCTAAGTGCGATACTACCTTATTAATTGATTGTGGTGGGCTAAGTGCGAAACCACCGAGAAATTAGCTGTGTGGATTAGTTGCGTGGATTAGCTGTGTGGTTATATTATGAGTTAATCAGTTGTGTGGATGAATTATCAAGAAATGATTTTGCATTGTATATTGTTTAAATATGATATTGAATGCAGGGGTGCATTTCAATGGTTATGAGCATGTGACTCATGATGTGTTGGAAATGTGGTAAGGAATAAAAAGAGTAAGCATTGTTGTACATTATATGTTAGTAGGATGCTAATTGTTGTTTAGCTTATAATATGATGCTTAATTGTTTATGTGTAAACTTACTAAGCTCAAAGCTTACTCCCTTTCTTTTCCTTTGTCTTACAGAGTAAAAGTGTTGAATCGAGATACGAGGATCAATTGGAAGATCATCCACATTATCAGCACACTCTGGTACATGAGACTCAATGTTTTGTATATGGCATGTATAGAGGGTAGACAAGTTAGTGAATTTTGTTGTAAATGGCTAAGATGTGTTGGCCTTTATATGGATAGTCTATTTTGTATAATGCCATAGTAGTTGGCTACCTTATTTTATGAAAAGATTGTAGTTATCTATGTGATATTGCACTTCAATTTGAGTTGATTATGGATGTGTTGAATGAATGCATATTGTGTATGCTAGAGGGGTGAAAGGAACTTAGCACATCGCTTTTTTTTTTGTCCATGTGGATAGACACACGTGCGTGTGTCTAGACCATGTGTGACACATGGTCAGCCCACGGGCGTGTGACTTGGCCGTGTGTCCCCTGCATGTTAATATTTTAAGTCAGAATAGACCACAGATTAGACACACGGGCGTGTGCATAGGCCGTGTGAGTTTAGTCAGTGTTGGCCACGGGCTAGCCACACGGGCGTGTGACTAGGCTTTGAGGCCGTGTGTATGTAGTCAGCATTCACCACAGTTGTGGACCATGGGCGTGTGGGTCTATGCACGGGCGTGTCTCTTCTTGCACGGGCGTGTTAACCCTGTACAAAAGAAAAAAAGTTTAAGATTGGAAAAAGTTCCGATATAGTCTCAGGAGCCCTCGTGTGTATGAGTGAGGCCTCGTAAGTCGAGATTGAGGTTGTTGAGGTGACTTAAGAGAGTAGTCACGATGAGCCTAAGTGGCAATCAAGTGGTTTTATTACGGTAATGCCTCGGGCTCGGTTCTGGGGTAGAACTCGGGTAAGAGGTGTTACATTTGTGGTCCCGAAACCCCTATTCTGACTAGAGTCTAAACCAGATTGTTACAATTCTCCCCCCTTAGGGATTTTCGTCCCCGAAAATCTTATCGTTAAACAGGTTTGGATATTTTTGTCTCATCGTATCTTCGGGCTCCCACATAGCCTCTTCCACTCCGTGTCAATGCCACAATACTTTTACTAACAGAATTTTCTTATTTCTCAATTCTTTTACTTCGCGAGCTAAGATATGGATCGGTTCTTCTTCGTAAGTCATATAAGATCAAATTTCAATCTCAAACGGAGAAATCACATGTGATGGATCGGATCTGTATCTTCGAAGCATTGACACGTGAAATACATTATGTATCTTTTCTAGTTCCGATGGCAACAACAATCTATATGCTAGAGTTCCAACATGCTCGATGATCTCATATGGCCCGATGAACTTCGGACTCAATTTACCTTTATATCCGAATCTGAGTTCTTTCTTCTACGGAGATACTTTTAAAGACATTTTATCACCGATCTCATACTCGATATCTTTTCATTTCAAATCTGCATAAGATTTCTCACGACCAGACGCTGCTATCAGACTATTACGGATTACTTTGACTTTCTATTCAGTGTCTTTTATCAAATCGACCCCGAGTATCTTATTTTCACTGAGCTCAGTCCAATACAGAGGTGTCTGACATTTACGTCCATACAAAGCTTCATAGGGTGCCATTTTGATGCTCGACTGAAAACTATTATTATATGCAAATTCAATCAATGGCAAGTATTGTTCCTACGTACCATTAAACTCAAGAATGCAACATCTCAACATATCCTCGAGTATCTAAATGATTCACTCGAATTGAGCATCCGTCTGTGGGTGAAATGCCGTACTGAAATGCAATTTCGTACCCAAAGCTTCTTGCAATATCTTTCAAAATCGTGATGTGAATCTTGGATCTCTATTAGACACAATAGACAATGGCACTCCATGCAATCTCACAATATCAGAAATATAAAGCTCAGCTAATTTGTCAAGTGAATAATCAGATCATACCGGAATAAAGTGGGCAGATTTTGTCAATCGATCAACTACAACCCAAATTGCATCTTTCTTTCTCGGGGTCAAAGGCAAACCAGATACAAAATCTATCGTGACTCTGTCCCACTTCCACTCGAGTATCATAATCGGTTGTAGCAAACCAAATGGAACCTGATGTTCAGCTTTAACTTGCTGACAGACTAAACATTTCGACACAAAATCAAAGATATCTCTTTTCATATCAGACCACCAATAGTGTTGCTTCAAATCATGATACATTTTTGTACTTCCCAGATGAACAGATAGAAGACTATTATGAGCTTCATTCAAAATTAACTATATTAACTCTGGATTTCTCGGAACACAAATTTGATCTCGAAATCTCAAACAGTCATCCTCATCAACTCTAAATTCAAAATTGAAATTCGAATCACACTAAGCTCATTTCACTAGCATTTTGTTGTCAATCTTCTAAGCATCAAATATTTGTTGTACGAACAACGGTTTTGTTTTCAATTCTGCCAAAACTGAACCATTATCAAATAGGCCCAAATGAGCATTCATAGCACACAACGCAAACAGTGATTTCTGACTCAGTGCATCAGCAACAACATTTGCTTTACCCAGATGATAATCTATCACAAGCTTGTAATCTTTCAATAGCTCTAACCATCTTCTCTATCGTAGATTCAAGTCTTTCTGAGTCATCAGGTACTTCAAACTTTTATGATCTGAAAACGCATGGCATTTCTCACCGAAAAGATAATGACACCAAATCTTTAATCCAAAAACAATTGCAGCTAGTTCAAGATCGTGTGTCAGATAGTTCTTTTCATGTGGCTTCAATTGTCTCGAGGCATAAGCTATAACTTTGCCTTCTTGCATCAAAACACATCCCAGACCATTCAACGAAGCATCACTGTAAATCATGAACTCTTTACCCGATTCTGGTTGTACCAAATCTGGAGCTTCAGTAAAAAACGTTTTCAGCTGATCAAAGCTTTTCTAACATTTATCAGACCATTCAAAACTCACCTCTTTCTGAAGCAATCTAGTCAATGAAATAGCTATCATCAAAAATCCTTTTACAAACCGACAATAATAACCAGCTAGTCCCAGAAAGCTATGGACTTTAGACACATTCCTCGGAGGTTTCCAATCAAGTATAGCTGAAATTTTACTTGGATCAACCCGAATACCCGATGCAGATACAACATGGCCCAGAAAACTAACTTCGCGTAACCAGAACTCACATTTACTGAACTTTGCATACAACTGCTTATCTTACAGAGTTTGCAACACAATTCCCAGATGTTCAACATGCTCAATCTCATTAAGTGAATATATCAAAATGTCATCAATGAACACAACAACAAATTGATTTAAATACGGTCTAAAAATTATGTTCACCAAATCCATGAAAACAGCAAGAGCATTTATTAGTCCAAAAGGCATAACTAAAAACTCATAATGCTCGTACCTTGTTCTGAAAGCAGTTTTCGAAATATCTGAATCTTTTACTCGCAACTGATAATACCCCGATCTCAGATCTAGCTTTGAAAACACAGTGGCTCCTTTTAACTGATCAAACAAATCGTCGATTCTAGGAAGGGGATATTTATTCTTTATAGTCACCTTGTTCAACTGACGATAATCAATGCACATTCTCATCGTGTCGTCTTTCTTTTTCACAAACAGAACAGGAGCACCCCAAAGTGAGAAACTCGATCTTGCAAACCCTCTATCAGTCAACTCTTGCAACTGTGACTTTAACACTTTCAACTCTGTTGGTGCCATTCTATATGGAGCTATCGAAATAGGAGTTGTTCCCGGTAATAGATCAATACCAAATTCAACTTCACATATCGGAGGTAATCCCGGCAATTCTTTAGGAAACACATCAGGGAATTCACAAACCATAAGCACAGATTCAACTTTCTTTTCAGTTACTTTCGAGTCAATCACATAAGAAAATAAGCTTCATAACCCTTTTTCCCATAACTCCGAGCTTTCATCACTGATATCACAGCCAGTAATCCATTTAATTCATTAGACTCAATCCGAACTATTTCCTTATTCTGACATCCCAAATCAATAGTCTTTCTTTTGGAATTCACAATAGCATTGTACAATGTCAACCAATCCATACCCAAAATTATATCGTACTCATCGAAAGGTAATAACATCAGACCAGCCGAAAAACAAACATCTCGAAACATCAACAGACAGTTCTTGCATACTTTTCCATCAAGACACTTTTACCTAAGGGGTTTGATACTCTAATAAAAAATTTAGTAGATTCTACAGGAAAAGTCTTACTGAATACTAAGTTCATGCATACATACGAATGTGTAAAACCTGGGTCTATCAATGCAATCACAGAAGTATCATAAAGAGTAAATGTACCCGTTATAACATTTGGAGATGAAGCTTCCTCACGGGCTCAGATGGCATATGCTCTGGCAAGCGCTCTAGCTTCAGATCTCACAACTGAGTCTTTCGTAGTTCTCTAACTACCACTGACATTTTTTGCATTTAGGAAGGTCTACCTCTCACTGAAACATTATCAGATCTCGATTTCTGAACAATCTCTTGCTCAACAGACTCTAGGCTATCTCGGATGAAAATGATATAACTATCCATATCTGAAAAAAGCTCAATCATTCAATCTGCAACTACCTGGATGTCTTTTACCACAGTGCTTACATTTAGGTCGTTCAGATCAGACATTTCCAACACTGGCCATTGAAGTAGCAGGAGTTTTAGAATTTGACTGTGATCTAGCTCGATCTCTCAGATTCAAATGTCCCACATTAGTTCTAGAATGGCTATACTCATCTCTGAATCTCTTTGAAGTAGACTGAAATGATTTATTCGAAAATCTCTTTCTCGCATCTCTAACTTTAGAATCAGCTTTTCTTTTATCATTCCCGAGTGCCTCAGCTTTGCACACTCGATCAACAAGTACAACAAACTATTTTATTTCCAGAATCCCAACAAGCAAACAAATATCTTCATTAAGGCCATCTTCAAATATTTTGCACATTATTGCCTTGGATGATACACATTCTCGAGCATATGCCATTCCTGCTCGCGAAGAGGCATCTTCCCCCGATGTAATCACTGGTACATTTTCTCTTTATGATACTCATGTTATAGCTTTAATTGATCCGGGATTTACCCACTAATACATATGCATGCAATTAGTCTCTAGCATGAGCATGCCTATAGAGTCTACTGAATTTGTAATAAGAGTGTCTAATCCCCTAGGCAAGTATGTGTCGGTTGATAAAGTATGCAAAGAATGCCCTTTGGTGATTAAAGGTCATTGTTTCCCAGTTGATCTTATGCTATTGCCTTTTGATGAGTTTGATGTCATCCTTGGGATGGATTGGTTAGTTACTCAAGTTGTAATTGTGAATTATAGAAAGAAGCTTATTGAATTGAAAAATGAAAATAGGGATTTTATTCGTGTTGAATCAGATAAGCAAGATAGATTATCAGTAGTGATATCATCCTTGTCGACTTAGAGGTATTTAAGGAAGGGGTACGAGGCTTACCTTGCCTTTGTGTTGAACACTAACGAGGTTTATTTGAAAATTGAGTTGGTACCCATAGTATGCGAGTACCCAGATGTTTCCCGGAAGAGTTACCGGGGCTACCTCCGGTTAGAGAGATTGAATTTGGGATTGAGTTAGCTCTGGGTACTGCCTCTATTTCTATTGCTCCATATAGAATGGCTCCAACCGAGCTAAAAGAGTTAAAAGCACAGTTGCAAGAACTAAAATAAAGGTTTCGCAAGGCCAAGTTTTTCTCTGTGGGGTGCTCCCATTTTATTCGTAAAGAAGAAAGATGGTTCTATAAGATTATGCATAGATTATCGGTAACTCAACAAGGTAACTGTGAAAAACAAGTACCTGTTGCCGAGAATCGATGATTTATTTGATCAGTTGATAGGAGCCACAGTATTTTCCAAGATAGATTTGAGGTCTGGGTACTATCAGTTGAGAGTCAAGGACTCGAATGTACCGAAAACCACATTTAGGACTAGGTATGGCCACTACAAATTTTTGGTCATGCCTTTTGGTCTAACAAATGCCCCTGCGATCTCCATAGATTTGATGAATCGCATTTTTCGGCCATACTTGGATAAATTTGTCATGGTCTTCATCGACGACATACTAATCTACTCTCGAGATGAGAATGAACATGCCGAGCAATTGAGTATGGTTCTGCAAATTTTGAGAGAAAAATAATTGTATGCCAAATCCAGCAATAGTGAATTTTGGCTTAAGAAAGTAGGATTTTTGGGGCACATTATCTCGGGAGATGGAATTAGAGTCGACCCGAGTAAGATTTCAGCAATTGTTGATTGGAAATCGCCGAGGAGCGTAAGCAAAGTAAGGAGTTTTCTAGGTCTATCCGGCTATTAGAGGTGTTTTGTCAAGGGGTTTTCCATGATAGCTACCCCGATGACAAGATTATTGCAAAAAGATGTGAAGTTTGATTGGACAGAAAAGTGTCAATAGAGTTTTGAGAAACTAAAGACGCTGTTGACTGAGGCTCCTGTTGTGGTGTAACTTGAACCGGGAAGAGAATTTGTGGTTTACAGTGATGCATCCCTGAATGGATTGGGTTGTGTACTTATGCAAGAGGGTAAGGTGATTGCATACGCCTCTAGGTAATTAAAGCCACACGAGAAGAATTACCCGACTCATGATTTAGAGTTGGCCGCAATTGTGTTTACGTTAAAGATTTGGAGACACCATTTATATGGTGAAAGGTGTCGAATTTTCACCAACCATAAAAGCCTAAAATATTTTTAGACTCAAAAAGATTTGAATTTGAGGCAAAGAAGGTGGTTGGAGTTGATTAAGGATTACGAGTTAGTGATTGACTACCATCCAAGAAAGGCGAACGTAGTCGCTGACTCTTTAAGCAAAAAATCATTGTTAGTGCTGAGAGCCATGAATACTTAGATGGCTTTATTGGATGATGGTTCCTTTCTAGCCAAATTGAGGGCTTGACCATTATTCCTCCAAGATATTTGTGAAGCTCAGAAAGAAGATAACAACTTACAAGCCAAAAGAGTTTTATGTGAGTCGAATGTTGAGTCAGACTTTTGAATAAATCCTGATGGATGTCTGATGTTTCGAGATAGGGTATGTGTACCCAGGAATGATGAACTTATTCGTAAGATCTTGGATGAAGCTCATAGAAGATCTTTAACTGTGCACCCTGGTAGCACGAAGATGTACGTTGACTTGAGGAAATCGTATTGGTGGCCTAGTATGAAGAAAGACATTTCTGAGTTTGTATCGAGATGCCTGATTTGTCAGCAAGTGAAGACTGAACACCAAGTGCCTTCGGGTTTACTTCAGGCCATTATGGTTCCTGAGTGGAAATGGGACCGTATTACTATGGATTTTTTTAGGGGCTTACCATTGACTCCAAAAAAGAAAGATGCAATATGGATAGTGGTTGATAGACTCACAAAGTCAGCTCATTTCATACCAGTACGAGTCAATTATTCACTTGATAAATTGGCGGACTTGTACGTGTTAGAGATAGTAAGACTTCATGCTGTACCATTGTTAATCATTTCAAATAGAGATCCGAGATTCACGTCACGGTTTTGGAAAAAGTTGCAAGAGGCTTTGGGCATGAAATTGAGTTTTAGTACAGCCTTCCATCCACAAACCGAAGGACAGTCAAAAAGGCTAATTCAGATACTTGAAGACATGCTTCGATGTTGTATTTTGGAATTCCAAGGTATTTGGGAGAAATACTTACCGTTGGTGGAATTCGCCTACAATAATAGTTTTCAGTCAAGTTTGAAAATGGCACCTCATGAGGCATTGTATGGACGTAAGTGCCGAACGCCCTTGTATTGGACAGAACTCAGAGAGAAAAAGATACATGGGGTTGATTTGATCAGGGAAACTGAAGAGAAAGTAAAAGTGATACGTGACTATCTGAAAGTTTTCTCAGATAGACAAAAGTCCTATTCGGATTTGAAAAAAAAAGAGATTGAATTCAAAGTCGGTGATAAAGTGTTCTTGAAAGTATCACCTTGGAAAAAAGTCCTCAGATTTGGCCGGAAGGGCAAATTGAGTCCGCATTTTATCGGACCTTATAAAGTTACCAAGAGGATAGGACCGGTAGCTTATCGGTTGGCCTTACTAGCTGAGCTGGAAAAGATTCACGATGTCTTCCACGTGTCCATGTTACGGCGATACTGTTCGGACCCTTTACATGTAATAGTACCAACAGAGGTAGAAATTTAATCGGACTTGACTTATGGTGAAGAGTCGGTTAAGATCTTAGCATGAGAGGTCAAACAGTTAAGAAACAAAAGTATAGCTCTTGTTAAAGTGCGATGGCAAAGGCATGGAATAGAAGAGGCTACATGGGAGCCTAAGGAGACTATGAGAAGCCAATATCCCAACCTTTTCACCGGTAAGATTTTCGAGGACGAAAATCCTTAAGGGGGAAGAATTGTAATAGCCTGATTTAAGGGCTAGTTGGAACAGTGATCTTGGGATCACTAATCCAAGGTTAGAGAAAATTATTTTCATGTTATTTTATGAGTCAGAGCATGATTACATTAGTGCATGAAAATTTTGGTGCTTTAATTTTAGCGATTTCTTGCTTAATCGTGAAAAAGGACTAAATCGCATAACATGCGAAAGTTCTATTTTATAAGCTAAAGGTGGTAAATAGCCATAGAACGTTAATTAGAGGTCTTTAAAAGAAATTTAGCCCTTCATAAATGGTTGGCCGGCCATAGGGAATCATAGGAGACAAAGATGGACAAAATTCGTCAAAGTTGGTAATAGTTGGTGACTAATTTGACTTGTATTAATAAAATAAAGAAAGAAAAGATATCATCTTTTCTCTCCATCCTTCTCCACTAAAAATAGAAAGAAAAATAGGGGTTTTGAAAGCTCAAATTTTCAGTAAGCTCTCCTCCATTCTAGTAAGTGATTTTGATGATGTTTCTTGAAGATAGTTGTACTTTTAGAACCCCTAGAGCTTAAGCTTTCTAATGAGGGGACTAATTTGCAATATGGTGAAAAGTCTAGAGTTTTTCCATGAGAGCTTTCATTTTTATTTGCTGCATTCTTATGGAAGAAATTGAGTCTTAGTTGTTAGATGAACAACTTTTGTGAAAAGTGTTGTCATGAAAACACTTAAAAAGGGCCTTGTTGAAAAGGTTATAAAGTTTGTAGTAATGTGTGAAATATTGATTTTTGATGATAGCCATAAGAGAATTAAATGTTCACCTAGGCTTTTTGAAGGTAGAAATATGATTAGAATTGATTTCCGAGCTTAGGGGTAAAATGGTCATTTTGCCAAAGTCTAGGGGCAAAATAGTAATTTTTCCAAAGCGTGATTATTAAAATGCTTTTATTATTGTGATGATTGAAATGAGCTAGTTTTCTATTGTAGAGCAAGAAGAACCAAGAATTTACCTCGATCAGGGAAAGAACAAAGTCTCGGACTAGACCGACGATCTAGCTCATTTTGAAAACGAGGTAAGTTTGTATGTGATAGATTCAACATTTATGTTAGCATGTTTGAGAATGCTTGGTATTATATTGATGCATGATACTCTACTAAATTGAGTAATTGATGTTGAATAAGATGTTGAAGTCCTAGTGGACTATAATGAAGATGAAAATGCTATCATCAAGATATGAAATGGATAAAGTCCCGTATAAGACCATGTCCGGGACATGGCCTCGGTGCCTAGTAGAGATTCCGTATAATACCATATTTGGGATATGACTTCGGTAATGAATATGAAAATCGTATAAAACCATATCCAGGATATGGCATCGGTACTTCATGTGAAATTTCGTATAAGACCATATCCGGGATATGGCATCGGCATTCAGAGGTGACTCCATGTAAGACCACCTCTGGGATGTGGCATTGGCTTCGTACTTATATAAATGACGATATTATGCGCCTTTGAGTATCCCTAGTGATTACTGGGATAAGTAGATGAGTTTGGAAGTAGAAATGAGATTAGTACTAAAGTCATGTGAACGAGTGAATACAGGTACTCGTGAGTAATTCACGATGGAACACTTACGATATGTGGCATGGTATGTGCTAAATAAGGGCAAGTATAAGTAAGTTGGCAAGAAGCCTAATTCTTTGTGTATGTTTAATTATTGCCATGGATGGATTTATCATGAGCTTATTGTTGTTATTCATTTCCATGCAAACTTACTAAGCTTTATGCTTACCTATTTCTATTGCCCTTTTTCCTTGTAGTATTACAAAGTTAATTCGAGAAGTTGCTAACGTCGGAGTTGGAGATCACACTATCGACCACTTTTTGGTATAGCCAAATGAGTTTTATTTTGAGTATGGCATGTATAGGACTTGAGTATTTTGTTACGTCTTGTTGGTAAGCCAAATGTGTGGCCGTAAATGTTGTTCTAATCCATTTTGTAAATGGTCTTATAAGTTAGGCTAATACTTGGGAAATCCTTATGCCTAATGAAGAATATGTTTCTGTGTATGTTTTGATTCTTTTGAGTTCTTAGAGATACCATTTGGTCATCTTATATATTGGAATGTTTTGGTATGAGTACGATATCTTAATATGGTGGTAAATGGCTTGGTAGATAGCCATCTAATTATCCACACGGGTAGACACATGGGCGTGTGTCTAGGCCGTATGTGACACACGGTCAGCCTATGGGCGTGTTGACACGACCGTGTGTCTCAGTCGTGTGGGAGGCACGGCCTAGGACATGGGCGTGTGCCCAGGCGTGTGAAGTCTGCACATTAAATGTGGAATTTAATTCGACACACGGTCTAAGGACACGGGCGTGTCGAGGCTGTGTGAGGGACACGGGCATGTGCCTAGCCATGTGAAATAAGTCAGTGTCGACCACGGGTGGAGAACATGGGCATGTCTTTGAGACACATGGGCGTGTCCTTAGATCAACACAGGCCTGTGGCCCCTATGTTGATGAAAGGTTTTCCAAGTTTGTAAAAGTTCCTGGTTAAATTTCGAAACCTCTCGGAGGTATGTTTAGGGCCTCGTAGGCTGAGAATGAGTAAGAGATGGGTTTAAATGAAATTTTATAACCCATTATTACATGTTCAAGCAAGGTTAAGCATGGTAATGCCTCGTATCCGGTCCCGACGTTGGACATGGGGAAGGGGTGTTACAATGTCAAAACAGGGCATACATACTGACTTGTCCACACGGTCGTGAACACGCCCGTGTGCCTCACCCGTTGTCACTACTGACTTGCACCACACGGCCAGCCACACGCCCGTGTGTCTAGCCCATGGTCGAGTCTGACTTGTTTTGAAATACAACCACGAGGGACACGGTCGAGCCACACACCCGTGTGCTCAACCGTGTGGGCAACTATAGGCCATTTTCAAGGCCAAAATGCCACCCACATTATGGGCTATCCCTACAAGCATCATACCAATACAATTCATGCCAAAAATAACCAACTTTCTCAAGCATTCAAAAGCATCTCAAGCACAATATCTTATACAACAATTAGCTCAATCTATTCACAATCATTTCCAAGTAAAATGCATCAAAAACATACCATTTCCTTATAGCAACCATTCATCCAATATATGCTTACCATGAATAAATGAGCTTACCAATATTTTGACCCTTTCTTAACCATAGAACCATACCAAAACCAAACATCATATAGCATGACTCTTCATTCATAACACAACCATTTGTCTAGCCATATCACATGGCTATTACATATCATAAACATATTCTAAAATAACTAGCCTATACATGCCATACTTTAATATCTATACATTTCCAAAAGGTACCAAAATGTGTTTTGAGTAGTGTGATGACGGTCTTCAACAATCCCCGAGCCCTCAGTAGCATTGACGATCTATAAAACAGAGCAAACACACACAAAGTAAGCTTTCCAAAAGCTTAGTAAGCCATATACAAATAAACTCAACATATAATTCACATTATCATATTAATACATGAATCATTAACATATCTCAATAGCAACTTCATAATTCTTCATTGGCTCATTATTTAGCCATTGCTTATCAACCATTATATTTCTATCTATCTTATTTACTCTTATCACATTCATTCATTTAACACATTTTAGCGCATTGCATCTATGTACATATTTACTCACCTTTCATGCCTATTCAAAGCATATATATATATATCAAATGTACCTAAAACGAATATACAACTTACATAGTCATTTATTTCTCAGACTTGCCCGTTGAACCATTTGGAATCAAATAGGACACTCAGAATACTCAGAATAGTAGTACAATGCCAACGTCCCAGACGAGGTCTTACATGTAACCAAATATCGATGCCACTGTCCCAGACAGGGTCTTACACGAATCAATATGATGCCAATGTCCCAGACGTGGTCTTACATGAAATCTCGAATCATTGCCAACGTCCCAGACGTGGTCTTACATGATATCACTTATCAAAAACCTATGTCATATGTAATCCTATCTATTCCTAGGTTCGTACAAGGCTTCTCGGACATTTTTACACTATCGATACTTACTCAGATTTCATATATTTCTCATTCTCGTACGCATTCATCACATTGAGATTTCACATTAACATACATAAATCACTACAAATACATTTATTTGTATATAGACTTACCTCAGATTCGGATAACATACAGACTCGACTATTCGATCACTTTCGACTTTCCGCGATCTAAATCCGTTATCTTCGGTTCTTGATCTATACATATTCAAATTAACTCTTTTATTCACCAATTCATTCAATTCAATCCAAAAAACACATATTTAGGGCAATTTACAAATTAGCCCTCACATTTTCACTTTTTGACATTTTAGTCCCTATTTCACAAAATCACAAAATACGCAAAATCTCATGTTACCCATGCCTAGACGAATTTTACTCATACTCATCTAATTCCATATATTTCATTTATTTGAAAATATAGTCCCTCAAAATATTATTTTCTCAATTTAATCCAAAATACTCAAAATCACCAAAAACTCAAAAAACAAACTATGTTAATCAAACATATATCTTTCATAATTTATCATCAAACTATGTTAAACTTCAAATTGTATGTTTTGGTAGATAAATGAATTGGTATGAAAGGATGCAAATTAGATTGGTAAATTTATGGTTTATTTGGTTAAATTATATATATGAGGTGACTAAGAGCATATTGGTTGTATGTGAAATATTACATGTTTAAGACTTGATTTTGGCTTGTTTCGGATGCCTTGTTACGGCTTGTTGATGTGCATAATATTGAGTTTAGGTTGGTGCCAAATTGGGTGAGAAATGTGGCTTGGAAAATGGCCTATTTTTGTCCACACGGGCAGAGACACGGGCGTGTGTCTCAACCGTGTGTGACACACGGCCAGGTGACACGGTCATGTATCCCCTGTAGCTTATTAAGGGTACAAGTTAGTGTGCTCACACGGCCTAGCACACGGGCGTGTAGCTTGGCCGTGTGACCCAAATCAGTGAGTTACACAGACACGGGCTGGGACACGGCCGTGCGACCCTATTTCAAATGTCCACACGGCCTAAGACACGAGCATGTCTCTTGGCCATGTGAGTCATACGGCCTGGCCACACGGCCGTGTGACCCCTATTGCTTTAAAATTTTTAAATGTTTTCAAAATATTTTCTAAGTTTCTGATTTAGTCCCGATTTGTTTCTAATGTGTAAATTGAGCCTCTAGAGCTTGTATAAGGGACAGTATGTATGATTTCGATTGGTTTCTAACATGAATATTTTATGATATGAAATGTTTGATCTGTAAACTTCGGTAATGCTCCGTAATCATATTCCGACTATGGATACGGGTTAGGGGTGTTACAATAAACCTAGTGTGTAACCCAACAGAGATAGACATTCAAATATACCCAGAATTTCCATATGCAGAACAGATACAGAGACAGACATAAGTCCTTAACAGAGTTAGATGATGTCAGAATCAGATAAGCAGAACACATATATGCAAAATCCTACCCCCATCCTCTACACACCATCTCCAACCATCCCATCACACCATGTAGGGTATAAAACACCCACCCATCCCTACACACCACATAGTGTCCGCACGACACTTATCAGAATAATTTGCAGCTATGCTGCTAGAATAAGAGTGAAATATCACCTCACAGAATGCTTCCTCCAATAAACAGATCCCACCCCATATACAGATACAAATAGCTGATAACAGATATAATAGAATCATGTCTTACATGCTTATAAATATAGATAACATACATGTTATTACGAACCAGTCAAATCATACATATCAATTTCTAAATGCTCAAATCAGTCTATCAGAATACAAATATCATGTATTAGGGTCTGTTTTGCCCTTACTGACCTTACGGAAGGCCCATAATCGATCACATTGACTTATGTGACCCTAAGGAAAATTTCATAATTTTGGGCCCACATGCCCATGTGGCCCACACGCCCAAATCGGCCTAGCCCATGTGACCCACACAGCCAAACACTCGTTCGTCACACGGCTGTGTGTCGCACAAAATCGGGCACATACCCGTGTAGCATCAACAAGCCATTTTTTCGACTCTCACCGAACCTTATTTTTCTGGTTTCTCTTTACACACCTGGTTCGTTTTTTACGCGAAAGCAAACCCGAGACAACCAGAACCTACAATCCATCAACAAAACACCGAAATCAATCTTAATTCTTCAATTTCAATCTAATCACCCCACGATTACAAAGCAACCAAAAACCATTTCGATTAACAGAATAAACTTATAAACGTTTTGAAAGCTTACCCACGAAACAACAGCCCGGAAGCTTTACTACACGACCGAGGAGTTTCAAATTTCCTGAGAATTATCTAACAAAACGATGCACAGATTCATCTAGTATTAAACCAGTACTTAAACATTAACCAAGACTTCTCCAAAACAAAATCAAAGTGAACCCTTACCTACGAAACCGCACGAAGAAATCTAGAATACCCAATGCAACAAGAAATGTGAATTGAGGCCAAAATCAATGGAACAGAATGAGGAGAAAGTAGGAATGAAATAGAGAAGATAGAAGGAAGAAGAGAAGAAACAAAAAATGACGTCAAAAGGGAAAAAGAATTTTAGAAAACAGAAAATAAAATTAAAAATTAAAAAAATAAAGTTACTGAGCTCCTCCAACTCCCCATTAACCCACTAACCAACCTAATCCCACCAAATCTGACACAATACCCACATCCAACTACCTCAGACTCCCAACTCTACCAAACCTCTATCAGACAATCGAAACAAAAATTAACATCTACGCTCACACGGGGATTCGAACACGAAACCATTAGCAAACTAACTCCTACCACTCGAACCAACAGGCTCATTCTGATATGAGTTTACTAAAGATAAAATATAATCCAACCCACCAAAGATAAGGCTAGGATCAAAATGATAAAATTTTCCAAAAAGTGAGACTTGAACCCAATACCTCAAACACACAACCATGTCACATAACCACTGAAGCAGATACTTATTTGTGACAAAATTCACAGAAACAAAATTAAATATTTCAGGGTGTTACACTCCTTGATTACCTAATAATAAGTTGCATTAGAAAAATGAATTATAATGCAAGAAGAGAAATTTTATTAGTAGGTAATTTAAATTTTCCATAGTCCATAGAATTAAATTCAGCAAATGGTTCAAATAAAAAAGGGACTATTATGTCTTTTATAAATCTAGTCATGGAGATAGTTTGTCCTAGCTATCAAAGCTGTTGAATCCTAAAAACAGATACAATGATGTGATTGTCTAGACTAACAACACATCGGATAGGACCCAAGTCTAATTTATCCTAGATTTATTTATCAATTTATTCACTTGTGACATTCATGGTGTAACTTACCTAAATTTTAAGTAACTAACAGACCTTGTGTGTATAACTCATGCGCTTTGATTTATTGAAAACCTAAGCTCTCATGGTAGTGTACCGCAAGTAGGTACTTTTATTGGGTACATGACTTGTGCATGACATGAAATTACTTACAATAGTGGTTAGGATATGGTTGGCATGCCAATTAAAGTCTCATGTTTATGTTTCACTAGATTTTTTTACCTAGTGTTATGTGGGTGATAAACCGTAAAAGTAACATATTTTAAGCCCATATTTAATATGTTTTTGGATGATTTATCCCTTGATTTGTGTAAAAAGGTGCTCTTAATCCTTTCTTTTCATGTCTTATACTCAAGAAAGCACCAAAGGATGAAAAGAACGTGAAACGGGCTTTAAACGGGCCAAATGGGCCAATTTACGAACTCAACACGGCCTGGACTTCAAGCCACACGACTGTGCCACGCCTAATATCTAGAACATGGTCTCTTCCCCGATTCACACGGCCGTGACTCAAGTTAGAAATTCGAACACAACCTGGAGTCGAGCCACACGGGTGAGCTACATGGCCGTGCCTCTGTCGCTGGAAAGAGCAATTTCAGTCGAAAAAGGATACTTGGGGAGAAAGAATCGCATTCCAAGAGCCTATAAATATCCCCTAAGTACCACCTTTGAAAGGGCGGTCAGAGCTAGGCCAAGGAGCCAAGCCGATAAGGTCAGAGTTAGGGAATAACGCGAGGATAGCCAGTTGATTCATCCCAAGAAGCCAGAATTATACTCAAGATGGTGGAATTCTCCTTCAATCCCGTCAGGGAGTTTTAGGATTTTTCTTATGTTTTGTTTTATCTTTTCTATTGTGATGTTTTATTTTTACATTATGAACTAAATCCTTTGAGATACGAAGGGGATGAAACCTAGACAGATTTTATTATTTGATTTTTAAGTTATATGATAAATTACTTAGTTTGTTCTTAATTATGTTGCTTAGTCCAAATCTAATGTGCTTAGGTAGAGGAGGAATAGACCCTGCCTAAGAGAAGATCTAACATAATTAAGCAGAGTTGATCGAACGCCTAGAGATAGGGTTACGAGATCTTACCGGATTAGGGTGAAACTTAATATGGGAGTCCATTGATCGATTTACTGCTATCCTAAGGGGTTATTATAAGCGAACGAGAGTTTCAATAATTAACCTAGGGTTAAACGTTATTCGCCTCGAGAGAGGGTTTAATATAGGTTAGGGAGTCTTATAGATCAAGCTAAGTAAAAAAATATCATATAATTTAGGGTTAATTAATAAGTAAAGTCTAGGTGGATTCTTCCTGAGGGTATCGTCGTAATCAACTGAGTTTTCCTTCAAAGTTATTTCCCTATTCGTCCTTTTTGTCTTTCTGTCCTTAGTTTAGTCTTCGTCAAAAGCAACTTCACTCTAATTTTAAGGCTAAATAATAAAAAGAAAGTTAGTATTAGTACTTTTAGTTCCTTTGGGTTCGATATCTAGTCTTGCCTGAGCTATACTATTGTTCGATAGATACACTTGCCTTTAATCGTTGTCAGAGTTAGTTTTTAGGTTTTGATCATTCTTTTATAAATTTTAAAACTCTGATTTACAGCGATCAGTAGGTTTAAAGTTATGTGATATGTACTTGGAGCTTTGTTAGTTACCCCCTTGGTTGAGCATTTGTTACTGACCTTTGGACTTACATTACCTCTTCGAAAGCTTTTACGATATATGGAGTTCTATTACCTTCGGGCATTGCAACTCAATGCTCTTTGGTGTATGTGGAGTTCTTGTAGTGTTTGAGTCTTATTTTACTAAGATTACAATGGGCTTCAAACAAAAATGTGATAAGGCTTTATGATAAAATGGAAAATATAATTATAAGGTGCATGACCTTAATATGATAGTAAGAAATTTGTATTGTAACAGATTCTTAATATGTGGGCCTAAATGAATGTCTTTATTATTAAGGTAATTGTCAATCTTGTATACTTTAGTATGTATGTATATATGTATGTATGCATGTATGTATGTATGTATGTATGCATGTATGCATGTATGTATGTATGTATGTATGTATGCATGCATGTATGTATGTATGTATGCATGTATGTATGTATGTATGTATGTATGTATGTATGTATGTATGTATGTATGTATGTATGTATGTATGCATGTATGTATGTATGTATGCATGCATGCATGTATGTATGTATGTATGCATTTATGCATGCATGTATGTATGTATGTATGTATGTATGTATGTATATATGTATGTATGTATGTATGGATGTATGTATGTATGGATGGATGGATGGATGGATGTATGTATGTATGGATGGATGTATGTATGCATGTATGCATGTATGCAAGTATCCATGTATGCATGTATGCATGTATGCATGTATCCATGTATGCATGTATGCATGTATGCATGTATCCATGTATGCATGTATGTATGCATGTATGCATGTATGCATGTATGTATGCATGTATGCATGTATGCATGTATGCATGTATGTATGCATGTATGCATGCATGTATACATGTATGCATATATGCATGCATGTATGCATGTATGCATATATGCATGCATGCATGTATGTATGTATGTATGCATGCATGTATGTATGTATGTATGTATGTATGTATGCATGCATGTATGTATGCATGCATGTATGCATGTATGTATGTATGGATGCATGTATGTATGTATGTATGTATGTATGTATGTATGTATGTATGTATGTATGTATGTATGTATGTATGTATGTATGGATATATGCATGTATGCATGTATGTATGTATGGATGCATGGATGTATGGATGTATATATGTATGGATGTATGGATGTATGTATGCATGTATGTATGTATGCATGTATGCATGTATGTATGTATGCATGTATGTATGTATGTATGTATGTATGTATGTATGTATGTATGTATGTATGTATATATACTTGCATGTATACATGTATGTATACATGTATGTATACATGTATGTATACATGTATGCATGTATGTATACATGTATGGATGTATGTATGCATGTATGGATGTATGTATGCATGTATGGATGTATGCATGTATGTATGTATGCATGTATGTATGTATGTATGTATGTATGTATGTATGTATGCATGTATGTATGTATGTATGTATGTATGTATGCATGTATACATTTATGCATGTATGTATGTATGCATTTATGCATGTATGTATGCATTTATGCATGCATGTATGTATGTATGTATGTATGCATGTATGGATGTATGTATGTATGTATGGATGGATGTATGTATGTATGTATATATGTATGTATGTATGTATGTATGTATGCATGTATGCATGTATGTATGTATGTATGTATGTATGTATGTATGTATGTATGTATGTATGTATGTATGTATGTATGTATGTATGTATGTATGTATGTATGCATGTATGTATGCATGTATGTATGTATGTATGTATGTATGTATGTATGTATGTATGTATGAAAATGTTAGAAGAAATGATTGAAAAGAGTATATGTTGGATTAAACACTATATGAACCCTTTGTAAGAGTCTAAAACATGAATTTCATAATGTGATTGTGTAACACCCCTAACCCGTATTCATCGCCGGACTAGGGTTAAAGGCGTTACCGAACAGATTGGAAACTGTCATAACATTTTATACATTTGATTCATCAATCATACACACAATGTCCCTTAAATAGGTCATCGAGACCATAAGCATGCTTATAAATTGGGTCGGGACTCAACCGAAACACATACAAATTTCATGGAAAAATTTAAAACTTTACTAAAGTACAGGGGATACACGCCCGTGGGAGGAAACTGTGTGCCCTCCACGGCAGTTGGACACCCCCGTGTGTCCTCCCCGTGGTCGAAACTGAGTTACCTTCCACGGTCACTAAGCACGCCCGTGCGCTGAGGCCGTGCACTCTTAGGCCACATACTGACTTCTCCACCACGGCCACTAAGCACGTCCGTGTGCCATGGCCGTGTGCTCTAAGGCTAGCTACTGACTTGAGCCCATGGTTAGTTGACACGCCCGTGTCAAGGCCGTGTATTATTAGACTAAATCCTGCTATTCACCCACGGTCTCTAGGCACGCCCGTGTGCCACGACCATGTAACATTATAGGCCATTTACAAGGCCAAAATGTCACCCACTTGGGTCATACCTACAAACAACATATATCATCCCATTTCATACACATATAACCACCAAAATATACCAAATAGCCTTCCAAACCATGCATAGTTGACAACTAAAGTAATCACACAACAATACATTCAATATCCATTTCAACAATGCCAACTTTCAAGATCAAAACGTATAACAAAAAACATAGTACATTCATTTACTTAACTCAAAAGCATGATCATTTCATAAATCAACTAACCATGCCAAATCATGTTTCAAATATCATGATCATAAAGCATAATCTCAACTTATCTCTAGCCAACTCTCATGGCCAAGTTCATATAACAACTTATACCATAATACTAGCCTATACATGCCATATCTAGCTTTATACATTTTCAAAGTGTACCAAAATGATTTTAGTAGTGTGATGACGATCCTTGACGGTCCCGAGCCTTTAGTAGCTTTGACGACCTACAAAACAGAGAAAACACACACACAGAGTAAGCTTTCCAAAAGCTTAGTAAGTCATATACAAATAAACTTAACATAATTCATTTATAAGTATGGCAATTTGTATTCATTAACATATCCTCAATTCAAGCACATAAATGAACTCTTGGCTCACTTGGTTTGCCATTTCTTACCAATCCACACATCTCAAATATCTTATTTGCTCATATCTTAAACATACATATATCTCAAATGTTCATTTGCATTAATGCACATACGTACTTACCTTCCATGGTTATACAAAGCATATATATATCAACGTACTTGAAACAGATGTACATTCACGTATTTGTTCTTAACTTGGAATTGTAATTCGTATCACAGATTTGCCCGTTGAACCATTAGGAATCTAATAGGATACTCAGAAAGCTCGGAATAATTGTACAATGCCAACGTCCCAGACGAGGTCTTATATGCACTCAGATATCGATGCCGCTGTCCCAGACAGGGTCTTACACGAATCAATACGATGCCGATGTCCCAGACATGGTCTTACACTTAAAGCTCATATCGATGCCTACATTCTAGACGTGGTCTTACACGTAAATCTCATATCGATGCCTACGTCCCAGACGAGGTCTTACACGTAAAGATTAAATCGATGCTAACGTCCCAGACGTGGTCTTACACTAGTTTCAAATCAACACCAACGTCCCAGACGTGGTCTTACATGATAAAACAGAACTGATACCTATGTCGTGACTTAGCTAATCTTATCTATTCCTAGGTTCGTACGGGACTTCTCAGACATTGTCGCTATATTGACCCTATCTCATGATTCATATGCACAACCTCTCATAAGCATTCATTATCAACATTAGTCATATGAACAATTACAATTTCATACAAATACGTTTACTTGCATAGTGACTTACCTCGGGTTCGATCTATCGGAATGAAAACGGCTACTCGTTTACTTTCGCTTTCCCGCGATCTAAGTTCGTTTTCCTCTGTTCTTGATCTAAGCATATTCAGAATTAACTCTTTTATTCATTAATTCGTTCAATTCAATCCAAGGACACACATTTAGGGCCATTTACAAATTAACCCTCATATTTGCACAATTTATCAATTTAGTCCATTTTTCTCAAAACATCAAATTCACAAAATCAACACATACACATACTTAACCGAATGCATATACATCTCATTCAAGCCCATATTTTCCATCAAATTTGCAATTTAGTCCCCAAATTGCTATTTTCACAATTTAGCCCTATTTAGCTAAATTCATCAAAACTTCAAGAACAAAGTATGTTCATCCAGCTCAAATCTTTCATTTAACAACTAAACTCATCTCGAAACTCAACATTTCACAAACATCATTAATACACAAAATTGAGACATGATCTTGATAGTAGACAAAGCAACGATTTCAAAAACGTAGAAATTATCGAAAACCAAAACCAAATCATACCTTAATTTTGGCTTGTAAGTGCCGAATGCCTTAGCCAAAGTTTCTTCCTTTTTCTTTAGTGTTTTTCGATGGTGAATGGATGAAAGAATATCCACTACCACTTTTGTTTCTTTTATTATAACATATTAATATAAAATATAAAATATAAATACATGAATATTTAACATAACATATAAATAAACATATTCAAACATAATGTATATGCATGTTACCGTCCACTATTTATGACTTTGGCCAAATTTCCACATAAGCCCTTATACTCAGTAAGACATAACAATTAGGCATCCCTTCATAAAAGCATGCAAATTTCACCTTTAATGCAATTCAATCCTTTTTATTAAATTAAAAACACAGACAGACAAATTAGCTCACAGAAATTTACCACATGCTTAGTCACATATCAACGGCACAGAAAATAATATTAAAATTTTATTCGAACTCAGATTCATGGTCCCGAAACCACTGTTCCGACTAGGATATAAACTGGATTATTAGAGATTGGTTAACAAACCATAAAAATATAAGTTGAGCCCTATGAGTTGATTAATTTAAATGAATTCATTAGTAGCACTAAAATGTGCTTAAAAGAATTTGTATGACATGTCTAAGAAGGGTTCAACATTATTGAAGGATAGGATAACTAGGTTTATCCTTGGTTGCTTACTGAGCTCATCGAGATCATGCGCTAGTGGTTCAAAACGTGTAGGTTTAAGACTTGCCAAGGAACTTGGACTTTGACCTAGGAGCATCGCATAACTTATTGAGATTTTAAAGTTTTTAGACTCTTTTTTAGCTTCAAAAGCTAAGGTAAAATACCCTTACCATAACTATCGAACCGGAGCAAGCCAAAAGCTAAAATGTTATAGTTCTAGCCTAGGTGCCGATACCTAGCTCCCTAGAGCTCATACTTGACCCCAAACACTTTTGATCACCTACTAAAAGTTTCTAAATGATTCTAAGATGAATTTCAGACTTTCAAAATGATTTTAGTTTATTCCATGGTTTTTTTAAATTGTTTTAAATTTTAAGTTATTGTAAAACTCCTATTTTTTTATACTTGAATGACCCCGATTTAAGCCATAAAGCTTCGAACACTTGCTTTATGATTTAGTAATGTCCCTATATGTATTCCATGAACCAAAATGATTTCTAATCATAATTGAATCTTCCTAAACTTTTCAAATTTGATTTAATGAATATCAATATGTTATAAAAACAAATATTTTTATAAAAGAGAAATTTTGGTTAAAACTTAAAAGTCTCATATTCGTACCAATCGTCAGGATAGGTAAGGGGTGTTTCAAAAATCAACTTCACTATCAGGCGGTAAACCCGATAACTCTTCTAGGAACATATTTGAATACTCTCATATTGTGGAAACTTCTTCAAGTTTAAGCTCAAAAACTTTAGTGTCAAAGACATATACCAAGCATGCCTCGTACCCTTTCCTTATCAAGCTCTGAGAAGTTATTGCAAAAATCACATTGGAAAGATACTTAGGCTCTCCCCAAAAAGACTAACTTGTGTACCAGCAAAAGTCTTCAGAGAAAGCTTCTTCTTCTTATAGTATACAATAGCATCATGAAAGGTTAACCAATCTATACCAGTATAGTGTCAAATTCATTAAACGGAAGTGCCATCAAATTGGTTAGGAACTCAAAACCTTGTAATTTTAAAGAACAATTCTTATACCCTTTGTCCCAACAGATTGGTCATACACACATCAAACTCCATAAACTCCATCATAAGGCTTTTCTCTTCAACCAATGCAATGCAAATGTATGAATGTGTTGACCCAAGGTCAAATAATGCATGTATAGATAAATCAAATAAGGAGAATATAAAAGTAATGGCATTAAGCTCGAGTTGGGGCACATGACTTAATTCTCATAAAAGCCTTTTTAGAAATTCTTTGGCTTCCTTTGGTATTACTACTGACCTTAGACTTCTTGCCTCACTAAGGTGCCAGAGTAGATCTCCAACACTCACCTAAACGGTTCCTCTCACACTGACCAAAAATGGTCATAGATGTACCTCTCATACCTCTAGTGCTAGCAATAAAAGTAGTTTGGGGCCTTTGGTCACCTTGTCTCTATTCTCCCCTCCTTTGGAATCATGAAGGAACCAAAGAATGACCTCTCGAATCTTTGTCCCTCTTGGCCTATAGTAGCGACATGGAGTTAGTAAAACTTCTCTTGCCTTGGTCTTTAACTCTTAACTTAGCCCATTGCTTATCGACTTTCATACTTCTATTTTTTGTGCCCTCTTAGTCAGATTGGTAAATTCCCTAAATTCCATGGCCCAATAAGTATTTATTCATTAAGACTCCATTCAAACCGAGTGCACATATTGTTAGAAACAATTTGGTTTGAAAATTGTTTTCTTACACAACGAAAAATAAAAATTTTGAAAATTGAGTCGGTTTGTGATATTTATAGCAATAAACTCTTTGTTGAAATCACACTTGTATTTTTGGCTAGACGAATTCTTGTCATTCCTGACTTTCAACCGAATGACCTTCTTTGTTATTCTCGTACCATGAACTACTTTAAGTGTGGGATCGAATGAATTCGAATCAAATATAGAATCAGAAATAATTTTCTTTACTATAGAACCAGAAATAATTTTCTTTACTTTTAGTGTGAAAGCAAAATTTCTCTCAATAGAAATAAGCAAAATTGTTATTTCAGAAAATAAAATTATTACTTAGAGAATAAATTCTCACTCTTTTTAGGAAGAGTAACATTATATTAAAGTTGTGTATTTAGCCTTACCGGTGCCATATATTTATAAGGAGAAGGGAGGAAACCTTTGCTGAATTGTAGAAGTCTATTTCAATAGAAAAATGAACTCCTAGTCTAACTAGGATTAGGTGGGGTGGCAACCTGATCTTCCACAATTCATTGTAGCAGATTAAACCATTTTTCGTACTTAAGAAGCTTGTATAAAAGCAATTTCATTATATTTTTACTTAGTTTTCGTTTTCAATACGTAAATAATAAAAAGTGCAATTTGAGTTATTTATATGACCTTAAAGGCCAAAATAGTCTTAAAGGAAGGCTAAAGTATTCGGTGAGTGTGCAAGACATCATTTAGAGGCATGAGAACACAAGACTAACCACAATGTTGCAAAACAAAAGGTTGATGTCGCAACATAGTGAGCAAAGCATTAAAAGAGCAATCTGGCTTCAGTGTCGTGACACAGCCCTGAATCAAGCGTCAACCACCAGTGTCGCGACATAGACCAAAAGATGTCACAACAACACCTTGACTTGGAGAATTAATGAGCCAAGGGCGTTTTGTTTTTTACGATAAACTTTAACATAAAAATGTCAGCCGAAATTGGTGAATGGACAACAACCAACCCTAAATCTATAAATAGGCTTCTCTAAACACTTCATAATCATATTTTATTCTATTTTTAGGTTACGACTTTCATTTAGTTTCAGTTTTCAGTTTCCTTAGTTTCTTTTGTACTTAGGTTATTTCTATTTGTAATTCAGTTCTAGTTTTGTTCTTTTACTTTGGGGAATTTGATTTGTGGAATCATCAACTCTTTGTGGATTTCTACGCTTGCATTTATTGATATAAAATCAAGATTCTTCTTAAACCTTATTCTTGATTTATTATTCATGTTCATCTTTTCAATCAAGTGTATGTTATTTATGAGATCCATGAGGAACTAATCCCCTTATAGGAGATTAGCGAGTGGATATGGGAGTAATTAGTTTCTATGTAGGGTTTCTTAGCAGACCAGTTGGTTAGGATAGAAAGAACATAAAATCCTAGGCTTGACAACACTAGGAAGTCATCTAAGTGGGATTTAATCCAAAATTGGTATTGCCTATCTGTGAACATCTTACCCTAATTCGAACTTGACTGTGAGGTCGAGAGATAAGTAGTTGTTGCCAACTCATTTGTTTAGTGGAAGATCAAGAGATCTTGCTAGTTTAATGACTAGTTGATTGAATAGAACCTGAAATAGGAATTAGTTATGACCACCGAAACGAGTTAGTCTTCCATTGTTAGAATTGATTCAATCTACAAATTAGTTTTTCATTTTTATTTTAATGAAATTTTTTTATACTATATAATTTTTCTTCACTTTATGGTTTATCGTAATATAATTTAGTTAACTACTAATTAGATCTATTAACATCGAAGTTAGAATTAATTTAGTTTTCGCCTCTCTTGGGTACGATCCTCGAAGTACTTCCATACTTCGTTGTATAAACTATGTTACAACCTGACCTATATACTTGTGGAAACCGCCTAACGATAATATTTTGTTGCAAGAATTACACTCTAGACGTTAATACGTTCAAAAGCTGCCAAGTTGTTGGCGTCCTTACTGGGGAGGCAACGCTATTGAATTAGTTTTAATTTTTACATTTAATAGAATAATTAAGAAAATTTTAAATTATAGATATGATTTTAACTTTAGTCATTTGTTTTTTTATATTATTTTTTTTACTAAAATTTCTCTTTTCTTTATGAGTTGCAGTGTTCATATAAAGCCATGAGTACCTATGACAAGATAGCCATAAGGGAAGTTCGCAAAAATAACCCTTTCAACACTTAATTCATAACATATCTCTACTTCCTTAATTTGTTAATTAAATTTAATAAGGTGATGCAGGTGTTAGGGGCAGTTCCCTTTGACATGAAGTGGTTATGACCTAGTATTACTCCACATGTTATTAAGAATCCTCATTTTGAATTAAACCTTGCATTACTGACATGGATTTCTTCAAATCTCAGGTTTAGAAGACACAAAAATGAGGACCCCATAGTTTTCCTCTGACAGTTTGAGCACATATGTAGCACAATTATGTATGTTGCTATGTCGGTAGAAGTTATCAAATTATTATTAATTCCATTTGTCTTAGAAGGACAAGAAAAGGTTTTGTTAGATACACTTCCCCCAAACACTATTACAACAGGGATTGAATTCGTACAATTATTCCTACATCGAGCTGTACCGATGACTATAGTAATCAGCACATAGAGCTATTTAAATTTAAGCAAGATGTTATTGAGACATTGTGACAGACATGGGAAAGGTTTAAATTGACTATGCGGTCAATCTTGGGAGGGGGCATTAACTTTGCAGTACAATTGCAAAATTTCTATGATAGATCGGATGGACAAAGTAAACGACAATTTGATATCAAAGCTGAAAGAAGTATTTGGTCAAAAACGGGATGGGAAATGGGCAATCTGTTGGAGAAAGTCAGTAGCAATTAGCTTACATAGGGTATGAGCTGGGAAACAGAAACTGTTCAAACAACAGAGTTTACATCCCAAGAAAGAATGACCCATAATTCAGAATCAGAAGTGTTGAGCTCAATCTAGCTGAATCGGGATGAAATAGAGGAAGAAATGATGGATGATCCAAAACAAGAAAATAACGAAGTGACCCTTCAGCTCGACTGGTAGCGTAAAAGTAGAGAACAACTCAGAACAAGTAACTCCAGCTACAACTAAAATGGTTCCTTCTACTATCAAACCACCTGTTTTGGAGTTGAAACTTTTACCTGACCACCTGAAATACGGATATTTGGGAGAGCAAAATACATTGCCTGCAATTATTGCCGCAAGATTATCCACAGAACAAGAAGAGGCGTATAATGTTTAACTTAAATATGGAAAAATGAGTAAATGGCTTAAAAGGGGATACTTATATGTGCTTATGTTAAGAAACCATGTTTAAAGGGGTTATATGATTGTTTAAATACAATGTAAGTACTCAATAAAAGTCATATATTTGAATTTGGAAATGTGATCACTAATGAATCAAGAATTTGTAAGTTGAACCAATGTAATTCAGCAATAAAAGTTAATTATGTTAGAATTGTTAAATGTGACACAATTGTTTTATGAAATAAACATTCCTGAAGAGCTTAACATTAAAAATGACATAAGGCTAGTACGATTATCATTTTGTATTTACTGAGTTCACGCGTTAGTTTTTTAAATGTATAGGTCAATGACTTGTCTAAGAAGTTTGCTATTCCAGCTTGAGAGCATCGCATCACTATTCGAGCTTGAAGTTGTATTTCATTTGCTTTAGATGTCATTGGTGTATGAATTTTGGCATGTTCATAAAAACTTCGTTTAAACTTGAAATATGTAAATTTGATTTATGTTTCAAACCGTTGTTAATATAATTAATCGCGTTTTGATTCGTTATTCAACTTAAATATGTTTATGATGTGTGTTTGAGCTTAAATGAGTTTAAATTTTGTTATATAATGTTTTGAGATCTATTGTAATCATGTTGAAGTGTTTGGATATGAAATTGGGTGTTTTTGAATTGATTTTTAGCCTTAGGGTCTAGGTTCTAATACTTATATAAAAGTATCGGAACATTGAAAGTCAATAGTTAAAAAGTTACATATCGTAAGTAAATTATTGATAGATAAGATCTATGTATTGATACTTTACGCAAAATATTGGTGCAAGGATTTCATGTAGTGATACCAAACCCTTAAAATTGGTCCACTAAACAATTTTGAGTATTTCAAGCCCATCTAAGCTTAGGTTTGACTTTTGACACTTTCAACCACCCGCAAAATAATTTAAATGATTTTTAGATTATTTTAAAAACCTTGAAAATTGATTTCATCCAAATTTTATAATTTAATTAATTTGTTTCAAGATTTGAATTCTTAAATGATTTTCGAGATTTTTGCTACATTCACACTTCGACAGAATCTTTCATCCATATTGAACGTAAAGATGAGTGAGAGGTGTTACATAATTTATTTATTTTGAATCTCATTGGTTGGAACAAGTCATAGGTGATTTTTGTGTTTTTTTTAATTAATTTTTAAGTGATATAAGAGATTTACCTAGGAATTAATTTAGATTATTATTATTGATAGGCTTAGTCACCACCCTCATTATTCATTAAATAAAGTAAATTTTTCTCAGTCTCTATTTTTTTTTTTTTTTTTTTTTTTTTTTTGATGCAAAGAGTGCTTAAGGGTTCGAGCGATTTGACTCTTGTTTTCTTTTGCAGTTTGTTATTTTTCAAACCTTCCAAAGTTGCAACGTGTTTAACCTTCAAAACTCGATCATTGATGTTTCTAAGAGTCCTTCGCTTGAGGATTTCATAAGGGAAAATCCATTCGATCATTGATGTTTTTGAGAGTAAGTCATCAAAGGGTGCTATAAGACATTCAATCATTTATTTTTTTAGTTTAGTTCTTTTATTTTACTTTCTTTATTTTCTATTGTTCAAATCTAACTTTATTTACTCCCATTTTTTTTTTCAGATTTGAATCATTCAATTTGTCACAATAATTCCATCCCTCACTGATTAATACATCGCTAAACCCTTTGTTTCTTTTCTACTTTCATTTTCTTTTGAGATTTTATTTCATCAATTAAATTCTAATTTCCTTTGTTAATTTGTCTTGGATCTTGGGTTTCTTTATCGAGCAATAATTCAAAAAAAAAAAAAGAGAATTGCTTCAGAAAACAAACTTAGGAATTTGAGTCTTTATAATATATACACGTTAAATCCAGCAAAAGGAGCTATTGTTCAAAAAAATATAGTGGACCAAGATTTTCACTATTCTACTAAAATTGGACAAGGATGAAAAAATCATGGGGTGTCTTAAGTACAGAGGTTAAACTGGCGTACAATTTGTTAACTCATTCCAATGAATGAGAAGCTTAAGGGAATGAATTTAATGAATTACAAAGAAGAATAAACTATAATGTGGGAATAAGAAGAGTAAAGAAAAAATAGAAGCAAAAAGAAAACAAAATGTCACTAATTATAATCTGGTTAATTCACTGAACTTGCAACTGTGAAGGTAGGGATGATCATACTTGATGTACTTGGTCCAGTATGATCGATATTTCGTCATGGCCAACTCCAGCCAAGGTTTCATGTTGCCATTGTAATGGATAACTGCTGCACTTTCAATTTCTTTCTTCTCTACATTTGGATTGTAGCCAAGACCAAGTACATGCCATGATTTCTGAAGTGGATGTGTTAGACCATAAAATGTGATCAGCCCCGGAGGAAGTGTCCCCAGCTTCCACAATGCTCTATCTTCATTCTGATAAATATTCAAACAAATCAAGAAAAAAAAAAGATCAGAACATACAACAAATTATCCTTTGAAGTCGTGAGAAGTCTTCAAATGTCGTCTGTCTCCCAAAGGAGTCAACCTACCCCTCAAAACCTATAATACCATCAGTTTTGCATATATAACTTGAACAACATGTTCACTAGAACGTTATTTGATAATTGGCAAACTTGTGGGTTTAATCCATCAACAACTAAGTGATTTATCTCCATGCAAGCATGAAAGGTGATGTGTGTATATGTGAAGGAGAAAATAACTAGCATGAAATCAGAACTTCCGTCTTTCCATTAACTCACCATATTTTGCCACTTGTGGTATATGCCAGTAATATCCTTCTTTCTCCAAACCTTGAGATCAAACATGTTCATTCCATATGCCCACCCACAAGCATTAGGATCAAAGTTCTGTGAAATATGAGGATTTGAGAAGTTCAGATACTTGTCAAAACGATGAAAGCTTTCACCGCAAGTTTCTACTGCACCATTCACTTTTCCATGGAGATCTACAGACCATAATCCAGTCAAGTCTTTCTGGACAACAATGTCATCATCAAGAAAGAGGATCTTATCTAACTTTGGGTAGACCTGTGGCAGATAGAACCGCAAGTGGTTAAGCATTGAGAGATACTTTGGGTTTCGATACTTCAAGTTCGAAGATCCAGAATTGGTTGGCTGATCTGCCTTGAAGTAGTACTCCTTCATCGCTGCAGTCTCAAGCTGCCGGAGGACGGGGCAATAGGATGAATTAAGCCACTTGAATTCATCAACATTTTCAACATTAATGGTGGCTTTTCCAGGGGGATTCAACAGAAACCACATGTTCATTGCTCCAAAATTAAGTTTATCAGTAACAAGATGGAAAACATGTTTAGAGGGATCCTGCAATACAACCAAGAAGAAAATTTTAGTGAAGACTGCATCTGAGCCTCAATTCTTATAAACATAACAATTCCTAATCAATAAGTGAAAAAAAAAAAAAAAAGTAAAGTAAAGTAAAGAACAACTCAGACAGCTATGCAAGTTAAGGCAGCTTTTATCACCTTGGCATTCATGATAGTTGAATTGACAACGACAGATGCAGCCAAGACATTATCAGAGAAGAGGGCATAATGGTAGAGATTTGGATTTTCCAAATTCTCACTTCTAGGGAACTTTCTCTTCTCTGGGGGAAGGAGATAATATTCTATGGTCAAACGCATCGACAAGCAATGGATTGCATTGGGAACTGTTTTGGCAGCTAACTGACTCAGGAACATGCTATCTTTTTTCAAGCTCATAACTTGTTCTACTGATGCCTGAAGCATTGCTCTGAGCTTTCCAAGCATCAACTTGCAATCATATAATTGCTCTCTTGCTTTGGCTAGAACTTTTTCCATTGCTTTAATTTTATCAGATGCACTGAATAATTCACATGAGAACACAACATTAGAAACTGACAGAATCATCGAAAGCAAAACCTGGAGGAAACATGGACTACAGCACATAGCCAAGGAGATTAAAGACCCAACTTCCTTTACCTATGAGGTAGATCAGAGTCAGTTGTTGACTCTCCTAAGGCATGCTGACTCTCTTTGAGCCTAATCTGCAATTCTTTTCGCAAGTCAAGCTTGTTTTTCATGCTTGCAATAATTATATAAACCTTTGCCAGTATAATTTGATCACTCATCAAGCGCACTGTGGAATCAGAGTTCTCATTATCAATTTCTTTCCTCCACATATTATATTTGCCAAGAACTGCAGAGTCCACAGCTTTGGATCGTTCAATGGCTGCATTTTCAATTTTCACAGTAGCTTCATCATCTTTTTGCACCAAATCAGCCACATGCTTCTCATGCCTATTATCTCTAAGTTGCTGCGGTCAGTAACATGCCTCTTATTATATAATTAGTTATAATACTAAAGCACTCAGTGAATCAAAAGATGATAATTACCCTTCGAAGTGTATTAGTAAGCATATCATGTGAATGATCATCTGCATAGAACAGCCAGGTCAGCATGAAAGAAAATTCACCAATAGCATTAGGCATATCTATATTTAACATATCAGAAATGCATTACCATTAGGATGCTTTCCCTCTTTAACTTGAGACATTTCTTGTTTCAAGTCTGTAGCCTTTTGATTTGACTTTGAACAAGTGAGAATCATATAAAGAATAGTCAATCAGCAACTTTTTTTTTTTTTCTTTGGAGGAGGGGTTGGGATAGATTTGACTACTGAGGTATGATCCTAACCTGAGAAGTAGCTTTATCCGCAACTGAAGACTCTACCCCAATAACTTTCCATGATGTAGACAAATTGCCTTTTCTGAAAGAATCAAGACTTAATGGCCCCAAATCAGCTGTACTAGTAGATACAACATCAATAACCTAGAATGATTTGAGTATGACATCAGATGATAAATATAATTGACAATTAAAATCTATCAACAATTGGAGCAAGAACCATAATTTGTATAGAATATAATCCAACACGCATTCACCTCTTTAGTGAATAGGTTTTTGATAGATTGGGATGCCAGCCTTTCTCTCCAGTCAACATTCTGCAAAACCCATTTTAAAATAATGCAGATCTGGGTATAAAAGCTGTAACAGTCTGTCATCTAAGTTAAAAGCAATGCAGATGGATAAGGTTTTAAAGAAGAAACCTGTTTGCCAAAACCACTTTGAACACTATCTTCGTCTGCACAAGAAACAAAAATTGGAACAAAGATCAGATGCAATCAAAGAACATAATTGAATTTATATCTAACTTTATAATCACAACACAATTCAACATAATTGAACAAAAGTTCTATTCTGATGATAAATATTAGGTGAGATGGAGCAACGAATTGTAAGTTAAAATTGGACCTTCGTAGGAGCATCACTATTCACGACAATGTTGTGTAACTAAAGTTAGACCATTTGACTTTACAAATTTCTAGTAAAATGAGAAGCCAAAAACTTTTTTAAGAAATTCACTAATCAAAGCTCGGAATCAATTAAAAGATGAGGCACTTTTCAATTTTATCAGATCGAAAAAGACGCATTTCTAAACTAATTAAAACAAAGAATTAATTTATCATCAGTCTAAAATACAGAATCAAAATCAAATACAAAGTTAGATCTGGTAAGTAGTACTTGAAAACTCGGGGGGAAATTAAGAGAAAAAACGAACCAGAAATGTAAAGCCCTTGACCGACAAAGAAAACAAGTAGCGTCAGAATTGAGAAGAAAAAAAGAATCACGATACGCAATCGAGATCCAGAACTTCTGCTCCTTTGGACGCCCACACTGGATAGTCCCCGCTTCAACGCCATTGGCTATGAGAGACTAATAACAACAATAGCCGCAGCAAAATCACTCAGACATTAAAAAAAAAAAAAAACGAAATTGCATAATCAAAAGGTGGAAAAAGGATAATTACAAGTTAACAGTGAGGAGATCGCGCGAAACTGAAAGCAGCAGATCCGTATCGAAGCTAATTGGAATGGAAATCCATGGGAAAGCAAGCATAGATTAAGCGTTAATTAAATGCTTTTATCAGTAAAAAAAAGGAATTTAATAGTGCAGAGAGATAGGGAAATGCAGGAAGATGGTGGAGTGAGGAACAAAATTATTTATCTTGAAAACGAAGTGAGTGTAATTTAAAAGGAATGCGTTGGCCTAAACAAGCAAGAAACAAAAGAAACTTGAGATAACAGAAATTAATATATATATCTTCGATCTCGGTTCGGTTTTCGTTTTTTCTGTTGGTAAGGGTTATTTTTCATTATCTTATTATCGCCTTCGCTTTCATACATATATATATTCATTCCTTCCGGAAAAAGATAATCTGAGAGATGGAATAATTATTTTAATTTCTCTTTTAGCCGACAAAGACGTTGCCGTTTTTATCGCCAGACTAGCTTTATGACGTAATGAGGCAGCCCACCTTATTCTACTCCATGCAACTTAAGTATTCTACTCTAATATAGTTTTAAACATATTATATAAATATAATGTTATCAAAAAAAAAAAAAATGGGTTTTGTACAAATTAAGTAAATTGCACTAACAATTACTCAATTTTGAGGTAGCTGACAAAATAGTCACATTGGTTTTATTCCACTCACTCAACTTTAGAAAAATAACAAAACAGTCATTTTTACCGTTTTCCGTTACAAATGTAACGACAAAGCGACATGGCAGATGACGGCTTGCTTAGTGTCATTAACTATCAAGTTAGCCGATTAGCACCAATTTAAACAGCCCTTTCAGGACCCATTTAAGGTTTATGCAATAGAAGAAGAAGAGAATGAGGAGGAGGAGGAGAAGAAGAGGAAAAAAAAGGATTTGGGGTAGTTTTTGTCCAAGGCAAACGGGTTACCAAAAGGAAAGAAGGGTTTGTTGTCAAGGATTGAAGTACGGCTCTTGAGAGATTTAGTGTCGAGAAAGGCTTTTGAAGTGAAAGCTTTAAATCGCAGAGAATCAAAGAAAGATGGGATTGGTTTAGTACTATTCTGGGCAGGGGGTGCTTGAGAGCTGTGATCAACCATTAAAGTTTGCTTGCTGGTCACTGCTCTGGACCTATTCTTCAGCATACCTACCTATCATCTTTTTATTAGATGGATATCAGAATCAGACCTTGCCAAATTTCTAATATGAAACAACTGTAAAAACAAGGAACCAATCAGAATTTGACTAGAACAAAAAAGAAAAAAAAACAGTGGGGAAGCAAAAGATGAAAGAGGAGAACCCAGATCTAAAAGCTCTTTTTTTCTTCTTATTTATGTTGAGTGTTTTTCTTTTTCATCTTGTTTGTTTCCTTTGTCTAATCACTTTGTCAAGCTTGTTAGGTAGAAAAGAAGGAGAAAAAAATAAAAAGAAATTGAAATCAAAATTAGGATTTAGAAATTGATAAAATACTAAAAACCCATATCTTTCTTTCTTTCTCCGGTTTTATTCTTCTTATTGTCCTTCAATCTTTTTCTTTTTTTTTTGTTCTGGTTACTTATGTATTGTTATTAACCAAAATTAGGCAGTGAAGACTTTTTTTTTTTGGCGATTTAGTATTTCAAGAAGAAATTTCTCTATGGGACAAAGTTTAGCCTTTGAAATTTATCCACAATAGAAGAAGAAGAATATTGGGAAAAAAACCCTAACCCAATTTAATGGTGGTGCAAGTGGTGGTGGCCGGAGTACTTGTCAATGTTGCCTGTTTGTGTGTGGCGTCAGTTGTATAAGGGTAGTTGGAGACTTTGAGAGGGATTTTACATTCTCTTCTTCTTCTTCTTCTTCTTCTTCTTCTTCGTTATTAGGGATTTTTTTTCAATTTCTTCTTAAATTGGGTGGGCTTCCACTATGGACATCCAATGTGGCTAGTTAATTGGCCACATCAGCTAGTTAACAGGCCACGTCACCTATCCCGTTAGAACTATAACGGAAAATGTTAGTGGGTGACTGATTTGTCACTTTTTAATAACGCTAGTGACTGTTTTGTTGAGTGAAATTAAAATTAAAATTAGGATGAGATATGTGTTTGGGTTTAATCACAACTGTACCAATAATGAGGCAATAATAAAAAATTACTATTAATGAAGTTAGATTGAAACGATATATATTAAAAGATGTCAATTATTTTATTTTTATGAATTAATAAAAATATATGAAATTATAATTCAATTTAATAAAATAATAATGTGTCATAATATTTTTTATAAATATTTTAATTATTTATTTTATAATCATTTTAAGTATTTATTGTAATAAATTACTATTGAGAATAATAGTTTGAGTTTATAATATAATAAATAATTATTTAAAATTATTTTATATTCAAAAAATTATTTTCACTCAATTTTTAAGACGCTTTCATTTATCATCCAAATGTTAAATCTCTAAATGTTTATTCTTTCATTTTGGTCACTTAACTTGAAGGTTGCTTTCATTTTGGTCACTCCAAAAAAATCTCTTTTTAAGTATTGGTTGGGGTAAAAAACAAAACATTAAAGATTAAAGTAAAAAAGCAGTAGAAACTAAAATAATGTATTATATATTTTTTTAAAAATTGTACTTTAAGTACTATTTTTTTTTCAATATTAAAATTTTAAATTTCAAAACATAAAAATCAATTAAATAAATTATTGAAAAAATTTTATCGAGTTGATTTGTTGCTATAATATTGAAATTAATTAAATTAATTAATAAATTTTATAAAATTTATGTTTCCAAATTAAAATCAATTCAAATAATTTATTTTTAATAATTGTCTATAAAACTCAAATGGCTTTTGATTATATGACCTTGAAATTTCCATGCTAAACAAAAAGTAAAGAAAAATCCTTAATTAAATTAATTAATTTTATCTTTCATGTCAAATAAAAACCTAGAAATTTTTTTATTAATTCCTTATCGAAACGAAGAATAAGCAATTGCAATGAATTTTTCTCTACTATTAGTTTAGCATAGAAAATTCGAAATTATATAGTAAGAAAAAATTTAAATTTTACAGACAATTATTAAATTTTATAATCAATCAGGTCATCTAATATGAAGAGAAAAAACATTAATCCATTAAATTTAAAAAAAAAAAAAACTAGTATAATTTTTTAAAATATATGAAGCGATGTTAACTAGACCACTTTACATAATATAACATTGATATTTTATTGAGTGTATAAATAAAATATATATTTAATAATTAAAAAGTTATATATAACTAAAATCCTTCATATGATTAAGAAAATTTTGATAAAATTGTTTCAAGGTCACTTTACATTTAAAGAAGAAGAATGGAGTTGAAGTTTTGTTGCTCTGCGACTTTCTAAGATTTCTCTGCAGTTTACTGTTTATGTACAAAAAGCATTAGATTTTATATAATTTAATATAGTAAGACGCAAAAGAAAATAGATGAATGAAGAAATTTGAGAAGATATATCCTAGCCGTCAAATGTGTGTTTTGCTTTTAAAACGTTAATATTGGTTTTACTGGAGGAGGAATAATTGAGTGTGAGATAAGTTGTGTCCAAGGTTGATCTTAATTATGTTGGACAGCTATACCGAAGATTCTTTGTAGTGTCTGATAGATGAGTACAATTAAATTCAAACATCAATTTGTTATTAAAAAAGCGACAAACCCATCATCATATTCCCATGTAGGAACTACCTTCGCAATTTTCCAATCTCTTAAAACATGCGCACTCACCACTCACGGATCATTCAACCTATGCCTACCACCCCTTTTACCAACACTTTGTAACCGTTAGGTATATTAACAGTTAATCCAATCGATTTTTCTTTTTAAATATATTAAAATATTTTGGTTAATTCAATCGATTAATTAAATTAATCGAAATTTATATTTTTTTTATTAAACTAAGTATAAAACATATAAAGAAATACATTGCTAATGTTTATTTTTTTTAACAATTTTTAAAAATATATATTATATATAATAAATATTATTTATTTCGATTAATATAAATAATAATAGTTAAAAAATACATTGCTAATATAAAATATATATTATTTAATTTGATTAATTATCTAATTTTGAACCGAATTAACCGATAACCGAAATTTTAAAAAATCATTAATCGACCTCCGACCGAACTATATTCGACCACCGACTAATTAACCAAATTCGATTAATTCGATTTTAACCAAACTATGAACACCCTTAAATTTTAATTCGTCTTCATGAAGCACTTCTTACCGGAAACAACCCCATTATCATTCCATCACCAAATAAATGAGTTTGGTTGAACCTGCCGATTAGGAGGTAATGTACGATTATCAATTATCTGAGCATCTAAGTACACTCTACTTAAGTCTCGGCGATGATCTTTCGAGAGACCAAAGTTCGACATCCAATTATCGGCCCAAAATTTGATCTTGTCCCCCTTCCCATGGTCCATCAAATGTTCTTCTTTAAAGTACCTTATATCTTTCAAATCGATTTCCTAATGACTACTTTAGAGTTATTTTTAAAAAGTGTTCTTAAAAATTATTTTTCCGAATGTGTGATTTAATATTTTAAATATTTGTCATTATTGTTAAAAAGTATTGTGAAAATTTAAAAGCTCATTTTAGATATGAAATTGTAAAATAAAAAATAAAATAATTTAAATGGTATTCAAATTCATTAATATTACAATATATGGAATACCAATTTTAAATACTTTAAACAATTAAAATAAATTATTTGTGCTAACAAGGCTTTGGCATTGTTGGTTAAAGTGGACGCCTTGGGTTCTTATGTTCCCAAGTTTAAGGGCCACCATTCGCAATTTTGATGCTTGGTTCTTCAATCTTGATATGTGTATCTCATAAATGGCCACATTCATTTTTTTGTCCGTTGTGTTTTATACTGGTTTGATTCTACGTTGTAGTTGCTTAGACATATATTTATATTTGTTATAGTGAAACTTTAAAGAATAAATTATTTGTAAAATTTTATTTCAATATATAAATCATATTTAGATATTAAAACAACATATCATTCAAAGTAATGGAGTAATTGTAGATTTGTTCATGGGTCGAGCCACCCGGCCCGACTTGAAAGCGCTCTCGAAATGTGAGAGGGTTTAGACAAAAATATAGGCCCAAAAAATGGGCTTGAACAAAAAAATAAGGCCCGTTTAAAAAATGGGCTGGGTCGCGGATAAGGCATTTTTTGTCTGGACCGGCTCGGCCTGAATTCACTAAATGACAAAAAAATCTTTTTTTAATTTTAATTTTAATTTTAATTTTTTATTGTTTTCTCCTTATTTTGCTACCATTTTACTATTATGTTGCTACTATTTTGTTGTTATTGTTTGGATATTGTATAAAACTTATTTTATTGTTAATTTTGTTATTATTTTAAAGACATTTGTTAATTTTGTTATTATTTTAGAGGCATTATCTTAGTGTTATTTAAGTATACATATTTTTAAAAATTTATTTTCAATTTGTTGGGAAATATTTATTTTGATATTTTTAGTATTTTTGATGTATTATATATATTTTAAAATTATATAAAAATTAATATGGGCGGACCAGGTCGGGCCCGAGTTTTAACATTTTTATCCGAGTCGAGCTTAGGCAAAATTTTAGGCTCATTTTTCGGGTCGGGTCGGGCCCGAGCCTAGCAAACAAGCCTAAATTTTTAGTTGAACCCAACCCGGCCCAGCCCATGCACACCTCTAAGTAATTGACTCAAATGCAAAATATCCTTTATTTTATGTCTTTATTATTACTATTGTCGCAATATTATATTAGAATTATTTTTGTATTAATAAATATTCAACTTAAATTATAATAAAATATAAAAAAATTATAATATCCCTTTGATAAAAATCATGAAATATGAAATATAAATTTAAAAAAAATTGTTGAATATTTATAATTAATATATATGAGGGGTAAATTTATAATTTCGCACCAACTTTTAAAAAGTCAAAAGCTACCATTTTATTTTTTTATTTGACCTGAAAAGTTAATTTAAAAAATTGGTTTGACTTGAGAAATTTCTTATTTAGCGTTATCTATAAGTTTCCACTCCAAAAAGGTCACACCTCACTCCAAAAGTTGGTTTGACCATTTGCAATTCTCATTTTGCAAAGAAAGAAAAACATATAGTTTTGATCTCTTTACTAAGCTGAAGTTTAGAATTTAATATTTATATTTTAATTTGATATAATTTAATTTTGTATTTTTATTATCAAATAATTAATAGTTAATTATATCAATTAAAATATTGTTGTGAATTTTTCGAGTTTAACAAGATGTTTTCTTTAAATAAAAAAATCAATGTTAGATATTAATCAAAAAGGATCTCTACAAAATGAATAGATGTTCATGGTCTTTGATTTTCATCTAGCCCAAATAGTATCATATCTCTTTAAAAAGGCTAGTTATTCCTTAGTTGGTGGTTCGATCCATATCATACACGACTTCATCGATTAATTAACTATACATCTTTCAGGTACATACTTTTTCCACTAACCGAGGCGCTCTTACTCCGTGAATGCTCGAGGCTCTTCGCGGAGTCAGGAGACAAAACTCGGGTCCTGAGACAATACTTATGATTGTTGTGGGCAATATCGACCGCTCGGCGGACGACCCTTCGGAGACTTCTCCCAAAGGAGTTGACCCCCCTCAACATAAAAAAGGCTCAAGTGTTACCATGTCTCCTTGAAAAGGCTAGTCATGCCTTGATTGGTGGCTCAACCAACATCTTGTGACTTCATCGATTAATTATCTACACGTCCTTCAGACATGTACGCTCTCCACCAACCGAGGCACTCCTACTCGTGAACCTTCGGGGCTCTCTATGGAGTTGAGAGACAAAACCTGGGTCTTAAGATAATACTTACAATTGTTGGATGTGGTACTAACCGCCCAACGAATGACACTTTAGAGACTTCTCCAGAAGGAGTTGACCCCCTTAAACAATAAAAAGACTCAAGTGGTACCATATCTCCTGGAAAAAGCTAGTTATGCCTCGATTGGTGGTTCAATCTGCATTGCATGCGGCTTCATTGTTTAATTATTTACGCATCCTTCAGGTATGTACTCTCTCCACCAATCGAGGCGCTCCTCCATAACCTAGGGGCTCTCTGTAGAATTGGAAGACAAAACCCAGGTCTCAGGACAACACCTACGATTGCTGGGGGTCGTACCGATCGCCCGGTGGACAACATTTCGGTGACTTCTCCCAAAGGGTTCGATCCCCTTCGACAATAAATATAGTAAAAGATGGAAGCACTATTATATTAATATTAATTTTTTTTATTAAAAGAGGGCTTTTAAGTAATTTTTAATTGAATTGATGTCAAATTGACTTGTTATATCAATTTAGTAAAACACTTTATGTAAGTATAGATAGATATATTATTTTTAAAGTTTTTTTATTATCATAAAACATTAGAAAAAGGGAAAGAATTGACTAGGTTTGAACCCGTGTCCCGGTGAGCAAGGCCGAAGCCAGAACAAATTTTTAGGGGGGCCGAATGAAATTTTAAATTTTTATAGTCTATATCTTTATAATTTTTAAAGGATTAAATTGAATTTTTATAATTTTAAAGAGCAGAAGTGAAATTTTACCTTTACTAATTTAAATTTTTTTAAAAAATTTAAGGGCCTAAATAAAAATTTTACATTTTAAGGGAGCCGGTCCCCTACCAGCACCCTTAAATCCGCCTCATAACGGTGAGTGCTAAATGTGAACTTTAACCACAACTCTAACCAAATCTTGGCAACACAATTCACAATATCTATCTAAACTATACTCTCTTTTATTTTATTTTTTTGGCTTAAATGGAAAAAAACCCCGCAAACTATAACATTTTTCCCAGTACCTAAATTCTTTTTTTTTATTTATTTATCATTTTAGGTACCTAAACTTTCATTCGATTAACACTATTTGCCTTCTCAGTTTAAAAAAACTCCATCAGCCAATTGGTGCCTGCAATGTATCATCTTTAAATTGTATCTTACATTGTAATTTTTGCAACAAAAAAAGAAAAAAAAAACTAAAGTTAAAAACAATTGTATTTACCTAAATTAATTCACCCAACCCAAAAAAATTATCCATTCCCAAATCATTAATCGATTCAATTCAAAGTAGATACCAAACAATATATATATATATATAAATATATATCATTAAAGAAGAAAAAAGAAATTAATCACGTGAGAAAGAAAATGTATGAGAATGAGATGGAATCTTGATTTTGTTGAGGTTAATATATATTTTTAAAAATTTTAAGCTTTTTTAAATATTTAATAAAATTTTATTTTAATTTCATAATATATATTATTTATTTTTATAAAATATGGCAAGTTTTGATTGGCCAATAGAATTTTTTTTAATGTTCGCTGACGAAAAGATTAATAGTGTTAATAGAATGAAAATTTAAATACTTAAAATGACCAAAAACAAGTTTAATTATTTAAGTCTTGAAAAAAAAAAAAAAAAAAAAAGGATGTGCTTAATTATCTACCCCAACCGTGTTATAATTATTAAATGAGTTGATTTGATAAGTTAATTCTACATTTCGGTTCAATTAAGATAATTATTTAAAAAAATTAAATAAACTGAAATTTACTTCAAAAATTATCACACATGTAACATTAAGATGTCATATGTTACACTCAATTTTACTTTAAGATTTGATAAATTATAAATTTATATGTAAATTTTAATTTAACCTGTAAGTTGATACTTGAATTTTATTTTAATATTATGTGTGTATCATATTTTAAATTTACTTCAATTGTAAGTAAAAAATTAAATGGTAAAATTTTACCATTAGTCTTGTACTATGTGTAAATTACGGATTTAATTGTTGTACTCTAGTTTAGTCAATTTTAATTTCTATAATTTTCAAAATTTAAATTTTTAGTTTTAATCAAATAATAGCAATTAGATTCCTTAAGTTAAATTCTATTATTTCCAAAATCTTTTGCAACAAACTTGTAATTACATATGTAATGTCATGTCAACTTGCTTTTTTTATATAATTCTCGTAAAAAAGTAACATCATATTAGTTAATAGATTTAATGAATACTTCTTAAGTCAATACTAAAATTTCAAATTTTGAAAAGTGTATTGATTAAAAATGATCAAATTATATTATAAAAACTAAATCCATGATGTGACTACTAATAAAATTTGACATAATGGATTTAACTACTACTACTGTTTGGATCAGGATTAGAATTTCAAATTTTAAAAAGTAAAAAAACTAAAAATGTAACATCCATACCTAACCTGATCATCAGGTTCGAGCTACGAGATGTCACATTCGTTGTTGGAACAACTACAGTCCCAATTTCTATTGACTCAACAATTTATATTCATTAGCAAGATCATTACATCATTATAACATACCATATACTCTTATCTGGGGTTAATACACGCTTACGAAAGCTTTTTCAATAATATGAGACCATTTGAGTACTAAAATATAAAGTTTCCAACTTTACCAAACTAGTGACGTAACCATGAGGATATCATGCCATGACATTAATGACAACGCGTTGGTGTCGCGATTTTAATGGTGCAAATTCGTGACTTCAAACAAGGGACGTCGTGACATTGAATGCTAGTGTCGTGACATCCCATGGTCTTGCGATTATGAAGTCAGACACCAACAACTCAAACATCCTTAATTTTTAACTTGGTAAAATACAAAAAATAATTGATTCTAAGACCCAAAAGTTATTGAACTCAATATCATATATGTTCAATTACATATTTTTAACCATGAAAACATTAACCATTCATATACCATTTTACTATTGTACACCTAAAACACCAAGTTGACCATTTACAACCTTAAAATGGTTTAAACCTAGGTACATGCCATTTATCAAAATATGAGGAACTATACAAACTTTGTTGAGTCAAGGGCTACGAATTGGATGTTGAATTCGCCTCTCAGGACTTTGAGGTCCACCTATACCTACACTCAGAATAAACAAAATGGTACGCTGAGTGATAAAGCTTAGTGGTACTTTCATGATTCAAGTGAATATAACAAAAGTATTAATCAAATGCAATTCAAGTTCAACCTTTAGCCATATCACATAAACATTCATGCCAAAAGCTTCTATTATAAATTGTAATATGCATATAACCATTTTGTACATAAATTCATTTGATATTAGCATTTAGACTTATCATATCATTCTATTCAACATAAAGGTATACATATCTTCATTTCATAACATACTAATTTCTCATTCTCGAATCTATTGATTCATTATATTCCCATATCGGTGTTTGATTTGGTATCCTAAGTGTAGCAATTTCATCAATGTACACTTGTAATTTTTTCGAACATATTGGTTAATAAAATAATTCACGGATTACATTAATATATTTTGTATAATGTTCTCATATAGTTTTCACATACAAAGCAAAATAGAAGCAAATATTTGCTCACTATTTGTCTAAGTGGTATTACATGGTCGGATCGTAATATGAAAAGACAAATTATATTATTAGATGAACCTAAACATGTCTTTAGTCTAATCGAAAATGAGCAAACCAATTGAAAGACTAATATGATGTCTATCAAGTCCAATCAAGGAGATGTCTTGTCTTAGGCATCGGAGTGGATGACTCCCAAAAGATAGAGACATAGATGTGACTGATTGGACTGGTAGTACATCAAAGTAGACCCAAGAAGTGGGACTTGAACCCAAGACCTCAAGCACACACCCAGAACACTTAGCCACTGAAGTAGATACTTAATTGTGACAGATTTCACAGAAAAAAGTTAAATTAATCAGGGCGTTACAAGATCCTGAATCTGTTTATGGATGTATTCACTTGTGACGTTCATGTTAGAAAAATTCCGATTTGAAAATGGTTTTCTTGCACAGTAAAAAATTAAAATTTTGAAAACTATCTTATGATATTTATAGCAATAAAACCTAACCGAATTCATACTTGTGTTTTAGGCTTAGCGGACATTTTTTGTTCCCAACTTTCATGTAACACCACTTACCCGACTTGATCGCCGGGTTCGAGCAATAGAGTACCACATTTATTACCGGATCAACTACTGAAATTTCACAATAAAAGCATCATTTCACTTCATCAATCATGCAATCAATCAATAATACAACATATAATCACATGAACAGTCCTTTTCAAGTCTTATATAAGCATAGAATGCTTTAAAGTCAACTCAATATCAAATAGAGACCTTTTTGTAATACTTTTAAAATTTTAGATCAAGTAAGTTATAAACGAATCATTCAAATACTCAATCATGTCATAAACCTAAATATTGTAATATACAATTAAGCTTGAGCCTTACTTGAGCTTAAGAAAGCTATTTTGTAGACCCGAGCATGAATTAGGACCAAACTGTAAGGTTTTGAAAGTTTAGATTCCACGTCGTGATGTGACCTTTTTTATGTCATGACATCGTCAATGTAACGCCTTGAATAATTTATTTTTGTTTCTGTAAATCCTAACATAAATGAGTATCTGTTTCAATGGTTAAGTGACTGGTGTGTGTGTTTGAGGTCTTGGGATTCAAGTCCTACTTTTGGCAAATTCTGTTATTTTTTATCCTAGCCTTATTCCTACCGAGTAGGCTTATGTTATATTTCTGGTAAACTTATATTAAAATGAGCATGCTGGTTCGAGTGGTAAGGCGTTAAGTTACCATAGGGTCCTATGTTCAATTTCCTACGTGAACGTGGATGATATTTTTGCTGCGATTGTGAGATAGAGGTTTAGTGGAGGTAGAATTCTGAGGTAGTGGAGGTGGTTAGTGGGTAGGATTCTGGGGGATTTAGGTATTAGTGGGTAGTTGGGATAATTTCATCAAATTATATCTTCTTTTTTTTTTTTAAATTTCTCTCTCTTCCCAAAAATTAATTGTGTTTCTGACGTTTTCTTCCTCTTCTTCTGTTCACTATCAAATTTTTTCTCCTTTCTCATTTTTTTCTGATTTTGTCATAAATTTTTTTGCGCAATTCGTTGTGTCACGATTTTCGGTACTCATTCTTGGTTTGGTAAGTGGTACGTTTTGTTGTTTCGTGTGTAACCTTCAACTTTTGCAAAGCATTTGTGAAAGTTCTGTTGCAATGACATAATGATGTGTAGTTAAGAAATTTGATGTTTTTACGGATATCATGTAGGAGAAGCTATGAAGGAGGAAGTTTCGTTTCGAAAACTTGAACGGTATAAGCAGTGGTTTGTCGTCGACAATAAGTCAGTTTTATTGTTAGATTTTTGTTGACGAATTTATTAATCAAACTACAAATTGGTGTTGGGTATTTTCTTTTTAGGTTTTGGAAGTCTCCGGATTACTTTCGCATCAAAATCATACCAGCTATGTACTTTAAACATGAAAAATCAAGGTTTGGCAAAAGCCGAAATCTGGGTCTGTGAACGCCACACGGGCGTGTGGCCAATTGTATGGCTTGCCGTGTACGAGACACAGCCTTGTGACTAATGAATGTGTGGTCGTGTGCTCGACATGGCCGTGTGAAGGTGTGAGTAAGGCCATATGGGCTAGACGGGCTAGTCCAGGTTAGGCGTGTGGGCTACATGGGCATGCCACACAGGTGTGTGAGTTTTAGGCCAGGCCGAGTAAGCCACATGGGCAAGGCCATTCTAGGCGTATGGGCCTAGAATTCTGAAATTTTTCCTAAGGTCGCATAGGTCGTTCCGATCGACTGTGGACCTACCGTAGGGTCAGTAAGGGCTAACGAAACCCTTTGTCATGTGATCTAATACTCTAATTGTCTGATTTGAGTAGGAAAATGATATGTATACCTGAGTGTAATATTAAATATGTATTTATCTGTATACAAACATGTTAAGCATGTTTATTCTGTTATTTTTGCATTTGTATTTTGTATCAGTGTTTGGGGTGGGATTTGTATATGTGGAGGAAGTGATCTGGATCATGACTTTTCACCTATATTTTGATAGCTTGACTGCATATTATCTGTTATGTGTTGTATCAACACTATATAGTATGTAGGGATGGGTGGGTGTTTTTAACCCCACATGATGTGATGAGATGGACAAAGATGGTGTATGTGTAGAGGATAGGCGTAGGATTCTGTATATCTCTTCTGTTTATTTGATTCTGATCACATTGCTCTGATCAGATGCAAGCTTCGAGATTGGGTTTTGTTCAGCCTCAGAGGGTAGTACAGCAGCCACTTAGGGGCCATGGACCAACTAGGGGTAGTAATGCTATGAGATGAGGACAGAGAACACTGGGCAGATGTGCTAATCAATTGAGGTGAGGCAATCTGCATTGGCTTATGTTGCTCGACGCCGAGAGGACAGAGATGCCCCTGATGTGATCACAGGTACATTTTTTATTTTTGATGCTTCATATACTGCTTTGATAGACATAGGTTCTACTCATTCCTATGTAGCTAGTTATGTTTCCGAGAACTTGGGGATTATTGTTGAGTGTACTTATGGTGAGATCTCTATGCTAAGTCTGTTGGGACAATATGCTCAGATAAATAGACTTTATAGGAATATTCTGTTAGAAATACAAGGGGTTGTGTTTCCGGCAAATTTTATGGAGCTACCGTTTGGGGAGTTCGACTTAATTCTAGGTATGGACTGGTTGATAGAGCATCGAGTTAGCTTCGATTGTGTGACTAAGAGTGTTGTTCTGAGGACTGAGGATGGTAAGGAAGTGGTTGTGATTGGTGAGCGTCGAGATTACTTATCTAATGTTATCTTCGCTCCAGTGGCCGAGAAATTGGTTCGAAAAGGGTGTAAGGCGTATTTGGCCTATGTCAATGTTTCAGTTTCTAGGGACCTTTCTGTCGAAAATATTAGAATAGTGAGGGAATTTTTGGATGTTTTTTCTGAGGGTTACCGGGTTTACCTCCGAATAGGGAAGTTGAGTTCGGTATTGAGCTTCTATCAAGTATAGCTTCGGTGTCTATTGCTTCATACTGTATGGCACCGAAAGAGTTTACGGACCTTAAAGTTCAACTTTAAGAGCTTCTGGATCGTGGTTTCATCTATCCTAATATGTCTCCATTGGGGGCACCGATTCTGTTTGTGAAGAAAAAGGATGGTACCATGAGGATGTGTATCGACTACCGATAGTTGAATAAACTAACTGTGAAGAATAAGCACATACTTCCGAGTATTGACGGCCTATTTGATTAGTTTCGTGGGGCTGTGGTATTATTGAAAAAAGATATTCGTTTTAGGTATCATCAGCTTAGGGTTAAGGAAGCTGATATTCATAAGACGACTTTTAGGACTCGTTATGTGTACTATGAGTTCCTAGTTATGCCCTTTGGTTTGTCAAATGCTCCAGTTGCATTCATGGATTTGATGAACCGAGTTTTTCAGCCGTATCTAGATCAGTTCGTCATAGTCTTTATCGATGGTATTTTGGTGTACTCTTAGACTGAAGATAAGCATGATGAGTGTCTTAAGGTAGTGCTTTAGATACTTTGAGAGAAACAACTCTAAGCTAAGTTGAGCAAGTGTGAGTTCTAGTTGCGAGAAGTAACTTTTTTGAGGCACGTGGTTTCTGCTGAGGGGATTTGAGTTGATCCTAGAAAGATTTAGGTTGTGCTTTATTGGAAACAGCCTAAGAATGTTTCTGAGATTCGTAGTTTTCTGGGTCTTGCGAGTTATTATCGGAGTTTTGTTGAGGGGTTCTCACTGATTGCAACTCCTCTGACTAAGCTTCTGCGTAAGAATGTTTCTTTTGTTTGGACTAACGCGCAGTAATCGAGCTTCAAAAAGCTCAAGTCCGTTCTAACTCAAGCTCCTGTTCTGATACAATCTGAATCTGGTAAAGAGTTTGTTTTATATAGTGATGCATCGCATGTCGGTTTGGGATGTGTACTGATACAATGCATCCTGTCAGCTTAAGTTACACAATGGGAATTATCCGACGCATGATCTCGAGTTAGCCGCTATGGTGTTTGCATTAAAGATCTAGAGGCACTATCTGTATGGTGAGAGGTGTATTATCTACACCAATCACAAGAGCTTCAAGTACCTCCTTACTCAGAAGGAGTTGAATCTTAGATAGCGTCGATGAATTGAGTTGCTCAAATATTATGACTGTTCGATAGAGTATCATCCTGACAAGGTCAATGTGGTGGCCGATACTCTCAGTAGGAGAGCGATGACTAATTTGAGAGCGATGTTCAGTCGTCTTAGTTTGTTTGATGAAGGGGGTCTATTATCTGAGTTGCAAGTTAAGCTGACTTAGATTAAACAGATTTGAGAAAAGCAGTTAAGGGATGAGTCTTTGAGTTTGCAGTTTTGTCAGGTTGAGAGTGGCAACGCATCTGATTTTGGACTGAATAAGGATGAAGTTCTATGTTTTCGAGGACGGGGTTGTGTACCAAACTATTCTAATTTAAGACAGCCGATTTTGAGGGAAGCGCATAGTAGCCCTTATGCTATCTGTATTAGTGGCCAGGTTTGAAACGAGAGGTAACAAATTTTATTGCTCGTTGTCTGACGTGCTAGCAAGTTAAGGTTGAGCACCAGTTACCTTCGGGTTTGCTTCAACCTACTAAGATTCCCTTATGGAAGTGGGAACGAGTGACGACGGACTTCGTTAGTGAGTTGCCCTTGACACCCACTAAGAAGGATTCTGGTTTGGTCATCGTGGATTGATTGACCAAGTCCACCCATTTTATTCTGATTTGGATGGACTACTCTTTGCAAAAGTTAATGAAGCTCTATATTTTTGAGATTGTGAGACTGCATAGGGTTCTGGTTTTGATTATCTCTGATAGGGATCCTCGCTTTACTTCTCCATTTTAGAAGAAACTGTATGAAGCTCTGGGTCTGAGATTGGACTTCAGTACTGTGTTCTATCCTCAAATCGATGGTCAATATGAGAGGGTGATTTAGATACTGGAGGATATGTTTCAGAGCTGTGTGATTGATTTCTGAGGTAGTTGGGAGGATTTTCTGCCGTTAGCTGAGTTCGCCTATAACAATAGTTTCCAGTCTAGCATTCAAATGGCACCTTACGAGGCTTTGTATGGTCGTAAGTGTTGTACTCTATTATGTTGGACTAAGTTAGGCGAGCGTCGAATTTTGGATCTTGAATTGGCTTCTAAGACTAAAAATTAGGTTAGGCTGATTTGGAATCGTCTGAAGGTGGCTTCTCATAGACAAAAGTCTTATGTAGATTTGAAAAGGAGAGATATCAAGTACTCTGTGGGGGAATTTGTATTTTTTAAGGTATCTCTGTGGAAGAAAGTTCTAAGGTTTGGTCGTAAGGGCAAGTTAAACCCTATGTTCATTGGGCCGTATCAAATTTTGAGACGCGTGAGACTGGTTGCTTAACAGTTAGAGCTACTTCCAGAGTTAGACTGTATCTATGATGTGTTTCACGTCTCAATGTTGAGGCGGTATCGGTCTAATCTATCTCATGTTTTTGTTGAGGAGATCGAGGTTAGACCGGATTTGACTTTTGAGGAGGACCCAATTTAGATTTGGATCGAGTTATTAAGGTTCTGAAGAGGACGTCCATACCGTTAGTGAAGGTTCTGTGGCAGAATCATGGCACTGAGGAAGACACGTGGGAACTTGAGACTCGATGCGTCAGCAATATCCTTATTTGTTAAGATCAGGTAAATTTTGAGGCCGAAATTTCTTTTAGGGGGTAGAATTGTAACGCCCTGAATAATTTATTTTTGTTTTTGTAAATTTTAACATAAATGGGTATATGTTTCAGTCGTTAAGTGATTGGCAAATTCTGTTATTTTTTATCCTAGCCTTATTCCTGTTGAGTAGGCTTTTGTTATATTGTTGGTAAACTTATATCAGAATGAGCCTGCTGGTTCGAGTGGTAAGGTATTAGCTTACCCTAGGGTCCCGTGTTAGATTCCCTGTGTGAGCGTGGATGATATTTTTGCTGCGATTGTAAATTAGAGGTTCGGTGGAGGTAGAATTCTGAGGTAGTGGAGGTGGTTAGTGGGTAGGATTCTAGGGGATTTAGTTATTAGTGGGTAGTTGGGATAATTTCATCAAATTATATCTTATTTTATTTTTTTTAAAATTTTATCTCTTCCCAAAAATTGATTGTGTTTCTTACATTTTCTTCCTCTTTTTCTGTTTACTGTTAATTTTTTTTCTTATTTTTTTCTTATTCTATCACAAATTTTTTGCACAATTCATTGTGTCTCAGTTTTCGGTACTCATTCTCAGTTTGGTAAGTGGTGCGTTTTGTTGTTTCTTGTGTATCCTTCGATTTTTGTAAAGCGTTTGTGAAAGTTCTGTTGAACTGACATAACAATGTGTAGTTAAGAAATTTGACCTTTTTGCGAGTATCGTGCAGGAGAAGGCTGTGAAGGAGGAGGTTTCGTTCTGATGACCTGAATGGTATAAGCAGTGGTTTGTCGTCAGCAGCAAGTCAGTTTCGTTGTTGGATTTTTGTTGACGAATTCGTTAATCAAACTAGTAAATCGGTGCTGGGTATTTTGTTTTTAGGTTTCGAAAGTCTATGGATTGCTTTCACATCAAAATCGTGCTAGGTATATACCCTAAACACGAAAAATTGAGGTTTGGTGAAAGCCAAAAATTGGGTCAGTCGACGCCACACGAGCATGTGGTCGACCGTGTGGTTGGTCGTGTGCGAGACACTGCCGTGTGACTGTCGAAGGTGTGGCCATGCGTTTGACATGGCCGTGTGAAGGTGTAAGTGTGGCCGTGTGGGCCAACACGGGCATGCCACACGGGCGTGTGGGTTTTGGGCCAGGTCGTGTGAGCCACATGGGCAAGGCCATTCTGGGTGTGTGGGCCCACACGGGCATATGGGCCCAAAATTTTGAAATTTTTTCTAAGGTCGCACGGGTCGTTCTGATCGACTGTGGATGTACCGTAGTGTCAGTAGGGCTAATGGAACCCTTTTTCATGTGATCTAATACTCTGATAGTCTGAGTTGAGTAGGAAACTGATATGTATGCCTGACTGTACTGTTAAGTATGTATTTATCTGTATACGAGCATGTTAAGCATGTTTATTCTGTTATTTTTGCATTTGTATTATATATCTGTGTTTGGGGTGGGATTTGTATATGTATAGGAAGTGATCTGTACGATGACCTTTCGCCTATATTCTGGTAGCTTGACTGGATATTATTTGTTATGTGTCGCTTCGACACTATATGGTGTGCAAGGATGAGTGGGTGTTTTTAACCCCACATGGTGTAATGGGATAGACGGAGATGGTGTGTAGAGGATGGGGGTAGGATTCTGTATATTTGTTCTATTTATCTAATTTTGATATCTGTATCTGTTATGGACTTAGGTCCAAATCTATATCTGACTGTATATGAAATTTTGTGTATGTTGCATGACTATTTCTGTTGGGTTACACATTGAGTTTATGAAACTTACATCTATTTGTTTGTTTTGTTCAAGTAATCCACAGACTTAGGTGGGTCAGTGCGACGGAGGCTCAGTGGTGACCACTCGACAAGGAACTATTTTTATTTAATAATAATGGTTTAATTTTAAAATCTGGTTTTTTGAGAGTTTTTAATTTTTGGGACTCTCTAGACTGTTTGGTTTTAACTTTTGAATTTAGATTTTGTTTTGCTTTCTTTTAGAAACACTTTACGCAAACAAATAGTTTTAACAAATGGGTTTTTGGAAACACGAGCTTGGTTTTGGTTTTAAAAGAATTTCAAATTTTCGCTGCGAAATAAATGGTTAACTTTAAAGAACATCATATAACGGTTTCAGTAATGTATATGTATAAATGAATATGTTTTATAATACTTGGACATTTTGCCAAATAACTAAACATGGTTTTATCGAAGTATCATCAGTTTCAAAACCCTTCTTCGTAACACTCCTGATTTCGACCATAACGTCTAGGCTGTGTTTGGGGTGTTACAGTCAAAACAGTGAGTCATGTCATGATGCCGGACCACTTGACCTTAGGACATAACAAACTGTCTATCAATGTTGCAATGAAAGGTATTTCACATCGAGACGATGACTCTTTTTGTTATGAAAATTTTCCATTTAGTACATATTTCATGCTAAGCCAAACCTTGAGCTTATTTAGTGCATATATACACATCTAAGCTAACACAAAACCATTTAAAGGCATTCCCAAACATTCATTTATCATTACTCAATTCAAACAATTCTAATTACCAAAGCAACATGAACATAATTTTTGCACCAAAACTTATCAAAACTACTTGCTTAATTCAAGCTTACCTAACACGTAACACCCTATACACGGCCCAGTTGCCGAGCCCAAGAAACATAATGCTACTTCAAACATCGCAACTGATGCATATTCACACAGTCTCAATTACATACAACAATCGCCACATCCAATCGATAACAGAAGTTTTTGAGTCTAAAATTCATTAAGAAACCTTGAAAACAACTTAATAGATACTAACCCGCAGTAGGAACAATTTAAAAACATGTTTAGGGACCATTTAATGAAATTTCCAAAGACACCACATTGGTATCAATACATTATTGCATGTATCGATATTTATGGAGACTAGTATTAATACCATTAAGAAAATCGGTACCTTTTTTGCATTATGTTTTTCCAAAAATTTTAAAACCAAATAAATTATCGATACAAGGCAAAAGTATTTGTATTTTTACCCTGAGTATAGATACTCGTGAAAGGGTATCGATACCAAAAGGAGCTATTATTTCCTGCACATTCGTTCCAACATGGAGGTATCGATACATATGCCTCGATTACCGATACCTCTGGACATTTCGTCCAAAATCATAGCAAAACAGGATATTTTACATACTTAAATGTTTTCCTCTTCAACATGCATCAAATAACAAATCATCTAACATCAAAATGATCATAACCATAGTCCAAAATAAAACCTTTACCTCAATTTAATTAAACTATAACAAAACCAGTAGAATAATGGTAAACATCCATCAAATCCTAAAGTCTGTAATCATATCAAAACATTAAAGACATAATAAGCATAACCAACCAAAATTCTAGCCACATTGCCTTTATTTCCACGGTTCAAAGAATAGTTAAAATGTCACCTACTTAATTTACTAACCTAACTTAGATCACTTTCTTGGAACCACACCACTCACACCGTAACGCTAAATGTCTGCAATGGTTTATAATAGAGTGTGTGAGCTTAAACAAGCTCAGTGAATGTACAGAATTACCGCAAATACACACAATACCATACGTTAAATGAAAGCCACAAAAGACATATTCTCAGCAGTGTTTAACTATAGTGCCAACCTAACCATATTTATGCATCACTTACTAATACATCTAACATTGTATTCACATAATTACACATGCATCACATTTCACACACGATTCATTAATCGATAAATTGACAACTTGAGACATAAAAGTGGGCTCTACCACCACACATTGGATACATGGATCTCCAACGCACCAATGACTCGAAGAATCGAACATATCCCAAAAGTGTAGCATCAAGCTAACACTCTCCAACACACAAGCATATCCTGGTGAATGGAGCTTAGCTCACATTCCCTTATCTCTCCAAACTGTTCCGGGCCTTAATGCCCTAAAATCACAACACAAGGGTGAGTACTCACATAATCCTATGGCATGCCAACTATATCCACCGGTCTCAAAAGATCACAAGGCCAAACTATCAGTAATTATACATATTTTATTACTTACCATTTTCTGCACACTTTCATTGCACATTTACATTATAAACCCAACATTATCACATTTACTTGGCATGTTTACATGCTATCAACTAATATATTTCACAAGAGTTAACACAATATATGTCACATATCACATGAACACATTACACTATTCAATCCGCATTACATAGTCATAATTTTGCAATATAAAATGAGAAGACTAAGAAAGATTACACTCGAAACTTAGGATAGGGGTTTAGGCTACTCCTAAGCTCTCATTTAACACTATGAATCATGTCTACAAGCAGCGATTCCAAACACTCAATGTTCACGTTTTCACCTATTTGTCGAAAGCTTAAACTAGTTTTTCCTTGCCTTTCGCCTTACTTGAAGAAGGTCCTAACAACTCTGAAGCTTCACACATATCAACCACACAATATACAAAATTATTTAATAGCTATAACCACATCTCAGCAAGCAAAAACGTAGGCCTAAGGCTAGTTCCTATTGAAACTGAAATTTTCGAATAGCATAGTCGAAACTCAAATATCCCAATTCCTACTCATTCTTATTGCTCAAAACCAATTCTAATCATCTAGTTACTCTTCTAAGAATAATCCTCAACCTTCAAACCTCACAAAACTACTTAGATTTATGGTTTCGAAAATTTGACATACATGACTAATTTTTAATGGAAACTCAACAATACCTTTGAATTTTTTAATGAAACTTTAATAAGAGTTTAAAAACCTTCTAATCACAACAAAACAAGTTGAAAAACACTTTGAAACAATAATTTCATTCAAAATCTCGAATTTCACCATTAACTACCCAAATTTCGACTTCTACCCAAAACCTTTGATTCAATGGCTTAAAACTCGATTTAAATGACTAGATTACTTAAAAATCTATTAGGAAAACAAAACATTACATTGATTGAGGGAAAAAAAGTGTTCAATAGAAAGTTCAAAAAACCCACAAGTTCGATGACAAGGAAAGTAAGAGTGTTCTTTGTGCTCTTCTTGGTTTTCATAGGGGGTTTAATGTTTAAAGGATGATGAAAATAAAAAGAATTGAAGTTTGGAAGATCAAAATAGGTGAATGATATTTGGGAACTTCAAGAAGCGACAAAAAAAATGGAGGAAAAGGGTTTTGTGAGTTTCCTGTAGGTGGAGGGTGGGAATAGTGTATTTTTAAAATTTTGGTATATTTACCTTTGTGGTACTCTCAATTTTAACCCATTTTTCAAAAGAGTCCACATTTTACAAGTAACGGTCTTTTCCTCATTATTTTCACAAATTAGTTTAGTTTTCAAAAAGCCATGGATGAAGACACTTTCAGGTTACCACATTTCTGAATTCTCGAACACATTTTGGAGCCAAAATTCTAAAACTACCCTTGAAACTTCTAGACCCAATTTCGGGATGTGACATAACATACATATGCCATTTGAAATAATCATTTTTCATAACATTATGCATCAAACCATACCATTACATTCCATTCCAATACCTTAACACACAATTTCTCAATCAAACAAACATTTATATGTCATTAAAGTTCTTAAGTAATCATTCCACTTGTAAACATTCAATCCTTCTCCTATTGCACTTTCAATTAATTTCACCAATATAACCATAGTAATTTTTTTCAAAATTTTCCAATCATAAGATCCACATGCAATATAACATATTACCAAGCTTACACACATACTTATAAATGCCTATGGACAAGTCCAAAATCAAACATTCAACAAGGTTCAAACCAAAATCAACCAACCAAGATAAACACTTATATCAACCCTATATACATGCCACATAACCGAATATAAAATGGTTAAAAGAGCTATCGAACCGATAACGGGATAGTGTAATCTTCTCGACGATCCATTTGACACGTTTCGCGAGTTAGCCATCAAGGAAACAATAGGGTAAGCATTACAAATGCTTAGTAAGTTCACAGATATTTAAACAACAACTTACCTCAAATTACAACATAATTTGATAAGATACTAGCTTTATGAGTTTGCCTAAACATGACAACCACATATAAACCATGTGAGTATCAACATATATAGCATCTTATAATAAATCAAACATATATCATTCCCAGTCACTTATAACCAACATTTATTCAATTAAATATAAATTTCATATCATTTTCTATCTATTATCACTAGTACATCCAATTTCAATATAATGTTATTCACTATTTCATTTCATTATTCAATTTTCGAATAAAATCATTAATTCATCACATTTTCATATTGGCCCTTCAGGCTCGTATAATAAATTCGCATGATCTTTTATAAATCACAACATGTATTTGTATCATCAAATCATATTACCAACACAATCCTTATATCATTTATCCCATTTACCCTTTATACCTCTATTAACCTGACTCGTACTTTGACGGATATACGGATCCAACCAATCACATTAGTTTGGCACCTAGTGCCTCATCGGACAATGTCGAAGTAAATAGTTTGCGTCCAACGCTCATCAATGTGTTTGACACCCAGTGCCTTATCAGAATAACCAAAGTAATTTCGCACCCAGTGCCTCATCGACACATATTCGAAGTAACCCTAAGCTCTTCTTATTCTATGGCATGCCAACTATATATGATTCTACCCGAACAATTAATAGGGTAACCATTTTCAATTTCCATTATAAGCCAATTTCTCAATTCAATAATATATGTTCAATAGCCAATCACCAATACATATCAATATATCAACAATTTTGTTTATAAAAAAAAATATTTTTAAACTTTTTTAAAATACAATTTTTTTAAATATTTTTTTTACATTTTTGTAACAATATTACCAATTTCAACTAAATTATTTTCAATTATCGTATTTTTTAAAATTTTTATAAATTAGATTTTTTTTTCTAGGTTATATATATTTATGAATTTTTATATATGTATTTCTATTTTTATATTTTTTAATGTGTATATACATTTAAGGAAAAAATATTTATTTTTGTTTTGCATAAAGATGCCATGTAACACTTTGTGATTGGTTGTAAGATTTTTTTTTTTAACATCTGCAATATATATATATATATACTAAAAAATATATTGGAAGTATACTTTAGGTATCAAATTGGGAAGTGATCAATACTTTCAAGTACCAAATTGGGAAAAAAAAATTAAATGCCAAAATGAAAAAATAAATATAGTTTGAGGTCCAAATTGTGAATTAAGCCAATCATTAAATACAAACAAATACTACATCATCATCTAACCTTTTGAAATTTTACCTTTGATGGTATTTGTTTTATTTTTTTCCGGACTAAAATAACACTAGCTCAATGAAGTGGATAAAAATAAGCATAGATTATTATAAAAAATCATTTATATAAATACCAATAAATAAAATCGATGCGCAGTTAAATAAAGAAAATATAAGTAGTATTATTTTTAATTAAAAGAAAATACATAACAAACTATATATTTTTAAGGTGACAATAAGATTAAGGATCTGAAATGCGCAGTGTACGCTTGTCCTTTAGAATCGTTCATACGTCGCTTGGGCAGAACTCGTAATGAGTTCGAACAAATAACTCTGATTCCTTTCTCACAAAAGAAAAAGAAAAAGGGAAAAAAAAAAAAGCTTCGTTAAACAAACATGGCAGACAGTGACGATATACCAGAGTCAACCGTTCATAACATATTGGAGCAAGATACCCTGAAGTGGGTTTTCGTTGGTGGCAAAGGAGGTGTGGGTAAGACCACTTGTAGCTCGATTATTTCGATGCTCTTGGCTCGGGTCCGACCCTCCGTCTTGATTATTTCCACCGACCCTGCTCATAATCTCAGCGATGCTTTTCAACAGAGATTCACTAAGACTCCCACTTTGGTCTATGGCTTCAAGAATTTATATGCCATGGTATCCTTTTGCTTTCTGGTTATCCATGTATTTCGCTTTGCACGGTTCTGTTTTTGTTTTAGAATCGTGAGTTCTTTTGTTTTGAAGAAATCAAGCATTGCTCAGTCATGTTTTGTATTTTGATCATTGATCGGTTGAAAAATTAGATACTGTTTCTTTCATCTGAGACCAAGAAAAATTATGTCAGTATGATTTTTATATGTAATCCAGTGATGGGTTCACTCTGGTTAATGCTTGGGCTTCTGCATTAAGGATTTGTTCTTTATTAGAACTTTTACAGAATTCATTGGATATTTTAATTTTCTCAATTTCTTTCTACATGATAGGAGGTAGATCCTAGCGTGGATAATGATGAATTCGGGACGGAAGGAATGGATAGTTTATTTTCAGACTTGGCGAATGCAATTCCAGGAATTGATGAGGCGATGAGCTTTGGAGAAATGCTTAAGTAAGATATCCTTTCTATTCTATTTCATACTTAATAGATTCTAGTAACGACTTCAGAATCACTACGGTCGTACTTATTCAGCAGTATTGTTGAGGCCAGCTCAAGTGGTAGCATGCGCAAACTCTTTAGTTTCCATGGTTCCACATGTTCAGTCGCTTTGTGAACCTGCTAGGGCTCTCGGCAGTGTTGGGAGAGAAAAGTTTGACCGCTTGGAGTGTTTAAGAAATATTGTGATCAATTGTTGTCTGAATGTAATATTTTCCTGTAGATTGGTGCAGACAATGGATTATTCGTGCATTGTATTCGACACAGCCCCAACCGGACATACACTTCGGCTTTTACAGTTTCCAGCTACCTTAGAGAAGGGACTTGAAAAAATGATGTCGCTGAAAAGCAAATTTGGTGGTTTATTGAGTCAGGTATGACTTTTTTAAGTTTTAGTATTTCTTGTCAATTGTCATCCGATATTTCGCAACTGGTCTTCAAGACTTTTTTGTTAACAATGTGCCTATAGATAATAAAATTTTGTTAACTTTTCATTAAAACCACTATTCTTTCTTTAATATCTTTTTTCAAGTGATCAATGCTATCCTCCTATCTTCTAAGTTTGTCTTTGGCATCGTTCTAAGGTTATATGGCATGGAGCTATTACATTCATTCTTTGCATAGCTCACATGTCAGTTCATAGTGTCCTAGTCGGTTTCTGCTCATGAAGTTTAAAACTCATCACGGCAGGTGACCCGTATTTTTGGGGTTGAAGATGAATTTGGGGAGGATGCAATTATAGGGAGGCTTGAAGGCATGAAAAATGTGATTGAACAAGTTAATAAGCAGTTCAAAGACCCAGTAAGATATACCATTCTCTTAGTCTTTTTTCCATACTTTAAACATATGAAGGGCAATTATAGTGCCCTGCTCATGCTTTTTTCTTGTATAATTTCACTTTCCTTCGAGCAGGACTTGACAACATTTGTCTGCGTTTGCATTCCGGAGTTCTTGTCTCTCTATGAAACAGAGAGATTGGTGCAAGAACTCACCAAATTTGAGATTGATACACATAATATTATCATTAACCAAGTACTTTTTGATGATGAAGGTACGCTTTACTTTCTTACTATGTCTATCGGTTTGCTTTCTGTCCCACTGGAGTTGTTGCTTAAGTGAAACGCTTACCATCAATCCCCCTTTCTTTAATTTAAGATGTTGAGTCCAAGTTATTAAAAGCTCGAATGCGGATGCAACAAAAGTACCTTGATCAGTTTTTCATGTTATATGATGATTTTCACATCACTAAGCTGCCATTGCTGCCAGAAGAGGTGAGCTCAAGCTTACTTGATCTGAACATTATACTCTGAATTTTGCATATTGGCATATGTCGGTGATTTCAATAACCCTTAACTACCCCTGTATGGTTATAATAATAGGTTACCGGGGTTGAAGCTCTGAAAAGATTTTCACGCCATTTTATTACACCATATCAACCATCCCTCGAAAAGGGAACTGTAGAAGAGGTAGAGCAAAGACTATCGAGGTTAAAGGAACAGTTGGCCGAGGCTGAAGCCGAACTCGAGAAACTCTAAAAAGGAAAACAAGGTCTGGTTGCTGTTATATGAGTTGGTATGGCACTGCTAAGTTGGGCACATATAAAATTATGATGCCGCATCCTATTTAACTAGTCCGGAACAGAGAAATTAGCATTCCATTTGGTGCTGGCATAGCATCATTTGTTTTAGAAAATTTTGTTTACAATTCTTTTTTCACAATCAACATGCATAACTTGCTCCCATTATATTAAGTTTCAATGTCATGAAGGTATCTTTTTTTTTTTCTTTACACGGTGAAAACCTAAGACAATAAATCTCTCATGGTTAATTGAGAAAGTACAAAACCATTGTAGATATTTCTAAATAATTTTTAGATAAAAATATACATGCTTATAAATATAATAACATGTAAATTTAACTAAAACCGGAATAGAATTTTAACTTTTTTTTTTTTTTTTTTTTTTTTATTATGTTTATCAGGTACTTCAATGTTGTTAACAATTCAAATGGTATATATTTAGTGAACTGGTTGAGTATAGGGACCTCTTCAAAGCTTTCTTTTATAGGCATTAATTGCTAATCACCCAAATTTATTTGAGTTCAAGTTAATTAGTATGAGTTCTAGGGTTCAAACTTGGACTCCGTTTGTTTCACTATGACTTCTGGAAAATGATTTTTGGAAAATGATTTATTTTTTCGGATTAGATGAATCTGTATAAAATATTTTCTGTTGTTTGGTAGATTTCTTAAAAATATTTTATAAAAGTTGTTTTCAATTAAATAAACATACATTTGAGTTTTTTTTTCATTGTTTAATTAAAATTTATTTTTATCTATAATTTTATATTTTACATTGTTTTTGCATATATTAAAAATATTATGTTAAATTCAGATTCATTGCAGTTATTTTTTAATTACATGACTACTAAGTATAATTTTATATTTTACATTGTTTTTGCATATATTAAAAATATTATGTTAAATTCAGATTCATTGCAGTCATTTTTTAATTACATGACTACTAAGTGATTATTTTTTATTTAAAAATGTGACATCAACAAAATTGACAAAAAAACTAACGATATTAATAATTGGACTTGATTTTCAAATTTGAAAAATAAAGGGACTAAATTCTTGAAAATAAAAGTATAAAGACTAAATTACGAATATGTGAAGTGTACATAGACTTATGACATATTTTAACATTTATACTACAAAACATTTATTATTAATATATTTATAATTGTAATAAATATTTATTATTTAAATATTAATATTTTCAATAATATGTGAATTATATTATTTAAAATTATTATTTTTAAAATTATTATTAAAATAAAATTAAAATATTAAATAATTTATTAAAATAATAAATTATATTTTTTATATTAATAATTTACTATATGACTAAATATAAATAATTAAATATGTATGTTTAATAATATTGAAAAATATTATATTTTAAATATTTTTAAAAATAAAAAAATTATTATCAATATAATAATATTAAGCTTGATTTAAGTTAATTTTTATATAAAAAATAAAATATTTTACCTTTACCTATAAGTCATTTTCCATTGACCAAACTATTTTCTATGAAACAAACACAGGAAAATGCAGAAAATATTTTCCATAAAACCTTTTATATGTAAACAAACGGACCCTTAGTATTTGTAAGCTTATTTTACCATGAAAACATAATTAAGAAATGTGTTTTAATTAAAGATGATATATAGTCAATTAATATTAAGCATTGGTGTCTTAGATTAAAGATTAACTTAAATCAAATGAATACAAGCAATCAATCTTCTTTTTAACAATTTCATTTGTTTGCAAAAATTTTAGTTTTTATAGAGAGATAATTATTATACATTTATAACAACATTTGAGATTTAAACCATACTTGTTTCTTTTTAATCCTCAAATTTTAAAAAAACTATAATATATTGGTAACTATTTTTCTTTACCTATATGATGCACGGGTTAATTGCATGTATTAATTAAATTATATTAAATTATTTCTTTTTATTAACTTTTGTATTGTTTCTTTAATAACATGGTTACGTAATTAAAACATAATAATATATAATTTTAATTTTAATTTTAAAAATATATAAAGTTAATTAAAAAAATATTTTGAATTATTTTTAAAATATAAATATTATAATAGTAGATTGCGTAAAATTCTATTTTTAATATAGTTTTTAACTTATTTTTAATTATTAATTAGTGAATGAATATTGCTAATTCAATCTAAATATTGTGTTCACTAAATAATTTGTTTTAAAATTATTTATTTTTAAAATATCTATTTAAATTTCAATAATGTATTTGTAACGACTCGATTTTCAAAGGTGTCGAAAACTGCGATTTCGGAATCTCATTTAAATAAACTGAGCTCTTAAATATAAAATAGGAATTTTTACAAAGTTAATATGAAAGCATAATAAAGTTCGGTTAAGTAATTTAACCAAGAAAATGATTAATTAAAACTCAAGGACTAAATTGTAAAATTCCAATCGCTATTGCGTTTTAACTTAGAAAAGGCTTGGGGGCCTAGATAGCAATTATTTAAAAGACTAAAATGATTATTTAACCATTATTCAATATGAATTAGTGGATGTTGATGATGGATTCCACTAAGATTAAATTATGATTAAATTAAGTTTAATAATGTTTTAATTAGTTAATTAAATAAGATTAATCAAACTAAACCAAAGTTAATCTAAGTATAAATACTTAGATAGTGGAAAGAAAGATGAATCATCTCCTTCATCCATACTTGATCGTCCCCCCTTAGAAAGAAAAGAAGAAAACCTTTCATTTGTTTCAACATTCGACCACCAAAATTTATAAGCTAACAAAGCTAAAATCATGAAATTTTTATAGATTTATGAGCATGAGAGCTTGGTTTAGCTAGCTCATGTATCAATCTATCTAATTGTTAAGTTTTTAGCGAGTTTTCATTAGAAAGAAATTGATGAATTGGACTTGAATTTGATAGTTAATAACTTTAGATTAGAAAAATGACTAAATTATAAAGCTAATTAAGCTTGTTAGATAGCTTTGCAACATTAGGGATTAAATTGAATAAATTAAAAATCTATCAAGAAATTATGTTATGAATAGAAATTATAGGGTATTTAATGAAAGAATGTGAAATCATATTTTGATCCGATGCTAGATATCGAAAAATATGCATATCCCGAATATAAGGACTAAATTGAATAAAATGAAAAATATGTTTTACTTTGTAGCAGAATGTGAATTGGATGAAATATGATATTGTTTAATTTATTAGATTATTGAATGTAGCTAAAGACGACGTCCGATAGTTGCAAGAGAAAGGAAAAACGTGTGTCGGTGGCGAATGACGAGATAAATTTAGTTTTTACTTTTATAATTCAAGATAATTATATAGATATGCATATGCAGGTTGATTGCATGATATACTATCGATGTAAACTTATATTTTCGTATGAAATGATTCATAATGAATGATATTGAGTTTCAAGAAATTGGACAGAATTGAATATAATATAAAAGAGTGTGATATAATTGGTATGCAATATGAGATATGAATATAGTATGAACCATGTCATGTGAAATTAGACATACATGAATCGATGATGAAACAAAATGAGATTATAATTTATGAATTGGGTTGTATAATGTGATTGGATTATTGGTACCCTATTAACTATTCAGGTAGAGTCAAATATAGTTGGCATGTCATAGGAATAGATTGTGTATGGTTATGCACTTCGTGTGCTAGTATGCAATTCATGTACCAGTTTCCCTACTTCCGTCTGTTTGATGATGCACAATGTGTGTCAATTTCCCTACTTCAATTTGCCTGATGATGCACTATGTGTGACAATTTACCTACTTTGATTTTATTCGATGATGTACTTCAGTGCTAGATTTATAACAACCCGGTTTCCAATGGTGTCAGAAATTGCAGTTTTGGGATGTCATTTCCATAAACCAAGCCATAAATATTAAATAGGGATATTTATGGAATTAATGTATAGATGAATTAAAATTTGGATAAGTAGTTTAGACGAAACTATAATTAATTAAGGCCTAATGACTAAATTGTAAAAGTTTAATCGCTATAGATTTTTAATTAGAATTTGGCTTGAGGACTTAGATGACAATAATCCCAAGGGCCAAATTAGTTAATAAAACATTTGAAACATATGCTAGTGGACGACGTGATGTGCTATTATTAATTTAAGAAAATTAAAGATTTGTTAAAGTAATACATAGTTAATTAAGTAAATTAAAACTAATTAACAACATAATCCTAGTATAAAAGCTAAAAGATAGTGGAAATGTGGTCTTCTTCACCACAACATCGATTCTCCATAGAATAAGAAAAGAAGAAAACCATTTTAAGGTTTGACATTCAGCCAAGCAATTAAGTAAGAAATTCAAGTCCTTTACTTGTAATTTTTGTAAATTTGAGGTAATGAGAGCTTGGTTTAGCTAGCCCATGTACAAATTTGTAAAACTGTTAAAGTTTTAATAAGTTGTCATTATTGATTTTTGAAAGAATTAAGTGTGAAATTGATAGAAATTAAGCCCAGTTTAAGAAAATGACTAAATTGTAAAGCTTAATTATTGATTTCATACATTAGGGAAAAAATTGAATAAAATGCAAAACTGTCACGAAATTTTGATAAGAATAGAAAGTAGGAGGTCCTTAATGAATGTACGTGAAATCGAATTTCAATTTGAAGCTTTAGATAGAAAGTTATGATTGTCTCGAGTTTAAGGACTAAATTGAATATATTGTAAAATATTCTTAATATTGTAATTGATTTCAATTTGAATGGAATTTGATAGTATTATTTTTGTGATTTTATTTAGCTAACTTTGACATAGAACCGTCGAGAGGGAAAGTAATAGGGGTTGGAGCGGAGGAAGTGGAAGAAGGATCGAATTCAAGTTGTTGGACTCAAGGAGGAAATATTTGGATCTGATCTGAAAAGAAGAAATAAATAAATGTAGTAATAAAGAAGTCAAAAACAGTAAAAGAAAAAAATTTGAGAACAAAGAAAAATATAAATATAAATATAAATAAATAGACGAAATTTAAAAGTGGAAGATGGATTGAATAAACCGATGGCTATGATGGATAGAAGGATAAATGTTCAATTGAACCCTTTGAGATATAAACCCCCAAAACTCAATTAATGACTCTAATCAACCCTCTAAGAAATAATCCTTGGCAAATTGAAGGGTGAAGAAGAATTCCCATGACTCTTTGAAGAAAATCAAGAATAAAACTACTTCTAAAAATCACAAGAAAGAAATCTTGCTCAAAGAAATAAACTCCCAGAGTTGAAAAATTTATTAATAAAAACAGTTGTGTCATTAATGAAAAATGGAAAAGCCTTTATATAGGCTAGCTAAGTACATCCAAATAAAACTCTAAAGTATACTAAAATTCTAATTAATCTAAACAAGAAGTAGTTTTAAACAAAACTTTCTTGTTAACATAAAACTCCTAAATAACTTAAAATATTTAATAATTATAAAAAAATTCGTAATAAAAAATAATAAGATAATAAGAGATAATAAATACAATATTGGGCCCATGTATAATAAAAATTAATCCTAGGACCCAAACCCAATAGGAAACTCCTAAGCTTGTGGGATTGATTAAGGTCCTTGAAATGAAACGCCTAAGCTTGTTAACATTCTCCACATGAGCTTGTCATCATAGATTGAGAGTTTAGGCCCACAAAAAAATTAATCCCTTCTAATTCATCCTCACTCCAAAATCCATCGTATTGAAGCTTCAATTCTTCTTCTCGAATTTTTTTTTTTGTGATAAAGTCTTGAACGAATAAGTTGTTTTGACTTTAGCTGCTTGGATTTGGATCTCGTGATTGAGACTTGAGGGAAACTAAGCCCATCTCTATTATGACCTTTGAATTGGACCGAGCTACTCGTATCAAAAAAGAAAATCGAAAGTCGTCGACGAGTAGCTCAGAAATTCGGTTTGTATTTATACGATTTGGGACCAATTTAATTACTGTATATTCATGCTATTTTGTATTATATAATATTGAGGTGAGTTATTATTGGATTTTGAATTAAATTGCTTTGGTTGAGATTGAATATTGAGATAGAGACTAAATTGAATAGAATAGGAAATTGTATGATTTTATTGATATATGATATTTGGTATGAAATTCAGTTGAAATATGTTGTATTAAATGATGAATTTATGGATTGATGGTTAATTAGATATGGTAAAGTATGATTTGAACTATATATAATAAATAAAAAATTTTGTTGCTCCTATTAGCTGTTCGGACTGAGTCGGATATAGTTGGCATGTCATATGGTCAAGATATTGATGGAAAACCATCATTGCCGAGAACCCCGAGGTGGTAGATTGTACATATAAAGTCATCGTTGCCGAACAACCCAAGGTGATAGAATAATCAGCATTTGAAAAACATTGTTGTCGGGCAACCCAGGGTGGTAGTATGTACATGTATAGCGTCATCGTTGCTGGGCAACCCGAGGTGACAAATCCATGTATCCATTCTAAGTCCATGTCTAGTTAATAGGGTTGTAAACATATGAATTAACTAAATGGTATGTGAAATGATAAATGAACTGGTAAATGAAATGGAGATGGGATATGTGACAGAATGCAAAAGAATATAAAACTTGCTCCGGGGGCCGAATGAGAATGAGAGAGTTAATAGGCTCAGAAATAGTTAAAAAAACATGCACGAATTTGAATATGTGTATGTAAATGTTAATGTTATGCTATTATTTGGTGTGTTATTAAGAAAGGAAATGATACCTTAATTGTTGAATAGCATAAAAGGGTATGTTTTGATATTTATGTGATGAATTGAAGCACAAAATGAACATAAGTGAGTTATGTGATAACAATAACTTTGAAATGAATAGGTGTAAGATTGATTATATGCATAACTAGATGAAAATGGAAGAATTTGACATGAATGGCATGAGATTAGGTTTTGAATGGAATATGTGCATATGTATAAGCTTGTATTATTTGGCTTGGATCATGGAAATACCACTCAGAGTATTTGCTTGGCATACAGTTTGTTTTCTCCATAGGCAGGTATAGTAGATCCCTGATAGTTCGAGTAGTTGATCTAACATCCAACAAGCGAATCCCTGACTCAGCAAAATTTGTATAATTCTGTTTTGTTTTAAGTATGACATGTACCTAGGTTGAGTCAGTTTTGGTATAATACTATGTTTTTGTGAACATTTGAATTGGAAGTTTGGTATATGGAATTGGTCATATGGATGCAAAATGTACATGAGTTTCTCATATGGTTTAGAAATGTATAAAAATATATAATTTCCTATGATTCTTGTGGATAAGTATGTATGTTTAATATCTTGATTGAATTGGACTAGTTAGTGAACTTATAAGTAATTTGGCATTGGTGTATAGTTGATTAAGGTGTTATGATTTACGTGAATTACATATTTTAGCTGTAATCATGTTGTGAATGGGCATATTGGTGATTTGATAATTGTAAGTTAATGTAAATTTTGGTACCTTGTAGAAACAATATGTCACATCACGACGTCGAGCATATGTCGTTGCAACAAGATCAAACCACCATGTCACAATGTGACATTGAGCATGGGTCATTGCAATGAGGCCTTGTCAGTATGTTGTGTCATGATGAGGAACCCTAATGACGTCACGATGTTAACTTGAAATTTTGTAAGCATTACATTTTAGTCCTAATTTGACCTTGGGTTAGCATTAGAGCTTCCATAAGCTTGTATATGACCCGAAAGTGAATACGAATCATTTTATATACTTATTTAATTTATATTAGAATGTTTAATGTTGTAAATAATACTATATTTTGATCATAGTTGCTCCGGCAACCAATGTGGCACCTTGTAGCTCAAATTCGATGATTGAGTAGGGTATAAGGTGTTACAAGATCGGTGTGTTGGTTGAATGATCTGTGTATTTGTCTTGAGTCCGAGTTTGGTTAATAGGGATTATAAAATATAAGCTTGATAACTTATATTGGTCTGAAATAATATTATGAAATGAAACTGTATGCTCATTGATAGTACTAGAAAGAAAATATGTTTTCTCCCTACTTATTGGTTAATTTGTTCCCATTTAGTTATATTTAGCATATATTTTAGTATTTTTCAGTTTAGTAATTTACATTTTATAACTCTGTGGATCTTAGCTTATTTATCCTTAATTTTGTCATGGTTTGGTACTGATGTCGTTGCATGAGTATTTTCAGATTGCACCGAGAATTGTTGCCGCATCTAACAGCTGTCCGAATAAGAACAAAAATGTGTGAGCTGTCTAGTATGGTACGACCAACTTGTACGTACATAGGCAGCATGATTCTGATGAAATAACGCATGGGCTATTTGGGGAAAAATAAAAATATTCACATAAAAAGAAAAAAAATGAGAGCTTTTTGGATTATCATCTTCTTTAACATCCCTTTGGAAGTTTTCGGCTATGGCGGACCGACGTGAAAAGAATGCAGCTTAGCTCTTGACGAGGAACTTTGAGTGCGACATAATAGGGAATAGATAGATTCAAGTTGAGTTGTCTAGGAATAGTATTCTCCACTTGTTTCTTTTATTTTTTTCTTTTCTAACGCCGGTGATTACTTTCGATTTCATGTTAGTATGGAAGTACACATGATTCTAGGTTAAATGTTATTTTATTCAATCTTGCTTCTATGGTTTAACCTTTGGGTTTGAATGTTTTTAGCATGGAAGTGTTATTGCGATCACTGACACTAGAAGGAATAGTGGCAGTTCAAGCTAACAAGCATGACAATGGAAGTTGCTTAAGGATTAGAGGAATTTAATCCACTTGTTCTTAATAGTGTTCCATTGCCATCATCAAAAGGTGTGGCTAATGTGCATGTTTAAGTCTTTGATTAAATATAGAAGTTAAGCTTGGTAATATATTCATTGCAATTTAATGCATTAATAATCACTTATCCTTTTATACCTTGTGAGCACTTAGCATTCTGTTGAATATTCACGTTGGGGATCCCAGTTTATCATTATCATTTTTTTTATCTTATTGTTTTCAAGTTGTTGCTTCAATAACTACATTCATAATTTATCTCATTCCTATCTATTTATTGCACTGACATTGATAGACAAAAGACAACCATCCTCGTGGGATCGATATCTGATAGACTCATATTTGTCTACTATACTTGCATCGACAATGTACGGTTGCACATTATTGCTATGACGCTAACAGCCAATCACTCATATAAGTGAATCATACTAGAAGTAGCATGTAAAATATTATGTGAACTATTACGATCTTGAGGGCCTATATGAAAACATAGCAAATTTATAGATTTGAATATGAAATGAGATAAATAAATGAGTAATTGACATATTATGAAATGAAAGCTTGTGTAGCTTATTGTTCATAGCATGATATGTTATGTTAAATAGCAAGTTGTTAAATGAATCAGTTTAATAAGTTAGTATATGCGTAAGCGATTTGTTAAATGAATTTTTTGGTATGAATTAGATGTAAATTGGCTGATCTAAAGTTTGAGTTGATTATGCTCATATGACTAATGGTATTGTTTAATTGACTTGAATCATGGAAGTACCATTGAGTATTATTGCTCAGCGTATGGTTTATTTATTCTGCGCGCAAGTTTAGGTGGATCTCGAAGCCCTAAGAACTAGTTCATCATCCAAGCTACAACCCTCGACTCAGCAATGTTTGTACAGTCCCTTCTATTTTTCAGTATATGGAATGTACCTATAGTCGAGTCAATCTCATATCATATATGGCCTTTTGATATATTGAATTTGCATATGTCAAATAAAGTTACATTTTGAAATATTAAAGTTTTCATATGTATATATGGCCTATAGTTTCAATGGTGAAAATGATCTTGTATATTATGGTTAGTTCTTGAGTTTGAATGGCTATCTTAATTAGTTTGATAGTGATGATGCATTTATAATAGTAGATAAGGTATTTGAAAGTATGTTTATATGTTGAACAAGTTGAATATGGAATTAGCCAATTTGTTAGGCCATTATGAATTGGTACTAATTGGACCCTTTTGGAAAAGGATGATCATGTTGTATGTTGGGCCCTTAAAGTCGCTATGAGAGGAAGTCAATGAGTTATGCCGTGACTCGGAACCCTCTAAATTGTGACGTCAATCTGATAGTTTTAAAATTTACAATTTGGTCTTTACTCGACCTCGAGTCACCTAACGAGCTTTTATAAGCTTGTATATGATTGTGTAATATGTTGTAATAATGTTTTGAACTTAATAATATGTATTAATTGTTAAATTGAAGTGTAATTCTATTGTAGTTCCTTCGGTAACAAATGTGACATATCGTAGCTCGAATCTGACGATCAGACGATCAGGTCAAGTATAGGGTATTACATTTAATGGTATCAGAGCTTGGAGGTTTAGTCGATTCTCAGACTAAATCAAGCTCAAAATTGAGTCTAGAGGTATATGCTAAGGTCAGATTAAGTCCGAGTAGAGATTTGGATGCTGATTATGAATTGTTCTATTTTATAGCTAAAATGTTGGAAGAATCATGAAATGCTATTGCTAATGAAATATACAGTACTCGACATTGGTCAAGTTGGAGCCCAACGAGAATGATTTGATAGACCTCGCCAAGAAGGTCGAGGTGATAAGAATTTACTTTGCACAATAACAAAAGTACTTCAACGAGTAGCAAAAGTTGCTCCGCAAGTTGCACTAGTAGCTATAGCTCGACGAGCCCCGATAAAAGACTTGTAGAAATATAGAGCAACCAAATTTAGGGGATTGAAAGGTGTTGGTCCCTCTTCAGTCAAAATTTGGCTAGAATCAATCGAACGGGTCTTGCAACAATTAGAATGCTTACCTCCTGAATCTGTTACGTGTGCGATATCTCTTCTCAAAGAAGACACATATCAGTGTTGGTTGATAGTCACCTGTCATGTGTTGGCCGATTAAGTTACTTGGATTTTTTTTTCTGAGTTTTAAAAGAAATACGTCGGTGAATTGTATTTTGAGGAAAAAAAAGTAATAATTCATGATGCTGAAATAAGATGATATGTTAGTTGTTGATTATGAACGGAAATTCTTGTGACTCAAAAAATATGCCCTTGAGTTAGTGTCGATAGAAGGAGAAAGCTGCAAGCGATTCCTTCGGGGATTGTAAGATAAACTTCAAGTTTAGTTGGTCTCGCTTAACCTTAAAGAATTTGTCAACTTAACTAAAGAGCAAAGATGGTTGAACAGGTCAGAAGCCTAGAGAAGAAAGTCAAGCCTCCCTAAGCATTTGGAAAGAGAGTCGAGACTACTAGTTCATAACCCTCGCCTAAACGAGCTAGATAGTCTCAAGTTCTTGGAAATTAGCTTTAAAGAATGTCAGGTCTGAGAGAAACTGAGTCAAGCAACAATCTATATCAGTGAGAAGTATTAGGAGCTCAATGAGAAATGTCATTATTCCAATTTGTTTACTTTCCGGAAAAAAACACAAAAGTGAATGCTGGAAAAAAATGGATGCATGTTTTTGTTGAAAATTGGCCAACCATGCTGCTGTGATATTTTTGGTTGAAGTGCATGCAGCTTGTAAACATGCTGCAACACGTATGCTTGTTGTAACAACAAGGTTTTTTTGTTTAGTTTCATTATAATTAAACTAGTAGAAAATGAAAAAGCTTGATGACAGCTTGATATATTAGATGTTGAATGACTGGTTTAGGTGGTTTGTTTATGTGTACAAGCAATGTTTTAATAGTCCCAATGCTGATTATTGGGATTAGTTGAGTATTTGGTGATGTATTTGGTTATAAATATATTGTTTTTCTGATTGGAAAAATGAGCAAAATGAGCTAAAAGCCATAAGCTCCCTTGCTGCACATTTGTAATCAAGTAAAAATATTTCTTGAATCTTGCTACCTAGTTCTATTTCTCATTTTTTTCTCTACTACTTCTTATCGCCAACAATTGGAATTGGAGCTTTTATGATCTTTGAAGGGCTGCTTAACAAATGGTATGTTCTTGTATTAATTTTTGTTTCTGCTACTTGTTAAAAAGAAAGAAGTTGTCAAAGCATGTCATTAAGGACTGCTTATAGAGAAGACAACATCAGCTCAACCTGATGAGACTCCTAAAAAAGCTTGGAATAAGCTGAAAAAGGAGTTTCAAGGAAATATGAGCTGTCCAATGTGCAAGTTACGATCTCAGCAAAAAGTACGAGCTCAGCAAGATGTTGCGAGCTATAAAGGTGTGAGCCCTGTAAAGTTACGAACCTGTTGAAGACAGTATGTAAAGTGCGAGTCTGTCAAATGTAGGAGCTCAGCAACATGTGAAAGCTCAGTACGAGCTGTAAAGGTGCGAGCCTGTTGAAGACAGTAAGCCAAAGTGCGAGCCTGTTGAAGACAGAAAGCAGAGTTCGAGCCTGTCAAAGTTGTGAGCTTACTGAAGACAGTAAGCAAAGTGTGAGCTTGTTGAATTGTAAACCAAAGTGGCAGATAGCCTAAATGCAAATCTGAATGGGTGCAAGCTGAAGTGGCGGATGGTTTAAATGCAAGCTCGAGTTGGTGCAAGCCAAAATGGCAAACTAAAGGCAAGAAAATTATACTCGCAAACTATATATGTAAGAAGAAATAAGATTGTAATGAACAAGGGAACAAGGCAAGATGTGTTGTCAACTAAGGCTTTGACGATGGAGAATACTTCATTTGATGAACGAATCTTTGGCACAAAAGACTAGTATGGTCAATTGTGTGAGTCAGATTTTGTTGAAAATGAGGCCAAGGTTGAAAATGTATTGCTTGAGTAGGTTTAGCTTGAAACAGAGCATCTTTTGACTACCAAGCTTAAAAATTGTTGAATGATTTGTATTCACAGCATGAAGTCCAAGGCTGTTGTGATATTTTTGGTTGAAGTGCATGCAGCTTGTAAACATGCTGCAGCACGTATGCTTGTTGTAACAACAAGGCTTTTTTGTTTAGTTTCATTGTAATCAAACTAGTTGAAAATGAACAAGCTTGATGATAGCTTGATACATTAGGTATTGAATGACTAGTTTAGGTGGCTTGTTTATGTGTACAAGTAATGTTTTAATAGTCCGCTGATTAGTGGGATTAGTTGAATATTTGGTGATGTATTTGGTTATAAATGTATTGTTTTTCTGATTGAAAAAATGAGCAAAATAAGCTAAAAGCCATAAGCTCCCTTGCTGCACATTTGTAATCAAGTAAAAATATTTCTTGAATCTTGCTGCCTAGTTCTATTTCTCTATTTTTTTCTCTACTACTTCTCATCGCCAACAATTGGAATTGGAGCTTTTATGATCTTTGAAGGGCTGCTTAACAAATGGTATGTTCTTGTATTAATTTTTGTTTCCGCTACTTGTTAAAAAGAAAGAAGTTGTCAAAGCATGTCATTAAGGACTGCTTATAGAGAAGACAACATCAGCTCAACCTTATGAGACTCCCAAAAAAGCTTGGAATAAGCTGAAAGCGGAGTTTCAAGAAAATGTGAGCTGTCCAATGTGCAAGTTACGATCTCAGCAAAAAGTGCGAGCTCAGCAAGATTGAAACACCCCAAACCCGGCCCACGAGCCTTGGCCAGATCTGGTATGTTCCTCAAGTAAACCGGTTAAAAATTCTTTTATTACTTTGGAAAAATTTTGTGTGTTTTGAAAGAAAATTAGTTTTTTGGGTTGGGCTTGGGTTGAAAAGGAGTTAATCTTATATTAAAAATTCCTTTTTAATTAAGGTGACAAAACACTTGGAGTTTATTTTAAAAATAAATTTACTTGATCCCTAAATAATAATTTGTAAACAAAAGAAATAAAAGTAAAAAGAAATAAAGAAATTCAATCATGGCCTTATGGCCTTATTACATCAAATAATTCCCAAAATAAAAGTTCTAAAGTACTTAAATAAAATAAAATGTCCATATTGAATAAAACTTCAGGCTGAGCATGGGCACCTTTAGCTCCTGCCGACCCGGTCCATTCTTGCTCATCACTGAAAAATATTCCCAACTGGGTGAGTCAAACAGACTCAATGTGTACACGACACTAAATCATAATAGAATCAGGCATACAATAGTTACACATTCAAAACATAAAATACAAGTTATGATGTATTCCCAAACCCAAACCTAATTGTCCATCCGCTACACACCCCCGCACCTGCCAAACACACCGTGGGGACTGCTAAGTCGACCCTCCTTCCGCTACACACCAATTTGTGGGCTTAAGGCTCCGCATCTGTGGTCTTAGGTCACCACTTTTTAGATTACTGTGGTCGTAAGTCACCACTTTTCAGATTACTGTGGTCTTAAGTCACCACTTTTCACTTCCCCTTTCAATATACAACCATATGCCCCATATAATAATAATATGCATAAATATGCCAGAGTTCACATTCTTATCATATTCTCATGTTACTAATAACATTTTCATATTCCTAGTAGAAGTAGGAAACGTACCTGAGTACTTAGTACCATCACATGGTACCTTAGCCACTTTCATATTCTTAATGTCACATATTTTAATTAAACATGCCATAAAACGTATTATGAAGTAGTGTGGGGTACACACCTGATTCACTTAGCAAATTCCTTGAGATCTCGAAATCTGATCTACCGCTTAGATCCTTAATCCCTACATTTGATTATTCACTTACTATTTTAATAAAAAGCCATTCGGCCATAAATCCAAATCCTAGTAGGATTAGTATTCTTAAACTTACCTTGAAATTCTCAAATCCCGAAATCTTTGTATCCCTCTGTCGAAATCCCCATAACTACATGTTAGATCAATTTCTAACATTTATTCACAACAAATAACCCTTAGCCGAATGTTAAATATGACTTACCTTAGATTCTTAAATCCCGAAATTCACCGAATAACTAGGGAACACTCAGCCTATGGTGTACCTTCGGGAAAAGAACTTCTCCTTCCTTGTAGTCGACACTTAATAAATCCCGAAACTTCCCTTCCATGATTCGGCCAAGATCAATAATAGGAATTAGTCCCTAAATTTCGATAAGTCTAAAATATAAAAGAATGGAAACCAAACTTGGATCTTAACCTTATTTGAAGAAATCGATTGCACCTTGACTTCAACTTTCAGAGATTCGGCTATGGCTAAATGATGCTTTCACAACTTTCGGCTTTTGGAGGGATTAGAAAGAAAAGAAAAGGAAGAATAAAGATGGAGGATTCGGCTAGAACACAAGGTATTTTGGTTTGGCAAAACAGAGAAGAGAGAATTTTGCTAGAGAATTTCGGCAGATGAACAAAAGAGAAAAGGAAGAATGAAGGTTGGCCTCTCTTTTCCTTTTATAGCCGAAATTACTAGGCTAGAGTCCTTTACTTGACCACCACTCTTCCTTATTTTCCTCATTATCTCCTTATTTAAAAATTAAAGAATAATCCCTTATTTATCTTTTTAATTATCACCTAAAATAAAAGATAATTCAAAGTCCCTTACTTGGCCACCACTCCTCTATCTGATAACTTTATCCTTTAATTATCATAAATAAAAGAGTTTAATCCAATATTTATCTCTTCTAAATAATCCAATTTAAAAATCCTTTATTTATCACCTTTTTAATCGAATATTTATGAAAAGATAACACCTCCTTTCTAGAAGCATGTGCCGTCCACCTCGGTCTTCCGGAAGCAAAAATAAAATTTCTTTTATTTGCTTCCCATGTGACTCGAACTCAGCCCACTTGCTCATGTAGGTGGCGTCACTTACGGGCCTTAAGTGGCATTTTCAGTGCCACTTTTCCAAGCTGTTTGTGTGCCAAATTCTTCCTACTAATTTTCTTAAGGCCACCTTGCCTTGATTTCCTCTTTTTAAGCTTTAAAACTTGACATTTCCTTTCATTTCCAAGTTTCCAAAAATTTTCGTTTGCCTCTTTAAACTTGACATTTCCTTACATTTCCAAGTTTCCAGAAATGTTTACTTTCCTCTTTTGAATCATTTCCACATCATTTCCTTACATTTCCAGGACATTTCCTCACATTTCCAAGACAAGACATTTCCTTACATTTCCAACACATTTCCCTACATTTCCAAGACAAGACATTTTCTTACATTTCCTTACATTTCCAAGACAAGGCATTTCCTTACATTTCCTTACATTTCCATACATTTCCTTACATTTCCTTACATTTCCATACATTTCCATACATTTCCTTACATTTCCTTACATTTCCATACATTTCCTTACATTTCCTTACATTTCCATACGTTTCCTTACATTTCCTTACCTTTCCATATTTCCTTACATTTCCATACATTTCCTTATTTCTAGAATTCACATAACACATTCATAATTCATAAAACATGCCATTTTACCACATGGTTCCTGTCATGCTTCACACGGAGTTTCTTTTAAAGCCTCATTTACCTAGCTCCCCTTTTTACTTAAAAACCAATAATTTTCCAAAGCTTTCTTCTTCCATCCTAGAATTCTAAAAAACCCTTAATACACTTCCAACACTGCCAAAACCTACTAACTCATGAATTAGGCACGAACGCATAACCCCTAATCTAGGATGTTACAAAGATGTTGCGAGCTATAAAGGTGTGAGCCCTGTAAAGTTACGAACCTGTTGAAGACAGTATGTGAAGTGCCTTGTTCTACACATTTGTAAGCAAGTAAAAATATTTCTTGAATCTTGCTGCCTTATTCTGTTTCTCTGTTTTTTTCCTCTTCTCCTCTTCAACGCCAACAGTTTTCAATGCAAATATCTAGAGCATTTTGCTTTAGAATGTCCAAAAAATGATAATGATACTCTTGTTATCCATATATGTGCTCCTACAGTTAGAAGTCGGGGAAGTTCCCATGGCGATTTAGTAGCGAGGAGTACCTAAGGGAAAGGATCTGAGCTGTTTATATGCTCTATTGTCCAGGAGATCTGGGGGTCTATTGATTGTTCGAGATTCTGATTGTTTTAACCGTTGACTATGAAGAAGTAAGTGACAATTTTATACTTCTTAAAGGAAGGTAGCTTGTTTCTGATTTTTGTTGATGCATCTTAAACATTTACCTCCATGCTATTTAGAGGAGCAAAACCATTTATGGAGGAAGGTTTTTGTAATACTCCGAAAATTACTATAGTAAGAAAGTAAGATATTATCCTTAATATGGTAAAATAAGGAAATAAAGTGGCAAAAAGGGAAATTTTGAGTTATGTCAACATTAGGAAGTATATTATGACATATTAATTCAAGAAAGGATTAAATCGCAAAAGTGAGAAAAGTTTTGATGCCCAAGAGTAAATACTAAAAATTTAAGGGTTAAAGTGTAAATATGAAAAAGTTAAAGGACCAATAGTGCAAATATTTTAAGGGTGGAATGATCTAGAAACTAAGGAAAATGGATGAATTAGTACCAAATTAAATAGGTGAAGAATTATGAGGGATTAAATCACAATTTTACCAAATTAAGTGATGACTCAATGATGGAATTTTAAAAGATCATAAAGGGCAAAATGGTCAATTAGAAAGAGAGAGAACTTTAGAAGGCAATGATGATATTGAAGGTATTTTGATGATATTTTATAATTATTTATTTAGATAAATATTATTTTATTAATATTTTAATGAGATATTTTATTATTATTTTATTTAGTATATAAGGGAAGAAAGATGAAGAATTTTCATCATCTTTCCATGCACCCACGTGAGAAGAGAAGAGAAGAAAGAAATTTTCCTTTCTTTACAATTTGGTCATTTTACCAAAAAATCACCATTTTCACTTAGATATCAAAAGAATTTCCATAGCTACCAAGAGAGAAAAATAATAAGGAGACTATGGAGAGCTAGAATATCAAGTTAGATTCAAGAAATAGAAGCTGGAGGAGAGAGAAAATCAAGCTAAAGATTGAAATCAATAGGACAAGGTAAGAACAACAAGATTTCAATATATTTTTGAGTTTGATATTATTGAAAAAGTATGAAAATGATGTTAAAGTAGAGTTTTATTATATAAGGTCCTATTTTCTTGATATGTTAGTGAAGGGAAACAAGAGGAAGTGATGGGAAACATTGTAGAGAAAGGAAAGGAGGGTGTCATAAATTTGGTTATCAACATTCTACACTAAAACAGTTTTTGACAGCATCAGTAGTCTGACTTTGAAAATTCACCAAAAATTGTATAAATTGAATTAGAGGTTAATTAAATTATTAAATTAAAGCCTATTGAGTCTAGTTTTGCATAGAAGAAACAATGTAAGTAAAAGAATTTCATATTATGAGATATATGAATTTTTGTGAGACAGGGTCATACTGATTTCGGGTTCTCCTGTTATGACTTTGAAAAATAATCAAAAATTGTAAAAAAAATAATTAGGGCTTTAAATTTATATTTTTAAATTCTTAATTAGTCTATTTTCAAGAGAAACAAACTAAAACATCATCCAAACCCCGTACTAAGAGATATTAGTTTTTAGTAAGGTAAGGTCAAAGCTGTCAAACAACAGAACATGGATAAAATTTACTGTAATTATTGGCTAAAGTATAAATTCTGAAAATTTAATGGTAGAAATATACTTGAGTCTAGTTCCAAAAAAATCAAACAGATCTTAATTTAAAATTCTGTAGCTCAAGATATAAATAATTTAGTATCAGTAGTAGGCCAAATTTGCCTGGGCCCAAATTAGCAACCAAAAATAAAAAAAACAGTCCATTAATTACAAAGTCCAAAATTCTAAAAACCCAAATGGCCCAAAAGCCTAAAATTTTCTAGCTAAAAGAAACCCTAACCTAAACCTAGCTGCTGCACCCTAAAACCCCTAGCACTGGCGTCGTCGTTCCCCCACGTCAACCACCAACTGCTCTACCACCAACCACCTTGCAAATCCAGAAGAGCAAGAATAGTAGGGAAAAATAGAAAATATATGTGTAATTTGGCTAGAAAAAGCCATTGGAACCGATTGTAAAAGGGTTTTTTTTTGGAATAGAAATAACAGAGTCGGAGAAAAAAGTAATCAAAAAGAAAAAAATATTAACAAAGGTGATTCCTTTTTTTATTTTTTCTTTTTATTTCAAAAAATAATAATAAATAAAAATAGAAGGTTGCCTGGGACGTTTCATCTCCCTCCGTCATAGGAGGCCCTTTTCGGCGTCAGGAACCTAGAACCTATTAAGGTTCGGCGCAACAATTTTGAAGGATATCGGAATTTTTTGTTTTTTTAATTTTTATTTTCATTTTTGAAACGGAGGGGTCAAAAATAAATTTTTGGGGTTCTCCGGCCATCGTGTACAGCGGTGCCGTCGTTGGCTATCGACGATCGCCAAGGTGGTCGACGGCAGGAGCCATGGCCAGACGAAGGGAGGTTGAGAGAAAAAATAAATGAGCTATCAATTTTTTTTTTTGCAAAGGCATAACTGATTTTTTTGGAAGATTGTGGCTTAAGTAGAGGTATAAAACAACGTCATTTTGGGCCAAATTTCAGATGTCAAAACGAAGTCGTTTTAACTCAATCCCGAGACCCGACCCGAAAGTGGTTGAGATCCGCGTGTTTTCGCCGCCAATGGGTTATTTGCAATCCTGACCCTTCTGCCTTTTATTTATGTTTCAATCTAGTCATATTTATTTTATATATTTACAAATTTTACCATATAATTTCATTTCTATTTCATTTTGGTCCATCTGCGCATAAAGACGGGATATTTTCCTCTTCGGTCCCTATCCTTTTTAGCGCGTTGCACATTAACTCTTGTTAATCTATTTATTTATTTTATTACAAATTGCGCCCTTAATTTCACTTACATTTTGATTTAGTCCCTTATTTTCAATCCTTTATAAACTATATTCCTTTATATTTATTTATTTCCTTATTCTTTTATACTTAAAATTTGTATTGTTCTTTTTATGTGCGTATTTTGTCGCCCCATTATTATTATTATTATTATTTTATATTTTGATTATTTAAATTAGAATCCAAATATTATTTCATTTATTTATCTATTTACTATCTCTTACCCTTTTTATATGTTTAAATATATATATATATATATGATGTTTATATTTCTTTATTTGTGCACTTGTTTTTCGTATTATTCTTATTACTGTTATCATTAATATTGTTATTATTTATGTTCTCTATTATTATTTAATTAGTATAGAATTAGAAGTTATAATATGATTCTTGCCATTGTTTATTTGGTGTTTTATTATTATTATAGTTATATCATTATCGTTTATTAGTACGATATTTATAACTTTTGTATATCATTGGTGCTATCATTTTATTTTATTATAACCATGTCATGAATCGTGTTTAAACATACTTACGCATTTTTTTTTACTATGCCCGAATAAACTAAATATATACCATTTTAAGCGTTACGTTAATTTTTGCTCAATGCATAAAAAGTAAATTTTAAAAATAGGCAATGTTTTGTATTTGGAGATTCGAGAAGTCGTACCCTAACTTACGGGGTTTCGATTTTCTCGTTGAACCCAAATGACCAAATATCCTCTTAGAATCAAAATACATGAGATTTAAATAAAAAATAAAAAACAAGCTTATTCTCGAGGATTCAAGGTGTCGTGTCCTAACTTACAGGATGTGACATTTTGTTATCTCGAGACGAGGGGGTCTTTAATATTCGTTTCAATTTATTTAAGGATTTTAAGTAAAATTAACATTAATACAAAGAGGGATCATATTTTAAACTATTTTCAAATTTTCAACTTTCGACACTAAGACATGAATTAATCAATTAGGTACCAATTTTGGGTGTTACGAGGGTGCTAATCCTTTCTCGTACGTAACCGACTCCCGAACCCATTTTTTTTGGATTTTGTAGATCGAAAAACGTTGTTTTAATAAATTAAAATGATTAAGTTTACGAGGTGACCTGATCACACCTCATAAAAAAGGATCAGTGGCGACTCCCATTTTTATTTTCATTTTTTCAAATTAAAAGCCGATTAAAAAAAAAGGTTTCTTGTCTTTTTATCGAAAACTGATAATTTGGTTTAAATTTACGATCCTTTTGTTGCATTTCATTTTTATAGTCTGCATCATTTTATTATATTTGCTTTATTGGTCCGAGTCTTTGGATATGTTTTCGCATATTGCATTTCATAATCGGTCGATTTTACCCTTTTAAGTGGGAGTGAGAAACTATTCCTTTGTGAGGTCTTCACCCCCGTATAGGATAGTGGATTGCTTTCGGGATACATCCGTACCTATGTCTTCGTGAGATTTTCATCTCCGTATAGCCATAGGGAAATGTATTCCCCTTAATTGAACTCGGTCCGTATCAGCCTATAATGGGTGAGGATCGAGGAATCTATCAGTTCAAGTACCCTTACTTTAGAACCGAACCGCATATAGTGAGCCCTAAGAGCCTACCCTAGGTAAAATCGCACCGAACCCCTAGTTGTCACCCAAATAGGTACTTTATTTATTATTTCTTACTTGCTTTAAATTTTAGCTTTGTATAAAATGTACTTACTTGTTTTGTTTTGCTTTGAATGTGATTGCATGATATTTTGATCATAAAAAAGATGTTGATTCACGTTCGATTATTCAATAGAGAGCTTGCCATGGAAAACGAATTTCTTGATAAAGTGGAAGATAATGCGGCTGTCCGAATATGGTTCGAGAAAATGCAACTAGAGAAAGGTGATAGTCTGATGGGGGTACGTATCAGAATTGTGGAACTTCGTATCAACGTAACCCAGAACAATATCCAAGAATTGAAAGAGATATGGGTCTAATGGGATGATGAAATCAAGCAGCTATTTTATTGTAATTATGGTGATTTTCCCTATCTACTCGATACCAAAGTAGACAAACATTTATTTCGAGCTCTGGCTCAATTTTAGAATCTCGCCTACAGTTGTTTTACTTTTGGAAAAGTGGATTTAGTACCAACTATGGAAGAATACACGACCTTACTTCATTCCCCGAAAATTTGACCCTACAAGGTTTATTCCGGAGCCGCCAATATCCCGACTTTCCTAAAGAAACTAATGAACATCACGGGGATGAGTGAGCAATGGGTTGTAGCTCGAATCAAGCAAAAAGGAGATGATAAATGTATCCTTTAGAATAGTTTGCGAGATTTGATCTTGGCACTTCCAGATATGAATAAAAGGGTCGATGTCTTCGCTTTGAGCATTTACGGGCTGGTTGTTTTCCCTAAAGCATTAGGGCACGTGGATAAGGCAGTTTCAAATTTGTTCGAGAGACTTGATAAGAGGGTCACGCCTGTTCCTACAATTTTGGCTGAAACATTTATATCTTTGAATGCATGCTGGAGAGCGGGTGAAGGAAGATTCATTGGATGTGTGCAACTCTTGTTGGCATGGTTTCATAGCTACTTTTGGAGGGTAGAAAAAGTTTCTTATCGAGTATTCTTCGAGAACTACTCTCCATTAAAAGAACTAGTGGCTACACCGAGGCGAGATGACATTTCGAAAGAAAAATAGATGGCGATACTTCAGAATCTCCAAGATGAGGACGTCGAATGGAGAGCCCCCTGGATGATCCCCAATAAGATTCTGTACTGGTGCGGAGATTTTTACTGAGTTCCTCTACATGGTATTTGGGGAGCTGTTGAATATGCTTCTCTACTCGTATTGAGGGGGTATAGATCGAGGCAGTTCATACCAGTAACGCAAGGGCAGGCCCAGTGTGAGTTTTCGTATAAAGGCGATAACTACAAGAAAAAAGTTTGAGAATTGTCTAATGCCTGGAACCAAACCCATCGAATGAAAATATTTGTTGCAAGTTCGATGACAACCCCCGAATATAGTTGGTGGTGGGGTCAAAGGGTCAATGACAACATCCCTATGCTGAATCAAGAAGCCATTCAACCATTGAAAGAACACCTGCAAGTGATTCCATCTGAGCTAGAGATTATCAAGCAAGATTTGAAAAGAGAAATTTGGAGCTAGGAAAGAAGATAGATCAATTGGAAGATAAATTAAGAAAAGGAAAGAGCAAGGCCGAGGAAGATCTGGACAGTTTAAAAACGGATTACAAGAAACTGTGCTTGTCGATAAGGACTGCTGGGCTAGGAAAAACATTAGAACAATGGTAGCAAGAGATCAAAGAAGAAAAGATTAAAGCCAATCGATAGGAAAGGAAGTTCCAAGATGTTCAAGTTAGAGAAAATGCTTTAGAAAGAGACCTATTGGAAAGCCAAAATGAAAAGGTCAGATTAAAAGAGCCGGGATAGTAGAACTAGAAAAGTCACTTCATTAGTATCATAGTCACAACTCCATAATTGAGCTGAAAGTGAGCCTAAACAAGATTGAAGAGCTGAAAGGGAAGATCGAAGCGCTCGAGACCATATTACAAAATTGTGAACTCTGAGTTGAACTATTTGAGGCAAACAACGAGCATTGGAAAGAGCAACTCCACTGTTCTCAAGGCTAGGTCAGGGACAGAGACCATATCATGGGTGAAGCTGTGGCTCAAATACGAGAGGTAGCCGATCATTTGCAAACCCTAGCGGTTCAGGCTGATGTGCTAAGCTTGAAGTATGAATCAGAATCGGATCGGGGTCAAAAGTTAGCTTGGCTTCTAAGGAAGGTTAAGGCTTTGAGCATTAGGGCAAAGCTGTATATGTAATCCGTTTTATGTAAAGAAATTTGTTTTCTAGTAAAGTTGTTATAACAGAATTGAATCAGAGTTAACGCCTCTTTTTGCATTCATTTCATGCATTTGCATTACATTGCATCATATGCATTAAATTTCACAAAAAGAACCTAATTAAACGAAATTATTTTTGTTAATCTGGAAACCAACAAGAGTAAACCAATAGAACATCGTTACAGTACTCGTGCCAAAACCAAAGTAATGGACCAAAGATTGGAAAGGCTAGAACAAATTCAAAAAGAGATGCAAGACCAATTGCAAGCGCAACTGCAAGAACAGTTAGCAAAAGTACAATAGGATATGAGGGATTAGATACTGGAATCCCCAAAAAGTATGATAAGCCAATTGACGCAGTTGATGGCTGGAGGACTCGAAAAAGGGAAGAGCACTGTGGTTAACTCAGGGGATGATAATGAGGACCCCACTTAACCCCCGGGTTTTACCCTGATAAAGGTACAGGCACAACCAAATGTGTACCCATAAAGCGTACCCGTTACAATTAGACCCTAGTAGTATCAAGCTGGTACCTTGACGCCAATGAACTACCAAACAGGCTCGGGTTCCAGTCTGGGGGATAATCCAACCAATCTTGTTGTCCCTGATCTAGATGATATAGAAGAAATGGACAAAGCAAGAGTGGAACTACCAAAGCAACTTGAAGATAGGTGCAGATGGTTAGAAGAAAAATTCAGGGTAATGGAAAATGCTAATTATCATAGCGGAATTAATGCCAAGGACCTGAGTTTGGTCCGAGATTTAGTGCTCCATCGAAGTTCAAAATTCCAGAGTTTGAAAAGTATAATGGGACTAGTTGTCTAGAAGCTTACATCACTATGTTCTGTCGAAGGATGACATGATACGTCAATAATGATCAACTGTTAATCCACTACTTTCAGGACAGTCTGATCAGGTCAGTAGCTAAATAGTATAACCAACTGGGTTGTGCCAAAATCAATTCATTGAAAGACTTGGCACAAGCTTTTATGAAGCAATATAGTCATGTGACAGACATGCCACGTAACAGAATCACGCTGCAGAACATGGAGAAGAAGCAAAATGAGAGCTTTAGGTAATATGCCCAAAGGTAGAGAGAGGTGGCAACGCAAGTCCAGCCACCTCTTCTGGAAAAAGAAACCATAATGCTTTTCATCAACACTTTAAAAGCCCCGTTCATCAACCATATGTTGGGAAGTGCTACTAAGAGCTTCTCAGATATAGTAATGTTCGGTGAAATGATTGAAAATGCAGTGAGAAGTGGCAAGATAGACGTGGGGGAAAACTCCAAAAGATCGGTCCCGAGGAAGAAGGAAAACGAGGTGAATAATGCAAGCATGTATAATAAGGGTTATTTGAAACCAATCACTGTAGGCCCGCCAAGGACAGTAACCACTAGCCATCAGGGCCCCCCAAGGCAAGAATCCAACCCGAAGCCAAATACAGAAATGCTCTAGTTCACACCCATTCCGATGACATATAGAGAGCTGTATCAGAGTCTGTTTGATGCACATGTGGTATCCTCTTTCTACTTGAAACCAATGCAACCTCCATTCCCAAATGGTACGACGCGAATGCTCAATACGAGTACCACGCAAGAATTACGTGACACTCAATCGAGAACTGCACCGCTTTTAAAAAGTTAATTAAAAGGTTCACTAAGATGGGAATTGTAAAGTTTGACGACCCATCAGGACCTAATATGGCAGGAAATCTGTCACCCAATCATTCTGATAAAGGGGTAAATGCCATAATTGAGAGTGGAGGTAAAAGAACCAAAATTGACGTGGCAGACGTAAAAACCCCACTGAGATGGGTTTGGAAAAAAGTTGGTAGAAGGAGGATTAATCAAACAAGATTCAGAGAAGAGACTCAAAGGGATGAGGAACTACTGTGAGTTCCATGCTAAGCAGGGTCATGAAATCTAAGAGTGCACTGAGTTCAGGACCCTAGTACAAAATCTGATGGATAATAAGGAAATTAAATTTTATGAGGAGGTTAAGAGCTTAGAAGAAGGAGATATATGCGCCTTAGAGGAAAGATCGATAGAGAAGGTCCAAAAGGTTAACCACCCAGTGGTTACTATTTCACGACCAAGAAGCAATGAAGCCGGAGTACAAATTGCACCAAGGGTCATAATCTAGAAACCTGTAGCCTTTCCCTACAAGGATAGCAAGAGGGTTCCCTAGAATTATGACTGCAACGTGACGATCCAGGGAGAAGAGAACCCAATTAGCACTTCAGAAGAAGGCCAAGGTGTGGGTTTCTTCACGCGTAGTGGAAGGCACTATGATCCATCAAATGCAGGAGCTGAGCCTATAAAATGAAAAGCCTTGGCGGTTGAACAAAAGAAAAAAAGACGGCCAGACCTGAATCGCCCGTTAATAAGCCGGTAACTAAGAAAGAGGCTAAAAACTTCTTGAAATTCTTAAAGCGTAGTGAGTATAGCGTCGTAAAATAGCTACACAAACAACCAGCATGCATATCAGTGCTAGCTTTACTCTTAAGTTCAGAGACACATCGTAGCTCGTTGATGAAAGTGCCAAATGAAACTTATGTCGCTAATGATATCTCTGTAAACAAGCTGGACCACCTAGTTAACAATATAAGTTCCAAAAACTTCATTTTCTTTAATGATGACGAAATATCACTAGGGGGCATGGGATCTACAAAGGCTCTGCACATTACCACCCGCTGTAAAGGATATACATTACCAGGGGTGTTAATTGATAATGGATCTGCACTAAATGTCTTACCCTATCCACACTGAATAGGTTGCCTGTGGATAGCTCTCATATGAAAACGTGTCAAAACATTGTGAGAGCATTCGATGGTACTGAAAGGAGGGTGATGGGAAGGATTGAGATACCCCTTTTGATTGGTCCAAACACGTATGAAGTAGATTTCTTGGTGATGGACATCAAGCCTTCTTATAATTGCTTGTTGGGGAGGCCTTGTATTCACTCGGCTAGGGCAGTGCCGTCATTACTGCACCAAAAGCTAAAGTTGGTAATGGATGGTTGACTGGTAATGATAAACATGGAAGAAGACATTATTGCATCCATAACCAGTGACACCCCATACATAGAGGCAGACGATGAAGCGATAGAATATTCCTTTTGATTGTTGAAATTTTTTAATATAACATTCATTGTCAAAAGAGCCCAAAATCTCCAAAACTACAAGGATGAGCCTATAACTGACGGTTGGAAAAAGGAGCCTTGCCTAGGAGAGGACTTGGAAAATTTCTAGAAGGAAGGGTCAAGGCACCTATGCTAATGGAAAAACAAAACCGCTTTGGCTTAGGATACAAGCCAGATGCGAGACAAAAGAAGAAAGAGATAGAGAAGAAGCAAGAAAGGAGAAGAGCGCGACTGAGTGGGGAAGAGGTCAAGTGGGAACCGATGACTTTTCCCCATATATCCAGAACTTTCGTGTCAAGAGGAACTATTCACTTTGAAGGGAAGATGTTAAGAAAAGAAACCGTAGAAGAAAGGTTGGGAAATCTGAACACTAACTCCATATATAAAGAAGGAATTGGGGGAGAAAATTTATCAGACATCTGCCCCTATGTACCAGGAAGTGTTCTGAACAATTATATTGCAGAAGAGATTCCTGTAGTTTTTAGAGCTAATTCAAAGTAATGTTTGAAACACGCTTATTGCTCTAATCCTAAGAGTAATAAGAGTCCTTTTGTGAAATAGGATTATGTCTAACATCTTTATTTCAATAAAATGCATCTTTGCATATCATCTTGAGCAAATATTATTTTAATCTTTCCATTTCATTCATAATCATACCATACAGATAATTATTCTTAGATTCTTTTGTTCTTTGTATCTTCCTTCATCCCAATAACATGTTTCTAGATATCAATGATATGAGCGACGCTGCTACTAACTTAGAGTCTCCTTTTGAGCAAGATATGCGTTTGGAGGATTCTTATAATTTTGAAGATGATCGAGACTGTAACCTATCTCCTGATTTGTTGAGGATGGTAGAATAAGATGAGAAACAAATCCCGCCTTACAAATAGTCAGTGGAAATTATGAGCTTAGGAGAGAAAAAGGAGGTGGAGATTAGAGCTTGTATCACCGCAAAGACAAAGCGAGACCTCATTGAGTTACTCCAAGAATTCAAGAATGTCTTCGCATGGTCGTATCAAGACATGTCCGGGTGAGTACTGATATCGTGGTACACCGGCTCCCCATGAAGGAAGAGTGCAAGCCAGTTCAACAGAAGCTCCGAAGGATGAAGCTCGATGTTTTACTGAAAATAAAAGGGAAGTCAAGAAGCAATTTGATGCTGGTTTCTTACGAGTGGTTAAATACTCAGAATGGGTAGCCAATATCATCCCCATCCCTAAAAAAGATAGAAAAGTACGAATGTGCATAGACTATAAAGATTTGAACAAAGCCAGCCCAAAAGGCAATTTCCCATTGCCTCATATCGACACTTTAGTGGACAACACTGCAGGTTACTCACTGTTCTCTTTGATGGATGGTTTCTCGGAATACAACCAAATAAAGATGCATCTTGAATACATGGAGAAGGCCACATTCCTAACCATGTAGGGAACATTTTTCCATAAGCTGATGCCATTTGGACTAAAAAATGCGGGAGCAATGTATCAAAGAGCCATGGTAACTTGCTTCATGACATGATGCACAAAGAAATTGTAGTTTATGTCGACGACATGATTGCAAAATCTAGAACGGAAAAGGAACATGTGCAAATCTTAAGGAAGTTGTTCTTAAGATTGAGAAAATTCCAGCAAAAGCTCAATCCAACAAAATGTAACTTTGGGGCTAGGTCGGGAAAATTGCTTGTATTTGTAGTTAGTGAAAAGGGGATCAAGATCGATCCGGATAAAGTAAAGGCTATACAGGAGTTGCCTCCACCACGCACTCAAAAAGAAGTTCGAGGTTTCCTAGGAAGACTAAATTACATCGCCTGGTTCATTTCACAACTAATTGAGAAATGCGACCTCATATTCCGTCTCCTTAAGAAACACAATCTAGGAGTTTGGGATGAGGAGTACCAGAAGACTTTCGAAAAGGTCAAACATTACCTATCTAATGCCCCAGTATTGATGCCTCTTAGCCCAGATAGGCCGCTGATACTATACTTGGCAGTATTAGGGAATTCCATGGGATGCGTGCTTGGTCAATAAGATGAGTCAGGTAGGAAAGAAAAAGCGATATACTACCTTAGTAAGAAGTTCACCGATGCGAGACAAGGTACTCGCCAATTGAGAAATTGTGTTGCACCTTAATCGGGACAACCCGAAGACTGAGACAGTACATGTTGCACCACACAACTTGGCTTATCTTAAAATTGGACCCTCTTAAGTATAATAGAGTCGACTGCTTTGAATAGAAGAGTAGCCCGATGGAAAATTCTACTTTTCTGAATTTGATATAGTCTATGTGAATCAGAAGGCTATAAAATGGAGCGCAATAGCAGATTTTTTGGCCAGTAGAGCTCTAGAAGATTATGAGCCTTTGAACTTTGATTTTGATAAACCGTAAAAGTAACATATTTTAGGCCCACATTTAACATGCTTTTGGATGCATTATCCTCTGTTTCATATAAAAAGGTGCTCTTAATCCTTTCTTTTCATGTCTTATACCCAGAAAAGCACCTGAGGATAAAAAGAATGAGAAACGGGCCCAACATAGTGTAAATGGGCCATATCACGAAATCGACACGGCTTGGGCCCAAAACCATACGGCCGTGCCAAGCCAATCATCTAGAACACGGCCTTCTCTCGATTTATACGGTCGTGCCTCATTAAAGAAGTCCAAGCACGGCCTGGCCACGGTCCACACGGGCGTGTGCCATGGCCGTGTCCCTGTCGCTGGAAGAAGCAATTTCATTCGAAAAAGGATACTTGGGGGCAAAGAAACACATTCCAAAGCCTATTCAAACACCCTATTAGGAATTCCACTTAAATTAGGATATTTAGGGGCCAAGTAAGGTATCTCAAAGTCTATATAAACACCCAATGGGGCAACTTGAAGGGGAGTTCGGCAGAAGCCAAAACCAACGTCAAAGCTAGGCCAAGGAGCCAAGTCCAGAAGGTCAAAGTTAGGGAATAACGCGAAGATAGCCAGTTGATCCATCCTAAGAAGCCGGAATTATACTGAAGACGGTGGAATTCTCCTTCAATTCCTTCAGGGAGTTCTAGGATTTTCTTATGTTTTGTTTTATCTTTTCTCTTAAGATGTTTTCTTGTTTAGTTATGAACTAAACCCTTCAGATACCTGAAGGGGATGAAACCTAGATGGATCTTTTTATTTGATTTTTAAGTTATATGATAAATTACTTGGTTTGTTTTTAATTATTTTGTTTAATTCAAATCTAATGTGCTTAGGTGGAGGGGGAGTAGACCCTGCCTAAGAGTAGATCTAACATAATTAAGCGAAGTTGATCGGGTGCCTAGAGATAGGATTACGAGATTTTGCCGGATTAGGGTGAAACCTAATATGGGAGTCCATTGATCGATTTACTGCTTTCCTAAGGGGTTATTATAAGCGAACGAGAGTTCCACTAATTAACCTAGGATTAGACGTTATTCGAGGGTATCGTCGTAATCAACCGAGTTTTCCTTCAACGTTATTTTCCTATTTGTCCTTTTTGTCTTTGTTTCCTTAGTTTAGTCTTTGCCAATATAGTTTAAAGCAACTTCACTATATTTTTAAGGCTAAATAATAAAAAAGAAAGTTAGTATTAGTACTTTTAGTTCCTTTGGGTTCGATATCTGGTCTTGCCTAAGCTATACTACTGTTCGATAGGTACACTTGCCTTTAATCGTTGTCAGAGTTAGTCTCCAGGTTTGATCATTCTTTTATAAATATTTAAAACTGTAACACCCCAAACCCGGTCCAACACCACGACCGAATCTGGTATGTTACGAGGGAAAACGAGTTTGAAAATTTCGAATTTGTACCAACTAGACTTGATAAAAACTTTGCTCTTTTCTGAAAACAAGTTGTTTAATGATGTTACTAAAACATTTAAACTTAGTAAAAGTTTGATTCCACGTTAGAAAACAATTGATTTTTATTGGTTTATAAAAACAGTGTGATACCCGATGGTATAGTTGAAAACATATCGTTAAAGTTTTAAAATCGTTGTTGTGTCATGTTTTAGCAAATTAACCCAATTAGTCTGTTAAGGCATATTAAAATTAAACTTAAAACATAATAATAAAAGGCATAATTTAAAGGCTTTTTACAAGTCCGAAATAAAACCCAAACAAAATTAAATAACTAAAGTACTCAAATGCAAATGGCTGAGTAAACTTTTATTTGAGCATGGCATGCGCACCCCGAGTCCATCCCGGCTCCATGTCCGCGTCTACGAGTCACCTGAAATGTCAAAGGAGAGGGTGAGTCGAGTGACTCAGTGTGTAAATCCCGCTCCCGATAGAATCAACATGCTAACACACATCATACATAGCAATACAATCAATGCAACCCGATCCTAACCATCCATACTCCTTTCTACCCCGCGTGGTACCAAACCACTGGTGACATACCGTCACGATGTGTTACCAAAACACTGATGTCCCAAAGACATAATATCCATCAATGTGGTCCCAAACCCTTTGGTGTCCCAAAGACACGGTTGTGCTACTAAAGCCTTTGGTGACCGAAGTCACAATCCAATTATGATGGGGCCAACCCATCGTGTGTTACCAAAACACTAGCAGACAATCCCATATCTCAAGTGGGGCCAACCCACGGTGGTCAAACCACAGGGACAAGTCGCAAGGAGGTGCCAAACCTCTGGTGTCCCAAAGACACAATGTGCTACCAAAGCACTGGTGACCGTAGTCACAAATCCGGTGATGGGGCCAACCCATCGTGTGTTACCAAAACAACTGGGTCAATCCCGTATAATCATCCGTGGGGCCAACCCAGCGTGGTACTTGAGCCAGCGGGACGACGCTGAGGTACCAAACCTCTGGAGGTGCCAAACCTCTGGTGACCCAAAGTCACAAAGTGTGCTACCAAAGCACCGTGCTCGTCAAGACAAAACATCACTGCTCCCTCAACTCGTAATACCCATCAATATGCCATACTCATGTAATCATGCATATCATATAATCATGCATCTCATGCTATATCTCATGTCACATATACCCACGATCATGGTAACATATAACTCATCATTAAAAATAGTAATATCTTGACTTACCGAGTCCGAATCATACCCATTAGGGTATCTTAACAATCACCATCTGTGTATCATTAGTCATCACACGGTTATCCATTATATTACTAGGTATAAGTGTGTTAGTTACACACCTGGTAACTACGAGCCTAGAAATCCCAACGAGAACGAATGCTAAGCCCCTCGATTGTTGACTCCTACAATCGGCCAAAGATAGGGGTTAGGCATCACTAACATTCGGCCAACAACCATTAACCAAAGGGGTTAATATCGAACCCTTACCTTGCTATTGGTTCGGTTTCCTAGCAACCCGAACCACAATGATTCCTCCTCCAACAGTCAGCACCCTAACAAACCAATTGTTAATCACTAGTCACTTTAAACTTAAACTTAATCGAAATCAACTGATTGCACTAACAAAGATATACCAACTGCTTACCCCTTTACTTACCAAACACAAAAAAAATCGGTCAACCAAACAGGATCACCCTTCACTAATATTCGGTCACCAAGGCACTTCTAGAAGAGAGGGGAGTTTCGGCCAAAGCTTCAAAAGAAGGGAGAGGATTCGGCCTATAGGTGTTCAATACTCTTAGGTTCGGTTTAGTGAGAGAAAAGAATAAGAGAGTATAGATGGGGAGGAATAAGGTTGATATTCTGGCTAACACTCAAAAAGAAGGGGAAAAGGAGAAAGGAAGGTGTATTCGGTTTGTAAGTAAAAGAAATGGAGAGAATGTCTTGGAGGTTAAAGTTTGGCTAATGGAGATTTTAAGAAGAAAAGAGAGAGAGTTGAGAAGAGAAGAACAACACCAATTTTTGGCTTATGCAAATGAAGAAGAAAAGAAAATGCAAGAGTGCATTCGGCTACAAGAAGTTGAGAGAAAAAAAACAAAACAAATTCGGCAAGCCTTAGAGATTTGGTCTTTCGGTTTTCCAAGAAAAAGAATGAGAGACTCTCTTGAATTTTCGGTTTAAGCTATTGACAAAAGAAGAAATTTAGTGCATTATTTGCTTGACCGAAACATCAAAATACCAAATAGAATTTGGCACCCCAATCCCCATTCCAAGCCGTCACTTTCCCCCTCCAACTCCCTAAATTTGGCCAAATCCTACTTTTACTCCAAGCCACCATTTCAAATAAGTTTGAACAAGTCTTCACCCTTAATTTGCTTTCCACCATCCAAGTCACCCTTGACCAAGTCTTAGGCAGAGTTCAAATTGCCACAAACTCTTCCCTCCTATGCCGTCCAAAAAGAAAGCAAAATGTGGCCACTTTGCAGCTTGAACACAGGACCACTCCCCCTGCAAGTGGCGTCACATTCACAAGCCCTTAGTGGCGCCTACAATGCCACTCCACCAACTCCTCTTTTGTGCCATAAAACTCCATTTTATTTTCTTAAGCCCCAACTCTATCGGCTCCCACACCTAAGGCCAAAAATTAAAATTTTCCTACCTACTCAGGCACACACTTAACCTATAATTAAGCCCCTAAAACACCGAAATATCAACACAGTAGCACTAACACATGCAATAACATGCAACAACAAAATAGCCCCTAACCCGGGATATTACGGTTCTAATTTCTTAAAAATAATTTCGGCCTCGAAATTACCTGATCAAAAGAGTTGCGGGTATTGTTGTCTCATCGCATCCTCGGGTTCCCACGTGGCTTCTTCCACGCCATGATTCCGCCAAAGAACCTTAACCAAAGGCACAGACTTTCTCCGTAGAACCTTGACATCTCGATCTAGAATCTGCACAGGTTCCTCCTCCATAGTCAAGTCTGGATTCACCTCGATCTCTTCCACTGCTACTACATGCGATGGATCTGAACGATACCTCCGAAGCATCGAAACGTGGAAAACATCGTGAATCTGGCTAAGCTCTGCTGGCAACTCAAGCTGATACGCCACCGGTCCAACTCGTCTCAATACCCTATACGGCCCAATGAACCTCGGACTTAGCTTGCCTTTTTTGCCAAACCTCAGCACCTTCTTCCAAGGCGAGACTTTTAAGAAAACCTGATCTCCCACAGCGAACTCAATATCTCTTCGCTTAAGATCAAGCATAAGATTTTTGCGGTCGAAGCTTCCTTCAATCGAGACTGAATCAACCTAACCTTGTCTCTCAAAGAACCAACCAACTCGGGTCCCAACAACCGACGTTCTCCCAACTCGTCCAACAAGTAGGTGAGCGACACTTCCTACCATACAAACGCCTCATACGGTGCCATTTTGATGCTAAGCAGTAGTTTGTTGTTATAGGCGAACTCGCCAACGGCGAAACTCATCCCAAGCGCGCCTCAAGTCCGAACACAACCTCTCGGCATGTCTTCCAAGATCCGAATGACCTTTTCGATTGCCCGCCGATGTGGGTGAAAAGTCGTTTGAAATCCAAGCGCGTACCAGAGCTCGATGCAACGCTCTCGAACCTCGACGTAAACACGGGATCCCTATCCGAGATTATCGAAATCTGGAACACCGTGTAGCCTCACTATCTCTCGACACATAAAGCTTTGCCAATCTCGAAGTGAATAGTCCACTCTCACGGGAATGAAATGAGCCGACTTAGTCAAGCGGTCCACGATAACCCCAAATCGAATCCTTCTTACTTGGCGTGAGCGGTAAACCACCGATTTAAATCCATAGTTATCCTTTCCCATTTCCATCGAGGATTTTCACGGTGAAGCAAACCCGATGGCAACCGATGTTTCGCCTTGACCTGCGACAAGTCGGACACTTCCCAACAAAACTCACCTCTTTCTTCAAGCCAAAGCCACCAAAATCGTTCTTTAAGATCCCTATACATTTTACTACCTCCGGGATGCATAGCATAAGGATCTGCTATATGTGCGTCTGAAGAATCTTCCCTCTACTCAACATCTTTAGGCATACAAGCCTTCCTTGAAAACACGAGAACCTCATCATTAGACAAGCTGTAACCCTCCAAACCACCATTACGCACTTGTAACCTTCGCGCACTCGTAACCTCATCCTCTAATCTGTTTCTCTCTAATCGCCAACCCAAGTAGGCTTAACTGCAGATTACGCGAGAATACTCCCGTCGTCATACAAACTCAAATGGGCAAACAAAGCTCTTAAGTCCGAAACAACCCTACGGCTCAACGCGCGTCGCCACCACGTTAGCTTTGCCGGATGATACTCGATCGAGCGATCGTAGTCCTTGAGCAATTCAACCCATCTACGCCGCCTCAAATTCGGATCCTTCGAGTCAATAGGTACTTTCGTGCTCTTATGATCGGTGTAGACTATTGACTTCTCCCCGTATAAGTAGTGCCTCCAGATTTTTTAGAGCAAAGACTACGTTTGCTAGCTCCAAGTCGTGCGTCGGATAGTTGACCTCGTGTGGCCTCGGGCTTTCAGAGAAGCGTAAGCCACCACCTTACCCTCCCGCATCAAAGACACAACCCAATCCCGTATGTGATGCGTCGCAAAGATAATCGTGAATTCCTTACCACCTCAAAGTTGAATCAAAGCAGAGCCTCTGTCAAGATCTTCTTCAACTTATCAAAACTCTCTCCGCCGCTTCTCGGTCAAACGAATGGAACTCCCTTCCTTAACAGCTTAGTCATCGGTGCTGCAATTAACGAGAAACCTTCAACAAACCTTCGGTAGTATCCTGCCAAACCCAGGAAACTCCGAATCTCAGCCACTGACTTAGGAGGCTTCCAATCCAAAACCGCCTCAACCTTCCGAGGATCTACTCTAATCCCCTCAGCTGATACTACATGACCCAAAAACGTCACTTCACTAAGCCAGAACTCGCACTTACTGAACTTAGCATAGAGTTGCTTCTCCCTCAAAATCTGCAACACCACTCTTAAGTGTGCATCATGCTCTTCTTCCGACCTTGAATATACCAAGATATCGTCAATAAAAACCACGACAAACCGATCCAGATACTGCTGAAACACCCTATTCATCATATCCATAAAAGCTGCCGGAGCGTTAGTCAACCCGAACGGCATTACCAGGAATTCGTAGTGCGTGCATCGAGTCCAAACGCATTTGTCTTATGGATATCCGCTTCCTTAACTTTCAACCGATGGTACCGGACCTCAAATCGATCTTCGAAAATACCGATGCACCTTTCAGCTGATCAAACAAGTCATCTATCCGTGGTAACGGATACTTGTTTTTAATCGTCAGCTTATTCAGTTGGCGGTAGTCGATACACATCCGCATCGTACCGTCCTTCTTCTTGACGAATAAAACCGGCGCTCCCCACGGCGAAACACTTGGCCTAATGAAGCCTCGATCCAACAGCTCACGAACCGAGCCTTAAGCTCCACCAATTCCTTTGGTGCCATCCTATATGGAGCAATAGACACCGCGCGCGATCCACTGGTAGCAGATCTATCCCAAACTCTACCTCACGATCCGGTGGCAAACCCTAAGCTCCTCCGAAACACATCAACAAATTCCTTATGATGACGAACCTTCTCAACAGCGGACTCCTTAGCCTCTAAGGCATACACATGAACCACATACGCTTCGCAATTTCTTCCTCGACCATCTTTACTGACTTTTCAAAGCAGATACCACATTTGATAAGTAATCTCTCCTATTACCTATCATAATCACTTCATCTCCCTTATCCGTCGATAGAACCATGCGCTTAGCCGCGCAATCCACTTTGGCACGGTACTTCACCACCCGGTCCATCCGAGAATCGGATCGAACTCCTCAAACGGCGGTTCCATCGGATCAAAGAAGAAAAACTACCCCTTGGAGTTCTGGGGTACATCCTTATACAACTTATCTACCACTACAGAGTGACCTGAGAGGCTAAGCACGGTCATCCGCCTAGAAGATATCTCGAGTCTAAGTCCATGGTCTCAACTATACTACTAGCAACATACGAATGCGTGGAACCCAAATCAATTAAAGCAAAGATAGGGAGAACCAAAAATCAAAAACGCATCGGTGATTACGTCCAGGTGCGTGCGCGCCCTCTCGCGGCGCCTAGCGAAGATACACCAAACCAGCCGTCGTGCCTCGAACTACCCCGCACCTCGCGGTGCTCCACGACCTCTACCAAATCCATTACCACCCACGCCATTACCACGGCCCCTCCGTGGTGGCGGTCCATTACCTCGAGGCGACACGTACGACTCCGGATCGAATCCACGGCCATCCACGCGGACACGGTCCACGATGCGATGATCCGAGAGAACCACACTCGAAGCAACCTTTACCACCGGTCCAACAACCACCCCAATGAGATTTCCCACGCGATTACATGCTGCGGTGGTCCCCGCCTAGCAAACACCAAATCTAGCAGATCGATTCTCGCCCACTCGGTCTAGCCCCTCTTCTGCGGATTACCCGACTATCAGAAGACCCAAAGCTCCTCTTAAGCCTACTCCGTCCATGTTCTCGCCTCACCGATTCCTTAACACCCTCGGCTACCTTAGCCTTCTCGACTAAGACAAAGAACTCGCGCGCTCTGCGAGGAGCAATCAAGACCTCAACTCGTCTCGCATGAGACCATCCTCGAAACAAACACACCTCTCATGCTCGGTGGCTACAATGCCCGGGCATACCTACTCGGGCCGGGAATTCGCCCGTACTCGAAGAATGATTTACTCCCTGAACAAGCCTCGTAAATGCCTTTCTGCGGGAGTCGATGTAGCTAGCCCCGATGTACTTCTTTTGGTATGCGACTCTGAAATAATCCCATGTCGGATCCTCACCGCCACATCGTCTCCGAACCGTGAGCCACCATCGGTATGACTCATCTCGGAGAAGCGATACAATTCCCTTAAGTTTCTCCTCGATCGTCAAGTCCAGATCGTCCATGATCCGCTCGGTTGTTGCTCTAGCCAATATTCGGCGATCTTGGCTGGAGCAACACCCGATACACCTCGGAAGAACTCGGCCCCGTTAGCCCGGAGTCGCTCAGGAACAGATTTCCTAACTCCCGCACCACCACTTACACCAGCTACTCTTTCCAACACCCGCAGCATCGCCTGTGACACTGCGTCATCTCGGTCTGATCTTGGAACTCACCACCTCCGGTGGTGGGCGGGCAAGCATCTCATTTTCTGACCCTTGACCAGATCCTACGGGTTCAGAAACCGTCATTCTACCCCTACCTCTACCACGAGTATTACGACCACGTCCGCCTCGAGTGCTCATGTCTAACGATCTACGTATCTGATTAAAAGAATTTTTATGCATTAGTATAGTTCCACTTTCTTACATGCAAAGAAATTTTATGAATGGAGTTTATTCAGGGTTCTTTCGAGCAAACAAGGTTCCAGTCTTCTATCCTATTCACCCAAAAGAGATTATACATACATTCCTTAACCCTTTCCATACCTATTCACTCTTGGACATTCTTTGCCCATTCTAGCCCAAGTGGTATTTTTCGTCATTTTTCCCTACTGAGGTATTTTTCGTAATAAAAATATTTTAAAACTTTCGTAAAATCGGTCAATTTGAAATTCCAAAAATTTGGGAGTGTTCTTTGAAAATTTTGTAAAATACTTCGTTTTGGAAACCAGGGGTATTTTAGTAATTTTCACAAAGCGAGTATGCCAGTAAATTTTCCAAAATCAAGATTTTCGATTGATATTTTGTAAAACAGAGTGTTTGAATTTCATAACATCATTGAAATTTTGGGGCAAAATCATTGAGTTGCTATTTTATAAACCGAGGGCATTTTAGTAAATTTACCCCAAAGGGCATTTTTGTAATTTTCCATAGAACAGGTTTTTCGAGAAAATTGTTATAAATGTGACATTTTCAGTTTTGGAAGAGTTTATTGCAAAAAGTTTGGAAAACATTAGGGTTGTTGTTGTATTTTTGAAAACATGGCTAATTCCCTTTTCGGGTTTTAGTCGTTAGGTTAAGTCTATGACTGAGCCTTCTTGGTCAGGGTGAACTCGAGCTACGCACGGTGGGATACTGCGAAGAAGAGGAGGTGAGTCACGAGGACCGCTTAAATACCAAGCTCTTAGGATCCTCTCCTAGACATGCGTACAGGAGTTACCACACCCTAGCCCCGTGGCTGAGTCACAGATTGGTTTAGTGCTTTAAGTCTTATGCTTTAGTTCAAGTGGTTGAGTAATCTAATCCTAGAGTTCAAGTCCTATAAATCTAACTACGTTCCATATCACCTACCCTTCTACAAATAATAATTCACAGAAGAGTTAGAACCACTTACCTGGGCGAACTGGTGCCGGAGACTCGGTGCCATGCCTTGTAAACCATGTATCCAATCCCAAAACACTTAAAACAAACTTTTGAAAACAGTTTGGGCCTCAAGCCCACAGCCGAGCTTTTGAACTTAGCTCTGATACCACAATTGTAACACCCCAAACCCGGTCCAACACACGGCCGAACGGTATGTTACGAGGAAAACGAGTTTGAAAATTTGAATTTGTACCAACTAGACTTGATAAAAACTTTGCTCTCTTTTTTTGAAAACAAGTTGTTTAATGATGTTACTAAAACATTTAAACTTAGTAAAAGTTTGATTCCACGTTAGAAAACAATTGATTTTTATTGGTTTATAAAAGCGATTGTGATACCCGATGGTATAGTTGAAAACATATCGTTAAAGTTTTAAAATCGTTGTTGTGTCATGTTTTAGCAAATTAACCCAATTAGTCTGTTAAGGCATATTAAAATTAAACTTAAAACATAATAATAAAAGGCATAATTTAAAGGCTTTTACAAGTCGAAATAAAACCCAAACAAAATTAAATAACTAAAGTACTCAAATGCAAATGGTGAGTAAACTTTTATTTGAGCATGGCATGCGCGCTCCCGAGTCCATCCCGGCTCCATGTCCGCGTCTCACGAGTCACACGAAATGTCAAAGGAGAGGGTGAGTCGAGTGACTCGATGTGTAAATCCCGCTCCCGATAGAATCAACATGCTAACACACATCATACATAGCAATACAATCAATGCAACCCGATCCTAACCATCCATACTCCTTTCTACCCCGCGTGGTACCAAACCCTTTGGTGACATACCGTCACGATGTGTTACCAAAACAACGATGTCCCAAAGACATAATATCCATCAATGTGGTCCCAAACCCTTTGGTGTCCCAAAGACACAGTTGTGCTACCAAAGCCTTTGGTGACCGAAGTCACAATCCAATGATGGGGCCAACCCATCGTGTGTTACCAAAACACTAGCAGACAATCCCATATCTCAAGTGGGGCCAACCCACGGTGGTCAAACCACGGGGACAAGTCGCAAGGAGGTGCCAAACCTCGGTGTCCCAAAGACACAATGTGCTACCAAAGCACTTTGGTGACCGTAGTCACAAATCCGGTGATGGGGCCAACCCATCGTGTGTTACCAAAACACTTGGCGTCAATCCCCGTATAATCATCCGTGGGGCCAACCCATCGTGGTACCGAGCCACTGGGACGACGCGCGAGGTACCAAACCTCTGGAGGTGCCAAACCTCTGGTGACCCAAAGTCACAAAGTGTGCTACCAAAGCACTGGTGCTCGTCAGCACAAAACATCACTGCTCCCTCAACTCGTAATACCCATCAATATGCCATACTCATGTAATCATGCATATCATATAATCATGCATCTCATGCTATATCTCATGTCACATATACCATGATCATGGTAACATATAACTCATCATTAAAAATAGTAATACTGACTTACCCGAGTCCAGAATCATACCCATTAGGGTATCTTAACAATCACCACTGTATCATTAGTCATCACACGGTTATCCATTATATTACTAGGTATAAGTGTGTTAGTTACACACCTGGTAACTACGAGCCTAGAAATCCCAACGAGAACGAATGCTAAGCCCCTCGATTGTTGACTCCTACAATCGGCCAAAGATAGGGGTTAGGCATCACTAACATTCGGCCAACAACCATTAACCAAAGGGGTTAATATCGAACCCTTACCTTGCTATTGGTTCGGTTTCTAGCAACCCGAACCACAATGATTCCTCCTCCAACCATCCAGCACCCTAACAAACCAATTGTTAATCACTAGTCACTTTAAACTTAAACTTAATCGAAATCAACTGATTGCACTAACAAAGATATACCAAGCGCTTACCCTTTACTTACCAAACACAAAAAAATCGGTCAACCAAACAGGATCACCCTTCACTAATATTCGGTCACCAAGGCACTTCTAGAAGAGAGGGGAGTTTCGGCCAAAGCTTCAAAAGAAGGGAGAGGATTCGGCCTATAGGTGTTCAATACTCTTAGGTTCGGTTTAGTGAGAAAAGAATAAGAGAGTATAGATGGGGAGGAATAAGGTTGATATTCTGGCTAACACTCAAAAAGAAGGGGAAAAGGAGAAAGGAAGGTGTATTCGGTTTGTAAGTAAAAGAAATGGAGAGAATGTCTTGGAGGTTAAAGTTTGGCTAATGGAGATTTTAAGAAGAAAAGAGAGAGAGTTGAGAAGAGAAGAACAACACCAATTTTGGCTTATGCAAATGAAGAAGAAAAGAAAATGCAAGAGTGCATTCGGCTACAAGAAGTTGAGAGAAAAAAAACAAAACAAATTCGGCAAGCCTTAGAGATTTGGTCTTTCGGTTTTCCAAGAAAAAGAATGAGAGACTCTCTTGAATTTTCGGTTTAAGCTATTGACAAAAGAAGAAATTTAGTGCATTATTTGCTTGACCGAAACATCAAAATACCAAATAGAATTTCGGCACCCCCAATCCCCATTCCAAGCCGTCACTTTCCCCCCTCCAACTCCCCTAAATTTCGGCCAAATCCCTACTTTTACTCCAAGCCACCATTTCAAATAAGTTTGAACAAGTCTTCACCCTTAATTTGCTTTCCACCATCCAAGTCACCCCTTGACCAAGTCTTAGGCAGAGTTCAAATTGCCACAAACTCTTCCCTCCTATGCCGTCCAAAAAGAAAGCAAAATGTGGCCACTTTGCAGCTTGAACACAGGACCACTCCCCCTGCAAGTGGCGTCACATTCACAAGCCCTTAGTGGCGCCTACAATGCCACTCCACCAACTCCTCTTTTGTGCCATAAAACTCCATTTTATTTTCTTAAGCCCCAACTCTATCAGCTCCCCACACCTAAGGCCAAAAATTAAAATTTTCCTACCTACTCAGGCACACACTTAACCTATAATTAAGCCCCTAAAACACCGAAATATCAACACAGCGCACTAACACATGCAATAACATGCAACAACAAAATAGCCCCTAACCCGGGATATTACAAAAACTCTGATTTTACAGCGATCAAGTTTTTGGCGCCATTACCGGGGAACTAAAGTATTAAGAAAGCTTTATTTTTATTACTTTAGCCATTTTTTATTTTCTGCAATTTATTTATTATTATTTTTTACTTTGTTAATTTTTCCTCTATTTTACTTTTGGCAGATAATTTTAGTCTATAGAGAAGATGGCACTAAATAACTATCAATGGCAAGTTATGAGGACAGCACCAACAAAAGCCGCCAGTGTCTTCAACCTCGATGTACACCCCGTAATGCAATATGACTCGAATTTAAGAGGCGTGGCAAATCCTGAGTACCCACCCTACGGATATGGCATCAAAAACAAGCAAGCTCACTATACGGGTAACTATTCTAGACCTTAAAACAATTTTTATAGTTACACTTATAATGCAGGCTGGAGGTACCATCCCAATTTCTCGTGGGATGATCAAGGTAGCCAAAGACCGAAACTTCCTCTAGATTTTCAACAACCACCTCACCAACAGGAAGAGGAGTCAAACATTGAGGAGATGCTGATAAAATTCATGGCAACCAAAGAAAACTGTTTCCAAGATACTGAGAAAACACTTAAAGGTCAACAAACATCGATTGATAAACTCACTGAGTCAGTCGGGGAACTCACTAAGTCAGTTGGAAAACTTGCTAAGCTGATCTCAGAACTACCACAAGGAAGCTTGGCAAGCTATACTGAAACTAACCCGAGAGAGCAAAATCAAGCCATTTACGATAGTGAAAGGTTAGACGAACCAAAACTAAGGGAAAAACCTATGGTAAGTGAAGGTAAGGTTAAGGTGTGCCATGATTTACCAAAACCGGTAATTACAGAGTACCAACCTTGTGTGCCATATCCTGATACAATAAAGACAGACTACACAGAGGAATAATTTGGTGAACTCACACTTCGTGTAAACGACGAAACAATCACTCTTCAAGCTCTTGACTTAGCTAGGACATCGAGTAATAAAGGTAAACGTTAATTCTATTGATAATCATTTGGTTCAACCTTCTTTACAGGAAGAATCACGAAATCGCTTAGCTGAGCTAGATCTTAGACCTTGTGCCAACAAAGAAGAAATACCTAAGGAACAAATCCTTAGGGTTGACAAACTAAAAGAGGAGGAATCACAAATCAAAGAGGAACAGGAGCCGAACGAAATAAAACCGAAAGAAACCCCAAACAAGCCGATAGAAACAACAAATCACTTCAAAATAAGGGATCAAATATTGTTGAATAAAGAAAACCCTCCAATCACCAATTCAGATCTCCCGGCAAACGGAAAAATCACTTTTAAGGTACTTAATGTCTTCCTATACGGGACAGTCGAAGTAAGCAATCCTAAATTCAGCACTTTTGAGGTAAACACTACTCGACTTAAACTATATATCCATAACCGAAGTGATCACATGAAAAAGGATTTTCACCTCCTCAAACCACCTTGACCATACGAATGAGAGGTAAAGTCTAGCTTAAGACTATAAATGAGCGCTTCTAGGGAGGCAACCCGAGCACTAACCCTATTTTTACATTTTTTATTTTTTATTTTTTTCCTTTTATTTTTCCTTTTAAGCACCTAACCATAAACTAACCAAAGAGCAGATTTCTAGGACACACGGCCTTACACACGGCCATGCCCGTGGCCGTGTGGAAGCCAGGGGATGAACCATGGGCATGCCAGTAGCCGTGCACAACTAGAGAAGAATTTCTTTTCCCAACACGGGCTGCGATACTAGGCCACGCCCGTGCTAACTACCCGTGCGAAGTTACTGACTTGTCGAACACGGGGTACACACGCTCGTGCCCCACGATCGTGTAACTTCACCGATTTGCATACCACGGGCTAAACATACCCGTGCTACCTACCCGAGCAAAATTACTGATTTGTCGAGCACGGGCGTGTCAGCTATAACACGGCCGTAGCTACCTCACCTGAACGCACCCAAAAACTCAAAATCCCAAAACATAGGCTACATCTCTATTTAAACCTCATTCTCTCTTTTTTCTAATTATCTTTCATTTTCCATTATTTATTTTGTTTTTATTTTATTTTAATTTCATTTTTTACTTTATTTTATTTTCTTCTTCTTCTTCTTATGATATTTAGATTTAGCTTAGGATACAATAAAATTAGACTGGCTGCTTCGAGGATTCAATTTCAAATGGTTCGAGACGCTTCCCCACGTTCACCTCCAATCCTATCCGGTTTCTTTTCATTGACTTCATCCAAAATTCAGGAAGTTTCACTTCTCTCCCTATCTTATGATTTTATGATTATTTTGATATTATCCATCTGTGTACATTGAGGGCAATGTACATCTTAAGTCTGGAGGGGTTAATTATAGTATTATCTGAAAATTCCTGAATTATGCCTCGTTCTAAAGTAAGTTTCTCATATTATGATTAGAATGAAATTTCTTTGATTTATGATTTTTATTGATATGTTTTGGAATAAGTCATAGTTAATTGTGCATTGATGATTAAATTTGAAGAATACTAGGGAATCAAGCATGATAAGTCTAATTTTCTAAAAATTAAAATTTTAGGTTGTCAATTGGAATTTGAATATTATCTTGAAATTTGAGATTTACAAGGTTGACGTCAAAAACACCCATAATTTTTGTGAGATTTTTGAGCCTTATAGAGCATACATTCTTTTTCATGCTCACTTCTTGATTATGAGTATGTCAACTATGAACTGTTATTCTAGAACTTGCCTCAATTATACATGTCAATACCACAGTTATGATTTGATATACCGATATAATAAAGGCACTTAGGTTTAACCCACTTACACCACTAAAAAAGCCTACCCTCATAATTAACCCTTAGAAAAACCCGTTGAGCCTAACAACCCTTTTTTTCACTTACCTACTAATTTTAACCCAAAACCCTTTGTATTTGTTATCACCATTTCTTTTAATTATCCTTTTTGTCGAGATTTGATTTTGAACAGTTTCCTAACTATGTTCTATATTTCAGTTGTAAAAGTTCTTTCTTATTATTGTAATGATAGTTTGTTCTTAAAAAAAAAACGAAGTATATTCATTATTAATTTGTGATTAGGAGAGCTTACACATTAAAATTCAAAAAATTCTTGAAGAAAAAACTCGTATTATTAGTATTATTAAGCTTCAATTGATTATTTAAGATTAGTTCATTTTTTTAGTTAGGAGATTTATCAGGTCAATCTCGATTCTAACCTTCTAATTTAGCCTTTATCCACACCTTTAACCATAGTCCTGTTACAACCCTGTTAAAGACCTTTTGATCTGTTTGTCATCTCATTTTACAGTGGTGGAGATTTGATTTTCAGGCAAGCCTATGGAATTAACTTTTCATGTTCGACTATTGAGTGCTTAATTCTGAACCTTAAACACTTTGAATGATTTGAGTGAATCTTTTGTGAGGATATCAATCCTTGTCGATTTTGAACTAAAGGTAATTATTTAGATGAAGGGAAACACCTATATTTTCGTACTACAGATGTATGACTTTGATTGTTTGAATCTTTAGGACTCTTGAATTGAATTATCCATGTATAAATTATCTCTGAATTATGATGAGACATTGTTGATAGAAATTATGAATTATGGAAAGATCGTTTTAATTGTAAGTTGAGAATTTTGCTTGAGGACAAGCAAAAGCTTAAGTGTGGGGGTATTTGATAAACCATAAAAGTAACATATTTTAGGCCCACATTTAGCATGCTTTTGGATGAATTATCCTCTGTTTCATATAAAAAGGTGCTCTTAATCCTTTCTTTTCATGTCTTATACCCAGGAAAGCACCCGAGGATAAAAAGAATGATAAACGGGCCCAAAATGGAGTAAATGGGCCATATCACGAAATCGACACGGCCTGAGCCCAAGACCACACGGCCGTGCCACGCCAATCATCTAGAACATGACCTTCTCCCGATTTACACGGTCGTGCCTCATTAAAGAAGTCCGAGCATGGCCTGGCCACGATCCACACGGGCGTGTGCCATGGCCGTGTCCCTATCGCTGGAAGAAGCAATTTCATTCGGGAAAGGATACTTGGAGGCAAAGAAACACATTCCAAAGCCTATTTAAACACCCTATTAGGAATTTCACTTAAATTAGGATACTTAGGGGCCAAGTAAGGTATCTCAAAGTCTATATAAACACCCAATGGGGCAACTTGAAGGGGAGTTCGGCAGAAGCCGAAACCAGCGTCAAAGCTAGGCCAAGGAGCCAAGTCGAGAAGGTCAGAGTTAGGGAATAACGCGAAGATAGCCAGTTGATCCATCCCAAGAAGCCAGAATTGTACTCAAGACGGTGGAATTCTCCTTCAATTCCTTCAGGGAGTTCTAGGATTTTCTTATGTTTTGTTTTATCTTTTCTCTTGTGATGTTTTCTTGTTTAGTTATGAACTAAACCCTTCAGATACCTGAAGGAGATGAAACCTAGATGGATCTTATTATTTGATTTTTAAGTTATATGATAAATTACTTGGTTTGTTCTTAATTATGTTGTTTAATTCAAATCTAATGTGCTTAGGTAGAGGAGGAATAGACCCTGCCTAAGAGTAGATCTAACATAATTAATCGGAGTTGATCGAGCGCCTAGAGATTGGGTTACGAGATTTTGCCGGATTAGGGTGAAACCTAATATGGGAGTCCATTGATCGATTTACTGCTTTCCTAAGGGGTTATTATAAGCGAACGAGAGTTCCACTAATTAACCTTGGATTAGACGTTATTTGCTTCGAGAGAGGGTGTAACATAGGTTAGGGAGTCTTACGGATCAAGCTAAGTAAAAGAAATCATATAATTTAAGGGTTAATTAATAAGTGAAGTCTAGGTGGATTCTTCCTGAGGGTATCGTCGTAATCAACTGAGTTTTCCTTCAGCGTTATTTTCCTATTTGTCCTTTTTGTCTTTGTTTCCTTAGTTTAGTCTTCGCCAATATAGTTTAAAGCAACTTCACTATATTTTTAAGGCTAAATAATAAAAAAGAAAGTTAGTATTAGTACTTTTAGTTCCTTTGGGTTCGATATCTGGTCTTGCCTAAGCTGTACTACTGTTCGATAGGTACACTTGCCTTTAATCGTTGTCAGAGTTAGTCTCCAGGTTTGATCATTCTTTTATAAATATTTAAAACTCTAATTTTACAACGATCAAATTTCCCAAATGAAGATCTAATGTATGTTGCAACCTCTGAAGAAGACTCTCAAGAGGGTCATCTGTGGAAGCTAAACTTCGACGGAGCCTCAAATACTGTGGGTAACAGAATCGGGGCAGTTCTAATATCCCTAAAAGGAGATCATTATCCCTTTACTTGTAAATTAGATTTTGATGGCACAAACAATCTGGCAGAATATGAAGCATGCATCATGGGTATCTGTCCAGCCATAGAACACAAGATCAAAGTGCTAGAAGTATATGAGGATTCTGCATTAGTGATCTATCAACTCAAAGGTGAATTGGAGAAGAGAGACCCCAAATTAGTCAATTATCAAAGGCTGGTCCTTGAGTTTATTGAGGAGTTTGATGACATCACCTTCTGCTACCTTCCGCGAGATGAAAATCAGATGGCTGATGCCTTGGCTACTTTAGCTTCCATTGTAACAGCCCAAAATAGGGCCTAGTCAGAACAGTGGTTTTGAGACCACAAACTCAAAGTAAACAAATATTTAATTTATGATTGTTTTAGAGTCTATGATACGTTTGGGTGATGGTGTGCAAATTTTGTTAAGTAATATTTATCGATAAAGTGCCCAATTTTATTATTGGGATTAAATTGCATTAATTGCAAAATATGAGTTCTAGAACATAAGTACTTAATTTAAATGGGGGTTTAAATGTAACAGTCCGAATTTGACCCTAATCGGAACGGTGGTTTCGGGACCACGAATCCGAGTCTGAAAAATTTTTAATATTATTTTTGGTGCTAATTATATGTGATTTATTATATGTGAAAGTTTCGTATAAATATTTTATTGATTGAGTGCTTAACTTAAGTGAAAGGATTAAATTGAATAAGTGGAAAAATAATAGCTTTTGTGAGATTAGTAGCCAAATCGAATTGTTTTCTTTGAAGTAGGTATTGAAGTGATAAATTAGCCATTTTGATTTTTTATGATGGATGGTTAGTGAAATAAAATAATACTAAGTGGATGTTTATTTTATAAAAGGAAAAAAAAAAGTAGTTGTATCAAATAGGAAGGTTTAAATGAATTGCTCCTTGAAAGATTGGACTTGAATGTCAAATACCCCATTTTTAATGATGATGGACGGCATGATAATTAAGGTTCCTATTTAATTCTTTTATTATAGTTAGTGGTATGACATAGGTATTATATTTTGATTATTATAATAAAAACAAGGAAAAGATGATAAGAAAGAAAAAGAACTACCTTCCATCTTCTTTCTCCATCTGCCGAAATTATTAAGCAAGAAAAGAAGAAAAGAAAAACCATTCAAACCTCCATGGCCGGACCTTGCATGCATCCTTAAGGTGAGTTAGCAAGCTCCAATCTTGATAATTCTTGCACAATTATGTTAGTAGGCTTGTGCACTATCAATTTCGTGTATAAATTTTGAATTTAAAGCTTCCTTTAGATTCGGCTATTAGTAATAAATATGCCATATTTATGTTTGATAAAGAAACCTTGATCTTGGTTAGTTTATTAGCATGTTGATTAAAGAAAATAAGTTTGAGTTATGGCTTGGGTATTTTGGAAGCAATCGGTTGGAAGCTAAGTGGCTAGACCGAATGGTTTTATGAACCTAGGAAATGAAGTTTAAGATTCGACTACTAGGGGAAATAGTTGGATTTCAAAAAAAAAAAAATTATGAATAATATGTTTAGGACTTATTTGAATTGGGTGAAAACTTATAAGGGTAAATTAATAAGAACTATAAAACTTTGCAATTTGATTGAATTGGTTTAGATTAAGTGGAAATTATTTGAACCAAACGTCATTTGATATTTCATAGATCGGGAAAAAAAAGAGAAGGAGCTAAATCGGGGAAAAACTAAGGTGAACGAATAGTCGGAAATTTCGAATCTATCGACTTCTAAGGTAAGTCCTTAAGCAAATTTATGTCAAAGAATTATTTATGAACTTAGTATAAAATAAATTTGGAAATTTGAGGCATGAAAATATATGTTGGCCGAATATAGGGGTATGAATTTGTAGTAAATTTATTTGTTGAATATACTGTGAATAATTATGTTTGATTTAATATGTGAAAGTAATATGTTGCAAATGAGATAGTTGTGATTATTAGCATCAAGTAATGTGTGTTGGAATGTTGAAAATGTCGAAAATTCGGGCTTTGAGCCTAGCAGGCCTTGTGCCGGTGATCTAATTTGGGCTTAGTGCCTAGCAGGCCTTGTGCCGGTGAATTAATTCGGGTTTAATGCCTAGCAGGCCAAATGCCGATGTTTTAAATCTCGGACTTCAAGTCTAGCAGGCAGGGTGCCGGTGTATGTGATTTGATTTAGTGTGTAGCTTGTTATATGCTGGTAAGTTATCTATTTCTGAATTTAGTTACAAAATGGTAAAGTTATAAAACAAATCATGGAAGCTTAAGTTTATGAAAGTGAATTGGTAAGTTCGGCTATAAGGTATGTATTATGTATACTTTAATGTCATGATTATAAGCTATGATGATAAATAAATGTAACGATGAAAGGAATTGATGTACATATGATAGATGGAATTCGATTATATGTATACTATGAGTGAATTAGTTATTGAAAATCATGAAAGAAGTAAAAGTTGATGTAGTTATATATAATGGAATGGGATATTTGGTTTTGGTAGATTAAATATTAAGTCATGAACGTTTGATGTTAAGGAATGTTTATTTAAAAGCTTATATACTTGAATGTTACATTAAAGTTGCTTAAGACTTACGAAGCTAGTAAGTTTACTTTGTGTGTATCCCTTGTTTGTTTTATAGATTTTGTTAAAGCTACGGGCTCAGAGGATCTTCGAAGAAGTCAACCACACTGTCAACTCTTTTGGTACTTATAAACCTAGTTTGAACTTAAGGCATGTATAGGCTAGCTTAAGGTTTGAATGATATTTAGTTGATGTATATAAGCCATGCGAAAATGGCTTGTCCATCTTGTAAATCTTGGAATTTATATTTTGGCTTGATGATTATGTTTGGTTTTGTTTTTGGTTGATTTGGTTTTAGTATATATATGTATGGTTAATGTATAGAGTTTAAATGAAATGGAGTAAGGAGGTTATAAACTGGTTAATCATATGTTGCAATGAAACAGTTTTTAGTTAGCAGCAGTGATGTGATTTTGAAAATTCACCAAAAATAGGAGAAATTGAATTAGAAAGTGAATAAGATATAGAATTAAATATTATTGTATCTATTTTGATATGAAAGAAACAGAATAGGCAAATGAAATTTATATTATGAGATATTTAAATTTTAGTGAGACTTGTTCTGAATGACTTCGTGATTCCCTGTTTTATCTTGGAAAAATTGTCAAAACTTGTACAAAAATAATCATGGAGCATAGTTTATATGCTTAGAATCCTTAATGAGCCTATTTTTTATTGGAATAAACAAGAACATTATTGAAATTCTGTACAATGAGATAACTGAGTTTTTGTAAAGATTGGTCAGAGCCATCAAACCCTGAAATAGGGGAAATTTTGATGAATAAACTGTACTAATTGGCTTTATGAAAATTTCTAGAAAAATTATGGAAAGAAGATATACGAGTCTAGTTTCAAGGAAAATTTGTGGATCTAAATTTGAGTTTTGTAACTCAAGTTATGGTCAATTTAGTCAACATGACGCAGTTAGACAGTTTTAATTTTTATGCCCCGAATTAGTAGTCAAGTCTAGTAATGCCTCATACTCGACTCCGGCAACGGTCTCGGGTAAGGGGTGTTACATTAAACTAGAGGTCTTTAAATGGCAAACAGACCATCATATTTTGTTATGGACAAAAATAGCCATGGAAGGGTAAAATTTGAAGGTTTAGTAAATAGGGCATTTTTTTCATTTGGGTGTTTTAAGGCATAAAAGACAAAATTGAAACCCAAAAATCTGCTCATTCTCTTCTCCATGCTGTCAAAATTTTCAAGAAGCCATGGCTAGAGTTTCAAGCTTTTTCAAAACTCAACTGTAAGTGCATTTGAGCCCCATTTTTAATATTCTTCGTATTTTTGATATCTTCGAAGCTTAACCTTTCTATTTTTACCATTTATTTACATAAAAAATGAAGTTTAAAAATTGAACCATACTAGATATTTGTGCATTTTGATGTTTAATGGTAGAATAAGGGTGCACGAGGTTAGGAGAATGATTTTTGCTAAGTGATTTTCGTAGAAAATAGTTAAAATGGGTTAATTAGTAAAAGTTGTAAATGCTCCTAAAAGTGTGAACTAATAAGAATTTGAGGTTTCTTTGGAAGAGAAAAAGGTTCGACTGGCCTTGAATTTTATAGAAATTGAATAAAAACCATATTACGAGCCTAGGGGCAAAATTATAATTATGAGAAAGTTTAAGGGCAAAATTGTAAATTTTTCGTAGTATGATTTTTGTATTAAAATGAGTAATGTGAGTGATAATTAAGTGAAATGTGACATTTTAGATCAAAGAAATTGAGATTTGGGCCAAGTACGGGGAAATGTCAATCAAAAATGACCGATTCGTGTCGAAGTAAGTTCATATGGTTAGTTTATAGTGAACGGTTATTAAATTTGAATTGAGATGATGTATTATTTTATATATGTTTGTTATCTAATCATGAATTTATGCAAGTACGAGATTGGATTGAAGGATCAATCGTGAGAAATGCAGGGTCAAGTACATTCGTACTACGACTCGTGATGAATTGACGGGAAAGACCATGGTTGGACCATGGCAGTGGGTGTGCCAGTGTAAGGCCATGTCTGGGACATGGCATTGGCCTCAAGTTGTGTTAGTGTAAGACCATGTTAGGGACATGGCATCGGAACGGACAAAGGAGAGTCAGTGTAAGACCATGTCTGGGACATGGCATCGGCTCGAGATGAGTGTCAGTGTAAGACCATATTTGGGACATGGCATCGGCACCAATATGGCATCTGGGATATGGCATTGCATTCTACAAGGTGTACAAGATATCCTGAACATCCCTAATATTACAAGTAGTTAAATGGGAAATTCAAGGAGTATGCTCAAGATAAGTAAGAGTAGGATATGTGAGTATTATGACTAAGCACAGGTATGTATACGAGACTCATAAATAATGTGCTCGAATTATGATGCATTATTGATAAGGATGCAAATGAGTAAGATGTGTCTATGATCACTTGGTTGTTATGTGCCAAGTTAAAATATGCTTTGGTGTAACTGTGTATAGATGAAAGTGAACACAAAGAATTAATGAATGAGTGAAATTGACATTAAAACAGTTGTGGGCAGCAACATTAGTATAAATTTGAAAAATAAAAAAAAATGGTGGAAATTGAATTAAAGGCTGGATGAGATATGAAATTAAAAATTTAATGAGTCTATTTTTTTTCTAAAAGAAACAGAGTAAGCAAAAGAAGTGTGAATTATGAGATATTTGAATTTTAGTGAGACAGGGTCAGAATGAGTTTCAGAATCCCCTGTTCCAACTTTGGAAAATCAGTAAAAATTGAAAAAAACTAATTATGAAGTATAATTAATATGCTTGAAATCCTTAATAAGTTTATTTTCAAGTGAAATAAATTAGAACATCATATGAATTTTATACAAGGATAAAATTGATTCGTAGTGAAGAAGTGTCAGAACTATTGGACAGCGAAATAGGGGTAAACTTAATGAATAAACTATACTAATTGGCTAGACCAAAAAATCTGAAATTTCTATGGTAAGAATTTATGTAAGTATAGTTTCTGGGAAAATTAACAGTTCTTCATTCGGAGCTCTATAGCTCGAGAAATAAATAATTTAGTGATAGTGGCTCAAGTAGACAAATTAATGTGAACATGAGTAATAAGGTGTAAGTATGTGATATAATGATTATATCATCTTAAGATATTATTGTGAGGATTTATCCACACAATTTTATTAATTTCTTATTATTTACATATGAACTTACTAAGCATTTATGCTTACTTCCCCTCCCTTTTCCCTTGCCTTGTAGTATCGCCAAGTTAGCTCGGGGATCGGTGGACGTCGGGCATTCGCTCACACTATCAATTGGAACACTTGGTATATCTAGATACATTAATTTTTGGGTTATGGCATGTATAGTAGGCTTGGTCGTTTTGTCATATATGTCAGATTTCTTATGTCCTAAAATGTTGGCCCTTATTTAATAAATGTTCATTTTGATTAAGGCTATTTGGAGATGGCCAATATTGATGGTTGTTATACGCCTATGATGTGGTTATTCATGTAGGTGGTAATTGCATAATTGAGATGTTGTGGATGTGGTTTACAAATGATTTCATGGATGAAGATGTGTATGGGAATGTGTATGCAAAATTGGATATTCGGATGTCCAATTATAGCATGATACATGTTGATGAAATGGATACAAGAGCATTTGTGTTTTATCTAGGGAACTGGCTTGGGATGATACATGTGTCTCAACCATGTGACAGACACGGTCTAAGGGCACGGGCATGTGCCAAGGCCGTGTGACCTTGTTTTGATGATGACATCATAAATAGAGAGTTACACGGGTTAGGGACACGGGCGTGTCCCATACCACACGACGTGTGTCCCATGTTTTGACAAAATCTTCTAAATTTTTTCCAATAGTTTCCAAATTTCTCGGTTTATTCCCGAGCCATCCTAAAGGATGTTTTGAGATTTATAAGCCCATACAAGGAACAAAATGCATGTGTTAGAAAATTTTTAAATTTGACGAAATTTTATGACTCGGTTTTACATGTTCAAGAAATTTTAAGTCTGGTAACACCTCGTACCCTGTTCTGGCGTTGAATACGGGTAAGGGGTGTTACATTCAGTAGTATCAGAGCATGGTTTAGTCGATTCTAGGACTAACCTAGCATGAGTATGAGTCTTGCTATACATGCCATATTGAACTGTGATAGTGTGACGACTCCCGACCCTGATCATAATTATTTTATTAGGCAGATGCGCTTTCCAACCAAGCTAAGTCTGATAGTACAGAAAGTGAGTTTTGATGAGCCAAACTTGGGAAGGTATGGAGGATAATTCATTATGTATATGTGATAATGAATAAAGTGTGATAATTGCAAATCAAAAGATAAAGCATAAAATATTATAAATGTTGATAAGTTATGAAAAAGGAATTAAATGTGTGAACCAAGTAGAAAGCTGGAAACGGATACTTTTGTTTAAAGACCAGTGATGGATTGACGATAAAGACCATGGGTTGACCATGGCAGCATGTGAATATGTCATTATTGGTGGGATGTGTGCGATACCACCATATTTATTATTATTGGTGGGCTATGTGCGATACCACTGTATTTATTATTATTGGTAGGCTATGTTTGATACCACCGTATTTATTATAATTGTTGGGATGTGTGCGATACTACTGTATTTATTATTATTGGTGGGCTATGTGCGATACCACCGTATTTATTATTATTGGTGGGTCGTGTGCAATACTATTGTATTTATTATTACTGGTGGGCCGTATGTGAAACCACCGTGTATTCGATATTATTACGAAGTGTTCATCGAGAAACTTTGACTAAATGAAATTTCGTGTGACTATGTGATGACAAGTGCAGGGTATAAGTGCATGTAAATGTGAGCAATGTTTATGATATGTATTTGGAATGTGGTAAAACTTGAAATGAGTAAGTTTATATGTAAATGATACATCCTTTTTACTTATTTTTTTACATATTAATGTATCATGTGAAATGTGAGTGAATATTATTGATATTTATTAAAATGATGGAAAGTGAGGAAATTCTCGGATGAACCTTCGGAAGAGACAAAGGATACGAATGAATACCGTGAATATATGTGTTAATTGGCCTAAAATAACTGGGGTGTTATGATGAAATTTTATTATGTGAATAAGAAATTGATTATTATTCAGAAATAATGATGCTTATTCCATGATTTTGTGAAACTCAGAATTTTTTCAGTAAATGGTAAGTTAGAAGTGTTCGATAGGAACTAACTTCTGATTCAGAACTCCAGGTCAGAAACCGAACATTTATTTGATGTTTCGAGGCAGATTTTGTGTACCAAGAAATCAATTATAGATTATCAGAAATTGCATACAGAACCGAAAGGTAAGAGTATTGAAACTTAGATAAGTGACAGGTGCTTCTGAAAGTATCTTTGTGACAGAATTTTTATTTATTTATTTTATTTTATTTGGTAAGTAAAGAAAAGTGATTTATGGTTCATCGAAGAGTATAAGGCTATTGATATAATGAGGCCAGTTACTTATCAGTGTGTATTTCGTCAGAACTTGAGAAAATTCAGTGATGTGGTTCTTATGTCAAGAATAAGAAAGTACAGTTCAGAATCTTAGTTTAAGAAGTGAGATGTTGAAGATGCCGAAGCTGTATGAGAATTTGACATTGCTTTGCGAAATCAATCCTAAGTTTATCTTTTTGTAAAATTTTCAGGGACGAAAATCCCTAGGGGGAGAATTGTAACAACGCAAAATAGGGTTTAGTCGGAATAGTGGTTTCAAGACCACAAACCCGAAGTAAAAAAATATATTTAATTTATGATTGTTTTAGAGTCTATGATATGTTTGGGTGATGGTGTGCAAATTTTGTTAAGTAATTTTTATCGATAAAGTGCCCAATTTTATTATTGGGATTAAATTGCATTAATTGCAAAATATGAGTTCTAGAACATAAGTACTTGATTTAAATTGGGGTTTAAACTAGAGGTCTTTAAATGGAAAATAGACCATCATATTTTGTTATGGACTAAACTAGTCATGGAAGGGTAAAAATTGAAGGTTTAGTAAAAAGGGCATTTTTTTCATTTGGGTGTTTTAAGGCATAAAAGACAAAATTGAAACCCAAAAATCTGCTCATTCTCTTCTCCATGCTGCCGAAAGTTTCAAGAAGCCATGGCTAGGGTTTCAAGCTTTTTCAAAGCTTAATTGTAAGTGCATTTGAGCCCCGTTTTTAATGTTCTTTGTATTTTTGATATCCTAAAAGCTTAACCTTTCTATTTTTACCATTTATTTGCATGAAAAATTGTAACATCCTGAAATTGGGCCTAGTAGGATTGGGCCCAATGGGCCTTGAGCGTAGTAGCGTTTAAATTTTTGGAGAATAAGAGATTGGCTTAAATGCAAGTTGGACCTATTAGATAAGTGATTTTGGAAGGTTAGAGGGCTTCTATGAAGTCCCGGGATCGAACATTGGCTTTGGGAAAATTTTGGTTTTAGGTGAAAAAAACCCTGGAAGTTGGCAGGTAGGCCTTAAGAATAAGAGGTGGAGGAAAATGACACAAGTGAAGTGTGTGGTGTAGTGGCAAAGTGACGCCACATAAGAGGCAAGGGGTTGATGCCACAAGGAAGGAAGGAGGTCCAAGGTTCAAGTCTTGGCTCTTGCATTTTGGTTTTCTTTTTGCTTGGACCTTAGAATTTGGCTGTAGATTTATATTTAGTTGCGTTTGGTTTAAGACACAAGAGGAGCTTGTGGCCAAGTGGTTAGCGACGTGGATTATGCTACAGGGGAGCCTGGGTTCGAATCTCATGAGAAGCAACGGAGTATTTATTTTACGGATTGGACAGCAAGAGTTTTAGTTGAATTTAAACTCTACTGATGAAGGGATCTCACATCCGAAAGATACAAAGAAAGAAGGTGAAGAGCTAGCTATATAAAGAGCATTTCAGGAGGAGAGTTAACATACCTTGGTAGGCGTTTGGGCACAGGAGTGGTCGCAGCGCGGTTTAACACCAGACTCCTATCAGGTGTGTAACTCTCTCTACTCTAGCTGTAGAGCGGCAAATGCCGAAGTGCCGATCACGGCAATAGTAGCCACACGAGCGTGCGAGCGCACGTGTGGGGCTTCAACGCGATAGTTAAGGCCATTAGTAGTATTCCTGTGGGTTGAGGCTGCTTGGGCCATGATGGGCCGAAGTGGGCACAATGGGCCCGTGGGCCAAATTGAATAGATTGTATGATGATATAGTATGTAGTGAACTAAACTAGGTGGAACTTATATATGTGGCTAGATTTATGTTAGGTGGGCTACACGAGCGTGTGGGCCCGAATGGGTCAGAATCGAGTTTTAGGCCCAATAGTCCGGTACGATCGAAAATGGTAGCTGAGTCGCTCGGGGCGACATTAGGCCTTCGTAATGGCCAATACATGTGCAAAATTATTGATATACCCTTGGAAGGGTAAAATACCAAAATACCCCTGACAGGTAGATTACAAAAATGCCCTTAATAGGTAAAATTATGGTTATACCCTTAGAAGTTGATTAGCGTGATTATGTTGTTTTATGTCTATCTGATTACGATGGTAATTCATGTTATACTTATATTTGAGATATGTTTAGCACACATGACACACTGTATACACGAATTATTATGTCATATTGCATGGGTATGATGAGAGGAGGGGGAAGATATGATTATTAGACTGTCACCAGTGGTTTGGTACTACATAGTGGGTTGGCCCCACTTCTCATTACTTTGTGACTAAGTCTCAGTGGTTTGGAACCACCAGTGGTTTGGTACCACATATATTTATCTTTGTGACTCGTCCCAGTGGTTTGGCACCACAGTGGGTTGGCCCCTCATAATATCAAAAGGGATCGTCACCAGTGGTTTGGTACCACAAAGTGGGTTGGCCCCACACATGATTATTTGTGACTTCGGTCACCAGTGGTTTGGTACCACATATGTTATTTGTGACTTCGGTCACCAGTGGTTTGGGACACCAATGGTTTGGTACCACACGGGGTAGATTCGGGAGTTTTGGATGGTTAGGTTTTGGGTTGCATGGCATGCATATTCGCTTATGAAACTGTGTAAGGGTTTATTATCTTCGGGATGGGGATTTACACACTGAGTCTCGGTGACTCACCCCTTCCTTTACATTTTGCAGATGATCCTTAGATCGCGGATACGGAGTTGGGACGGACTCGAGGTGGCCATGCACGATATTTTGGGTTTTTGTTCTAAATTACTATTTTGTATTTACTTTGTTTTAAATTTTGGGTTTTCGGTTTTGTAATAAGGCCACTAGATTTTATTTTTGGGATTATCTATCTGTTTAAATTTTCACTAAATTTTGTTTAAGTTATTAACGGCATGCCTAATAAACCTATAAAAGGAATGTTTTCCAAACCTTCACAAATTTTCGGGATTTTCCAAAACTTTACCATGGGGTAAACGGCAAACATGTAGTAACAACAAGTTAATTCAATTTTCTTTAAAACTAATTTCAGAGCGGTTTTGGCAATTTACTTAAATCAACTTGGCTTTTCATAAAACCAAAAGTTTTCCTTAAAATTAGAGACGACCACTTGTTTCCAAAAATGTTTTCTTTCCTGGGACACACCAGATTCTGTCGTAGCTTTTTGACTAGGTTTGGGGTGTTACAAAAATGAAGTTTAAAAATTGACCTTGTTGAAACCATTTTTTTGGTTGAAAAACGGGGTCGACTTAAAAACGAAAATGGAGTCGCCACCAATCTTTTTTGAGGTGTGCTCGAGTCACATTGAGATTAATCGTTAAAACATTTTGATTTATTAAAATGATGATTTTGGCCTACAAAATGTAACACCCCGGTTTTAGGGGTTATGCACCTAGTGCATATCTCGGGTGTTGGTAGGCTATTTGTGTGCTTAGGCATGTTTTTAGGGGGTTTGGAGAACTCTGGAAGGTAGGGAAGGCTTTAAGAAATTTTTGATTTTTAGTGGGTAAGGAAGGGAGCTTGGTTTTTGGGGGTCTTAAAAGAATAATTAGGTGGTTTTTATCACATAAGATGGGCTAGCAAAGTGGCAGGTGAGACGCCACTAAGGTCTTGTGTGTATGGCGTCATTTGCAGGAGGGGAAGGTCTTGGGTTCAAGCTGTGGAATGCTCCCATTTTGCATTCTTTTTGGACGGCATGGAGGGAGGAGTTTGTAGGCAGTTCAAACTCTGCCTTGGACCTAGTCTATGGGTGAGATGGACGGCAAAGAGTGATTGGTGGAGTTTGACTAGTTCAAACATATTTGAATTAGTGGCTTGGAGAGCTTTTAGGTGTTGGCCGATTCTTGGAGTCTTCAAGGGGGGTGTGTGGCCGGTTTTGGAGGTGGTTTAGGAAGGGGAATGCCTTTTTTCTTAAGGCATTTGTGGGTGATTTTCGGCCAGCCTTAGGAGAGGGTGCCAAAAGCCGAATTCTTCCAAGCAAACACTCTCTTTTTCTTTGTGTTTTTTTTTTAGACCGAAACCTTTACTTGCCAAATTTACTTTGGGTGCTTCCATCATTTCTTTTAGTAGCCGAATGCTCCCTTGGTTTTGTTTTGCTTTTTGGTTCTCTTTTGTCATTTGACCGAAACCTACCCTTCTCCCATCTCCTTCTTCTCATATTTTCCCTTCATTTCATGGGAGCCAAAACGTATTTGGTTGACTAAGCCGAATCTTTCCCCTCTCATTTTTCTAATCAAACTTGCCGATTTCTTCTCCCTCCTTGGATCACTTTTTCCTTTCGTTTCAATCCCCTAAAGGTCCTAACCGAACATAGGTATGTTAAACACCTAAAGCCGATTCTTATCCTTGAGGCGTGTATTGGCCGAATCTTCTTTTCCCTTCTAGTCCTATTCTTGGCCGATTGTTAGGTGGTGTGTGGGTTGCTTTTGGCGGTTGGTTCAAGCCTTGGAGAAGGTATTAAGGTAGGGATGAATGTTTTATGGTAAGGCCTCTGTTCTCTGTCGACATCTTCAAGGGGTAAGTGTTGGTTTTGGTGTTTGTTTGGAAGGGTATTAATCTATTGTTGGTAATCATTTCGTTTTAGGGTCTTCGGATTTTGGTGGCGACCAAGTGAAGCAGTTATCTTTGGGTAAGCTTTTGGTAAGTAGTGGTAAGTGATTGGTTTTGTTAGCTCATTCTTTTAGTTTCGATTAAGTCAAAGGTTTCGAAGAACTAACTGCTTGCTTGTTAGGAGTTGGCCGATTGTTGAAGGAGGAACCATTGGGGTTCGGGTTTGGTAGGAAACCAAACATTTGCAAGGTAAGGGTTATGTGATAAACCCTTTTTGGTTTAAATGGCTATGGCCGAATGGTCTAAGTGATTAACTCATGTTGGCCGATTGTTTTAGGAGCAAGAGGATCGAGGGTTGTAGACCGGCTCTTAGGATTAAAACCTTCGCTCTATCAGGTGTGTAAACTAACACACTGATACTTAGTAATAATGTGATTAAACCTGTTTGCCTATTAAAATCATGGCAGTATGATGAATTATTGGATACCCAAATGGGGTATGTGCATGGATCCGGGTAAGTTTAATTACTATGAGTTCTATTGATGGTATGTGCTATCATAGTTATTGATGTATGTGATGCGATGTTAAACCCAATGGCATGAGTGCATGATTTACATGATTTGCATCGATATAATATGTATGGGTGATATGAGAGGAGGGGGATATGATATCCGTGTCTTTAGGACACTATGTCTTTGGGACACCAGAGGTTTGGCACCTCCAGTGGTTTGGTACCACAGATGATATTTTGTGACTTTGGGTCACCAGAGGTTTGGCACCTTAGCGTCTCGTCCCAGTGGCTTAGCACCACGGTGGGTTGGCCCGCTGATTGATTATACGGGATTGGCGCCCGGTGATTTGGTATCACGCGATGGGTTGGCCCCATCATCGGATTTGTGACTGTGGTCACCAGTGGTTTGGTACCACATTGTGTCTTTGGGACACCAGAGGTTTGGCACCTCATTGCGACTCGTCCCTGTGGTTTGACACCACCGTGGGTTGGCCCCACTTGAGAGATACGGGATTGTCGCTAGTGATTTGGTATCACGAGATGGGTTGGCCCCATCATTGGATTATTCGTGACTTTGGGTCACCAGTGGTTTGGCACCACACTTATGGATATCGTGACTTTGGGTCACCAGTGGTTTGGCACCACCAGTGGTTTGGTACCACACGGGGTAGAACAGGAGATACGGATGGTTAGGATCGGGTTGCATTAATCATGTTGCTATGTATGATGTGTGTTAGCATGTTGTTTTATCGGGAGCGGGATTTATGCATTGAGTCATTCGACTCACCTCTCCTTTGACATTTCGGGTGACTCGTGAAGCCTTGGACATGGAGCCGGGATGGACTCGGGGTGCTCATGCCATGCTCAATAAAGTGTTGCTCAGACTTTATATTTTGGGTACTTAGTTTATTTACTTTTATTTGGGTTTTTAATTTGGATTTGTAAAAGGCCTTTAAAATTATGTTTTATGTTGTTTATGTTTTAAGTTGATTTTTAATATGCCTTAACAAAGTAACTTGGAATGAACTTTACTAAAACTTGGAATGACAAGGATTTCAAAATTTTAACGCAATGTGCTTTCAATTATACCATCGGGTATTATACTATGTTTCAATATTAAGTAAACTCAAACGATTTTCAAATCAAACTCGATTTTCTGCGAAGTTAAAACGTTTTAAGCAACACTAAGGAACTGTGGAGTTTTTAATGAAATGAACTCGTTTTTTTTTCACATACTTCAGATAAGTTTCCAAAATTTCTGGGTTTCAACTACACCATCCGATTTCAAACAAGTCTACTCAAATTTTTCTTCAAACACACTATGTTTTCACCCAGCTTTTAAACGAAAAATCTAACCTCTCAAAAACGTTTTTCCTGTGACACACCAGATTCGGACGTGGTGTCTTGTCCGGGTTTGGGGTGTTACACAAAATTCGAAAAAAACGAGTTCGGGAGTCGGTTACACACGAGGAAGGATTAGCACCCTCGTAACGCCTAAAATTGGTACCGAAATGATTGATTAACGTCTTAATGTCGAAAATTTGAAAAGATTTTAAAATATGATTCTCTTTGTTTAAAGAAAAAGACTTGAATAAGTTAAACTAGATACTGAGACCCGTTTATTTCGATGAAGTAAAATGTCATGCCCAGTGAGTTAGGATATGACATTTCAAATCCTCGAAACTAAGCTTGCCTTTTGAATTTTAAAACTCGTGCATTTAAATTCGAAAAGAATATTCGGTTATTTGGGTCAAATGAAAAATCTAAACCCAGTAAGTTAGGGCACAATTTCTCAAAATTTCCAAACACAGAATATTGCCTTTGCTTTTAAAAATCCTTATCTCGAGATAATAAAATGTTACATCCAGTGAGTTAGGACACAATCTTTTTGAATTCTCGAGAATAAGCTTTTATTTAACTTTTATGCTTTGACTTTAAAAAGAAAATAATAGGTGCTTTAGACTCGATGAGAAAAATCAAAACCCAGTAAGTTAGGGTACGATTTCTTTCGAACCTTAGAACGCAAAGTATTTGCTTATTTGAAAACAAAGATTAGTGTATCAGGTAAAATGTAACATGATTTTGTAGTAAAATATAAAATAAATTATGGTGCTTATGCACATACGAAATAATAAATATGTTAATGCATGACAATATAAAAGACGAAAGTAAATAAATGAGCTCTAAATAGATGAAAATAATAATAAAGAAAAAGCTAAAAATTTAGAACCAAAGAATTAACACAAAACAAATAAATAAACAAGCAAAGTAGCACCAATTAAAAAAATCATAATGTTAATAATAATAATGGTGGTATTAATAAAAAAAAATTTGAAGTATTAAAACTATATAGAAAGATGTAAATAAGTAAATAATAAAATGATAAAACAAATAAATGTATTTAAAAAAATAAAAAAATTAAGCAAATAAATATTAAGGAAATAATGGTGATAATAACAAGGTTAAATAATAATATATTAATAATTATAATAATAACATGTTAATAATAAAATTGATAATAATAGTGTTAATAGTATTAAAATAATAATAGTAATAATAATAAGAATAATAATAGTAATATCAAAATTGATAGTAATAGTGATAATAATAATAATTATAATAATATTCACAATAATATTAAATATAAACAACAATAATAATAACAATATTAAAATAATACCAAAATAGCAAAAATAATAAAAGAAAATAAAAAAAGAGAGACTAAATTAAACTTAAAATAAACGTTTGGGGCGAATCTGAAAAAAATAAAAAGGAAGGGACATATCCGAACGCGCGAATAACAAGGAAGGACTAAAGGGGAAAATATCCCCTCCCTCCAAAACACTGCGCTTTACAAGGGACTCAAATGAAATCAGAACAAAACTTAAGGGCAAAATTAAAAATAAAAGAAAACTGAATTAAAAAAGAAAAAATGCGGAAGGGCCAAAAGGGTAAATAATCTAATTTTACAAAACATGCGGATCCTCCCCTGGGTCGGGTCAACACGCGGGTCAGAGGCCTTATACGCCGCCGTTTTGGCGATGATGAACTTGGTGCAAAACTACACCGTTTCATGGCCGTATATAAATCAGTTTTTTTTTTAAATCCTCATTTTCGCTCCATTTCTTCAAAAAAACAAAGAAATTTTCTCTCAAAACACCCTTTGCCCTATCCTCTCCGGCCAAACTCCGGTGCCAGTCACCGCCATCTGCCACCATCGCTGCCGTGCACGGCGACCGGAGCTCGAAAAAAAGGTAATTTTTTCTTCTTTTTTTTTTAAAAATGTGTGTATATTTTAAAAATAAAAAATAAAAAATAAAAATCTATGTATGTATCAAAGTAGTTTCGAAGAGAAAAGAAAAAGAAAAAATGAAGAACAGGAAAAACCTCTTTGCTGATTTACGCTGCTATTCTTTTTTGTATTGATTTTTCTTCGTAAAAACATTACAATGCTTTTGTGTGGCTTTTTATAGCCGACTGTAAAAATATAAGAATACAGTGTTTTTTCTTGTTTTCTCTACTATCATTTGTTTTCTTGTGTAGGTACGGGGGCCTACGTGGCATGCGGTGGTGCGTGGAGGAGTATGGAGGCCGTACGAGCGGACGTGGCAAGCTGGAGGCTGCTGCGGCATGCGGCGCAAGGCTAGGGTTTCTGCCTATTTTCTGTGTTTTGTTTTGGGCTAGGGTTTGGGCTTGTAATTGGGTTTTGGACTAAAAAAGACTGTTAATTAATTTTTTGGACTGTTAAAACTTTGGGCTTATTAATGTTTGTTTTATTTTTGTTTTGTTTTTTTTGTTTAAATGGGCCCCGTGCATAAATTAAGTCCTACAGCTGCCCCTTTTTGCTCATTGTCGTGTAACGAGAATGAAGCAAAGACTTTAAAAAAGCCAATTTTGCCCGATTTATCGAATCTTGACTTCTTTCGGTGCTTTTCTTCTTCGAGTAGCTTCATTCCATTCCTCTACATCTTCAAGGGCATAGGAACTAGTGCTTCGATCCAATTCAAGGAGATTAGACTTGTAGCTTCAACCTGCTCCGCCGCAACTTTAGGGAGATAAGATTTGCTATCTTCAGTCTGCTCCACTGCACCTTCAGGGAAATAAGGCTGGTGGCTTCAATCTGCTCCACTGCAACTTCAAGAAGATAAGATCCGCCATAATTTGTAACTTTAATCTGTTTCACTGCAACGTCAGGGAAATACGATTTGCTGTCTTCAGTCTTCTCCGCTGTAACTTCAGGGAAATAAGGCTGGTGGCTTCAATCTGCTCCACTGCAACTTAAGTAAGATAAGACCCGCCGTAATTTTTAGTTTTAATCTGTTTCACTGCAACGTCAGGGAAATACGATTCGCTGTCTTCAGTCTTCTCCACTGCAACTTTAGGGAAATAAGGCTGGTGACTTCAATCTGCTCCACTGCAACTTCAGGAAGATAAGATCCGCCATAATTTGTAGCTTTAATCTGTTTCACTGCAACGCCAGGGAAATACGATTCGCTATCTTCGATCTACTCCACTGCAACTTTAGGGAAATAAGGCTAGTGGCTTCAATCTGTTCCACTGCAACTTCAGGAAGATAAGATCCGCCATAATTTGTAGCTTAACTGCATTTCACTTTGCAACTTCGTGGAAATACGATTATTTGTCTTGATCTCTCTGCTGCAACTTCAGGGAAATAAGGCTGGTGGCTTTAATCTGCTCCACTGCAACTTCAGGAAGATAAGATCCGCCATAGTTTGTAACTTTAATCTGTTTCACTGCAACGCCAGGGAAATATGATTCACTGTATTCAGTCTTCTCCGCTGCAACTTTAGGGAAATAAAGCTGATCGCTTTAATCTGCTCCACTGCAACTTCAGGAAGATAAGATCCGCCATAATTTGTAGCTTTAATCTGTTTTACTGCAACATCAGGGAAATATGATTCGCTGTCTTCGATCTACTCCACTACAACTTCAAGGAGATGAGATCTACACTTCGATCTACTCCATTGCTACTTCAGGGAGATGAGATTTGTGGATTCACCGATCATGCTACACCGTCCTCTGGGGGACACGACGTGTATGATCGATTTCGTGGGCCTTTTCTTATGCAAATGATTAGGATGTCATGATTAGGATGAATCAAATGCTCCTAATTGGATATGTATGAATAATATTTGCATGAATGCAAACATTTTGCGAGAAAGATCCCTTTCTAATGCTTAGGCTGTCATTGCTTGCTGTTCATGAAGTTTGTATCATTGACGCAATATCCTGTGTTCTTGTTCAACTGATATCCTTGACAGAAAATCCAAAGAAATAGTCACAACTTAGACTCTTGTTTCCAACCTTTAGGTTTGGTGAGTTCTAAACAATAGTCCTATTTCAGGTTTTTGCACTATTTAGAAGCTTCCAGAGTAATATGCAGAATTTTTTTGTGAAAGTATTATTAGTCCATTAATCATTATTTCAATGCAAAATTCTTGAAAATGATCATAATGATGAACAAAAATGAAATTTATCAGGAACAAAACTTGAAAAGAATGGGTTAACTAAAGAAAGCAAACATTGCTGGAATACAAAATGGTGAGGGAAAAATAGGTGCCCCATATATCGCAGCCTGAGCTTCTCTGTACGAACTTTCTGAAGACCATTTTAAACTCAATATGTGTTTAGGAGATCAAGAGTACTTTGTGGATGCCCCAAGATGTAGGATACTTCTTCTTTGTTAATTCAGGTATCGCAAGACTACCGCATACCCTTCTTTAATCAAAATTTGAATTAGCTTTTACGGTTTTTTGATTCAAAACTCCTTTGGTCTCAAGGCATAACATCTCTCCTTCCTGTTAATTCGGAGAAAGCGAGACTACCGCATGCCCCATATTTTGATCACAATTTGAGTCGCCCTTTTTGGGTTTTCTACTCAAAACCCCTTTGGTCTCAAGGCGCCCTTTGCGGGTTTTCACCTTTCCCTCTCCGGTTTTTTCAGAAAGTCTCAAAACGGCCTTTACGAGTTTTCACTTTGGCCTGTTTTCCTCTTTAAGTATAGTACTTCTTGACTGAATCCAAATTTATAGGATTGGGCAAGTTTTTTTCCATCCATTTTGGCCAAAATTAGTGCGCCTCCGGAGAAAGCCTTTTTTACCACATATGGTCTTTCCCAATTTGGCATCCATTTCCCTCTGAAATCCTTTTGTATGTGGAAGATGTTTTTCAATACCGGGTCTCCCTCATGAGATTCTCTTGGGTGAACCTTTTTTTCATAAGCTCGCATCATTCGCTTTTGGCACGTCTGACCATGACGAATAGCCTTTAGTCTCTTTTCTTCAATCAAGTTCAACTGATCATACCGAGACTGGATCCATTCTGCTTCACCTAACTTTAGCTCTGACAAAACTCGAAGGTAAGGTATCTCTTCTTCAATGGTAAAACCATTAGCCTATTGTAAGACCATTGTAAGACCATCTCTTCTTCAATGGCCATTGTAAGACCATTAGCCTATGTTCTTCAGACACCCTTATGGACCTCTTCTAAGATTTTAAGCCTTCACAGAGTCCACACGTCTTAATAGCCCCAGCATCATGCAAAAACATCTTTGAATTTTTTCGAATAACTCAATAACGTATGATACATGCTCCGACCTTCACCCCTTTCTCGGCTCACACCCTCTAGATACATATCTTGCTCAAAAGTAAATTCTGAGTCAATAGCAGCGTTACTCATGTAGTTGATATCTAGAGACCTGTTGTAGGTATGAAGGAATATTCAAAGAACAAATGAATCTAAGAATGATTATTTATGTGGTATGAATCATGAATGAAATAAAGGAATGAAAGAATATTTGCTCAAAGTGAGACACAAAAAATGCATTTTTTATTGAAATAAAGATGTTGGACATAAGCCTATTTCACAAAAGGATTCTTGTTGCTTCTAGGCTTAAAGCAAAAAGCATGTTTTAAATATTACTTTAAATTAGCTTTAAAAAATACAAGGATCTCTTCCACAGTCCTATTGTTTAAAACACTTCCAGTTCATAAAGGTGAATGCCTGATAAGTTTTCTCCTACGATTCCTTCTTCGGATATAGCATAGATGCTCCTATTTCTGAATATTCCATCCGAGCCTTCAGTATGTTCATAGAATTCCAGTTCCTTATTATCCATCAGGCCTTGCACGAAGGCTCTAAATTCATTTCACTTCTGAATCACTTGACCCTCTTCATCATGGAACTTATAGTAGTTCCTTGCTTCTCCGGGGTTCTCCCCTAAATTCTGGGTGATTAATCCTCTTTCTACCATTTTCTTCCAAATCTCCCTCAGTGGGGTTTTCACCTCTGCTACATCTGTCTTGATTCTCTTCCCTACATTCTCGATTATCGCGTTTACCCCTTTGTCCGAATTGTTGGGTAACGAATTTTCTGCATCAAATTTCACAATACCCATGTTAATGAGTCTTTCAATTATCTTTTTGAAAGCGGTGCAGTTTTTAATCGAGTGTCCTATGATTCCCGCATAGTACTCGCATTGGGCGTTCACGTCGTACCATTTGGGAAAGGGAGGCTATATAGGTTTTAGGTAGAAAGGGTATACTATATGTGCATTAAACAAATTTTGCTACAACTCCCCATACGTGATTGGTATGGGCGTGAACTGGGGTTTTTCTGAGCTCGGCCTTGGATTAGGATATTGCCTTGGGGGGACCTGATGGCTAGTAGTTGTCGTCCTTGGCTGGCTTACGATAATCAGCCTTGAATAGCCCTTATTATACATTCTCGCATTATTAACTTCATTTTCCCTCTTCCTCGGAGCATTTAAAATATTGATTTAGGAGCTCCTCTTTTGCATTTTCCATTTGTAACGATCTTCAAATTGTTTTGGGAGCTCCGCTCTCGCCTTTTTTGTTTCCGCTACAAGGTTGATTGGGTTATCCCCTGGACTAGAACCTGAATCTGTCGGGAAGTTCACCGGTGTCGAGATACCGGTCTGGTATTGGGGTCTGATGTTAATAGATACCCTTTGTGGATTCGTATTTGGTTGTGCTTGAGTGTTTGTTGGGGTAAAGCCTGAATGATAAGTGAAGTCCTCGTTATCATTCCCAGACTCAACCATATGGCTTTTTCCTTTTTCTAACCCTCCAACTAGCATCTGGGTTAATTAGCTCATCATGTTTCCTTGAAATTCTGGCATCTGATTCTTTATTTCTTGTTGATGTTTGGCTAATTTCTCTAGCATCTGTATTTGCATTTGCTCTAATCTCTCCAACATTTGGTCCATTTCTTTAGTCCTTGTTTGGGTATCTTAAGGATGCTTGGTTGGTAAGTTTTTGTTGGTTTCTAGATTAACTAAAATAATTTCGTTTAATTAGGGTCCTTTTCGTGAAATTTAATGTATATGATGCAATGTAATGCAAATGCATGAATGCAGAAGAAGGCATTGACTCTGATTCAATTCCATTAGAATAACTTTACTAGAAAACAAATTTCTTTACATAAAACAGATTACATATACGACTTTGCCTTAATGCTCAAAGCCTTAACCTTCCTAAGAAGCCTAGCTAACTCTTGATCCCGATCTGATTCTGATTCATACTTCAAACTTAGTATGTCAGCCTGAACTGCTAGGGTCTGCAAATGATCAGCCACTTCTTATATTTGAGCCATAGCTTCACCTATGATATAGTCTTTATCCCAGACATGACTTTGAGAACGATGAAGTTGCTCTTTCCCCTGCTCGTTGCTTGCTTTGAAGAGTTCAACTCAGAGTTCACAATTTTGTAATGCGATCTCGAGCTCTTCTATTTTTCTTTCTAGCTCTTCAATCTTTTTTAAACTTGCTTTCAGCTCAATTGTGGAATTGCAATTACGATACTGATGAAGTGACTTTTCCAATTCTGCAACCCTGGCTTTTAATCTGACCTTTTCATTCTGCCATTCTAATAGGTCTTTCTCTAAGGCATTTCCTTGAACCTGGGCATCTTGGTATTTCTTTTCCTATTGCTCAGCTCTATTCTTTTCTTTGTTGATCTCTTGTCGCCATTGTTCTAATGTCTTTCTTAATCTGGCAGTCCTCATTGATAAGCGCAACTTCTTGTAATCGTTTTTTAGACTATCCAAATCTTCTTCAGCCTTATTTTTTCCTTTTCTTAATTTATCGGACTCTAGCTTTTGGACATCAACATCTAGTCCTAATTGCATCTTTTCTTTTTCTAATTGCTCTATCCTCTTTCCTAGCTCTAAATTCCTTCTTTCAAAATTTTGCTTTATGATCTCTAACTCAAACTGGACCACTCGCAGATATTCCTTCATTGGTCGAATGCCTTCCTGACTTGGCCCAGGGACATTATCATTGACTCTTTTACCCAACCATCCATTGTATTCGGGGGTCGTCGTCGGGCCTGCGACAAATCTCTTCATTCGGCGGGTTTGGTTCCAGGCATTGCACATTTCTCGGACCTTTTTCTTGTAGTTGTCCCCCTTATACGAAAACTTTCATTGAGCCGACCCTTGAGTTGTTGGTATGAATTGTCTCGATCTAAACTGCCTTAACACAAGTATAGGAGCATATCCAACAGCTCCCCAAACCCCAAGCAGAGGGACCCAATCGAACTCACCATATCGATATAGAATCTCATCCGGAGCCATCCAAGGGGCTCTCTATTGGACGTCTTCGTCATGCAGGTTTTGGAGAATCATCATACATTTCTCCTCTGTAATATCATCCCGTCTCAGAGCAACCAGTAACTCTTTTAGTGGAGAATAGTTTTCGGAGAAGATTCGGTACGAAACATTTTCTACTTTCCAAAAATGGCTGTGAAACCATGCTAATAAAAGTTGGGCACATCCGACAAATCTCCCTTCACCCGCACTTCGGTATGAGTTCAGGGACCTGAAGGTTTCGACCAGAATTACAGGTGTAACCCTTTTATCAAGTCGATCAAATAAATCAGAGACAACCTCATTTATATGCCCCAAAGCCTTGGGGAAGATCACCAATCCATAAATGCTTAACGCAAATACATCGACCCTTTTCTTAACGTCGAGATGTGCTAGGATCAAATCTCGCAAATTTCTCCAAGGGATGTACTTACTGTCACCTTTCTGTTTGATTCAAGCTGCCACCCACTGTTCGCTCATCCCCGTGACGTTCATTAATTTCTTTAAGAACGTCGAGACATTGACAGCCCTAGAGTAGACTTTGTCGGTCTGAATCTTCGGGCAACGGAGCAAGATTGTGTACTCTTCCATAGTAGGTACCAAATCCACATTTCCAAAAGTAAAACAACTATAGGTAGTGTTCCAAAATTGAGCCAGAGCTTGAAACAAATGCTTGTCTACTTTTACATCGAGTAGGTAAGGTAGATCACCATAATTACTATAAAATAACTGCTTGATTTCTTCATCCCACTGAACCCATAACTCTTTCAATTCTAAAAGATTGTTTTGGGTCACACTGATACGAGTGAAATCCCATAATCCTGATACATACCCTTCCACCAGGCTATCACCTTTCTCTAGTTGTGTTCTCTCGGACCATATTCGGACAGCCACATTGTCTTCTACTTTATCAAAAAACCCGTTCTCCATGTCAAGCTATCTATTTAGCAATCGACTGTGAATCAATGCCCTCTTTATGATGAGAATGTCATACAATCAAAGCAAAATAGACAAATCAGTATACGAAACAAGAATTTAAAGCAAGCAAGAAATAATAAAGCGCCTATTCGGGTAACCACTAGGGTTTGTCGCGGCACTATCTAGGGTGGGTTCTTAGGATCTTCTATATGCGGTTTGGTTATAAAGTAAGGGTACCTGAACCGGCAGATTCCACAATCCTTACACATTATAGGCTCATATGGACTAAGTTCAGTTCAGTTCAGGGGAATACATTTCCCTACGGCTATACGAAGATGAAAATCTCACGAAGACATAGGTACGGATGTATCCCAAAAGCTATCCACTATCCTATACGGAGGTGAATACCTCACGAAGGAATAGCTTCTCACTCCCACTTAAAAGGGTAAGACTAAACGGTCATTATGCGATATGATGCGAAAATATTCTACGAGACTCAATCCACATCAATTATATAACATAAACAAATGCAATCAAAAGGATCGTAATTTTTCAAATCAAATTTTCAATTTTCGACAATAAGACAGAAAATAATCAATTTTACGGCTTCACTCTCTTGCTTCCCCAGTAGAGTCGCCAAGCTGTCGAAACCATTTTTTTTTGGTTGAAAAATGAGGTCGACTTTAAAAACGAAAATAGAGTCGCCACTAATATTTTTTTAGGTGTGATCGGGTCACCTTGAGATTGATCATTAAAACATTTTAATTTATTAAAATGATGATTTTGGCCTACAAAATTTGAGAAAACGAGTTCGGGAGTCGGTTACGCACGAGAAAGGATTAGCACCCTCGTAACGCCCAAAATTGGTACTGAAATGATTGATCAACGTCTTAATGTCAAAATTTTGAAAAGATTTTGAAATACGATGCTCTTTGTTTAAAGAAAAAGACTTGAATAAATTAAACTAGATACAGAGACCTGTTTATTTTGACGAAGTAAAATGTCATGCCCAGTGAGTTAGGATATGCATTTAAATTCGAAAAGAATATTCGGTTATTTGGGTCAAATGAAAAATCAGAACCCAGTAAGTTAGGGCACAATTTCTCAAAATTTCCAAACACAGAATTGCCTTTGCTTTTAAAAATCCTTATCTCGAGATAATAAAATGTCACATCCAGCGAGTTAGGACACAACCTTTTTGAATTCTTGAGAATAAACTTTTATTTAACTTTTATACTTTGACTTTAAAAAAAATAGGTTCTTTAGACTCAATGAGAAAAATCGAAACCTAGTAAGTTATGGTACGATTTCTTTCGAACCTTAGAATGCGGAGTATTTGCTTAAAAAGCCAAAAACTTTCTTAAGCCATCTTTCTCTTCTTTCTTCTAAAAGCCGAAATCTCTTATTTCACTTTCTTCTTCATTTTATTCCTCTTATGTCGATTTCTCTATAAAGCCGAAATCTCCATAATTTTTCTCTGATTGCTGAATCTCCTCTCAAGTGTTAGCCGAATTCCCTGTGTTGAGGTAAGTGTCGACTCCTGCTATTCTATTAGATTTCTTTTAGTTTTTACGAAACAAGGCCGAATGGCCACTTGGTTTGTTAAGGCTATCGATTGAGGCTAATATTTCTCTCTTTTTGCGTTTTGGGCGGCATTCTGGGATTTGAAGGAAACCCGATCGTTTAGATCTAAAAGCCAGAAATCACTAGTCTCTAATTTTAGGATTTCTAGGTAAGGATTTCAATTCTCCTTAAGATGATCAACAATTTTCTTTTCATTAGGCGTGCCTTAACCTAATGTTTCGTTACCAGCCTCTGAACAACACATTGGGCAGATAGCAGCTGTGTTGACTACGGATAGGGTCGACGTAGAAAGTCTTGTTCTAACGATAATCAGGTGTGTAGATCTCTAACACACTAGTTAACTATAATCTATATGTGTTATGGGCTAAAAAGCCAGAAAGTGGCTGTGTGACAGTCGAATAAAACCCTAAAAGGGTTAGACAAGGACGCCAGGTACGTAATCATAGAAATCTCTATGTGTATCAAAATATATGTTAGCCTATTTTCTTAAAGATGGTATGATGTTTTATGTGTGTATGCATGGGGTGGGATTATGATAATGAAGGGGAAGTGCATGATAGGTCACTTGGTGATCGGTGGTTAAACCATAAAATCTAAAATTAGGTCACAATTGTGATCGGTGGCTGAGCCACATTATACTATGAGGTCACATAGTGATCGGTGGCTATGCCACGTTTAATGATTCCTAAATAATAGGAATAGGCAGTACGGCTGTCGTTATGGTGTGTAGCAGATGGAGGGTTGATTGTAGAAATCCCTAAGGTGTAATAGTTGGCACGGGTTGGTGTGTAGAGGATGGAATTCTAGTTTGGGTTGGGCTATGCATCATTTATTATTTATCATGTGATTATGATTGTTGCCTTTATGTATGGGCCAGGGCTCATAATGTGTTTGTGGGCCTCAGGTCATTGTGTTTCGGGATTTACACACTGAGTCTTGGTGACTCACCCTTTCATTTTCCTCTACTCTTTCAAATGAGTAGTAGATCATGGACATGGGAGCCGAGACGGACTCGAGGGGCCATCAAGTTTTACTTCTATAGATTATTTTCGATTTTCTTTAAGTTTTTTTATATTTTGGGAATATTTATGTATTAAGGCCCCATAGTTTACCTTCATCTAGTAGTTTTTAATATTTGCAACTTATGAAACCATGTCAAAGGTTTAAATATACGAAATAATAATAATACAAGGTTTTCTTTACAAAAGTCACTTGTTTATTCAAATTTTGTCTAATTAACTTATGATTTTCTAAAGCCAACTTAGCAAAAGTTTTCAATGTGCAACTCGTAGCATACCAGATCTGGTCAGAACTTATGGGTCGGGTTTGGGGTGTTACATCAGAGGTGGCCGAATGTGGGACTGTGTGTGTGTAAGGGGGGACGGCTAGATAGAGTTAGGCAAAGCCGAATTTCGTCAATTTTCCTTAAGCTTTCTCTCTCAGTTTCTCTGTTGCCGAAACTTTTCCATCTTTTTTCTTCTTTTGATGAAACTGCTTCATAGCCGAAATCTCTGAGGGTCTTCTTGTTTTCTTTTCCTAAGCCAAAAACCGAAACTCCTCACTCAGTTTTTCCAAAAGCCGAAAACACATCAGTATTTCTCTTGTTCATCTTTCCGAGATTTTCTTAAAAGCCAAAATCCCTAGATCTCATCTCCTGTGATTGTCGAATTTCCTCTGTGGTGTCTACTTGTGTCGAATCTTCAAGAAAACTGAAGGTAAGTGTCAATTCGCGTGATTCAATCTTTTTCGGTTTTTAGAGACCCTAGCCGAATGACTATATGGAAACTGATCTTGTGTTTTTCTCTCATTTATGGCATTCCGGGATTTGAAGGAGATCTAATCGTTTAGATTTCTAAGCCAGAGTCCAGTAGCAGTCGAATTGTATTACTTTCGGGATTTCAAGGTAAGCTGTTAATTTAAACGTATAAATTTGGGTAAACACTAACCCTTGGCCGAATATAGGAGAGGCCTTATCTTCGCGTTCTTTCGTCTTTTGAGCAAAGTTGTAAGCAGAAGGCAATAGATCCGATTAGCGAGGGTATCGACATAGAGGGTAGTCCTACGCATTAATCAGGTGTGTAACTTCTCACACCATTTAGATTGTCTGTTAGTATGTGTAAATACATCTGTTTATATTCTGTTAAATGTCGAAATCCCAGCATAATGATTGAAAACCCGAGGAGGGTAACGGCGAATCACTAGGTTAGTGATCTCTGTCATTCTAAAGTGAATGTTTCCGTCGATTTGATATGATAAGCATGTATGCCAATTTCTGTAATTGCATGGGGTAAGGTGATTGATGAAAGGGGAAGTGTTCTGTTGTGGTGGCTAATGCCATGATCTGTTGTAGTGGCTTTTGCCATGATCTATTGTAGTGGCTAATGCCATGATCTGTTGTAGTGGCTATTGCCATGATCTGACGATGAGCAGCTATCTGCAGCATAACTTCCATCGATGGTGTGTAGCGGTGTGGGTTGATTGTAGAAATCTCTAATGGTGTGATTGGCAAGTAAGGGCGGTGTGTAACAGATGGAAACCTAGGATTGGGTTGGGCTTTGCATATTTTCTGATATATTATACTCTGTTATTTGTTTTGTGGGGCTAAGGCCCAATCTGATGGTGCAGGAGGGTTACACACTGAGTCTCGTGACTCACCTCATTATTTAACATCTTTCAGGTAGCACCTAGTGCATCAGACCGGGCTGGAGAGGAGCGCAAGGTGACCATCCAGAGATTATTTTGATTCAGCAAAAGACTTTACTAGTTTATTAATTTTTAATATTTTCAGTTAGTGGGTTTCAAGTTTCATTGTAATAAGGCCATGGGCCACTAGCTTTATATTTTTGTCTGTTTTGGGCTTTTATTATTACCAGACATTTAGATTTTACGTTTTAATTAAGCTAATGCATATATCAAATTTCAATTTTTAATTCACTAAGTCATTAATATAAAATGCATATCTTTTACAAATTATTCAACCATTCAGTTTCCCGAATAAAATGTTAAAATCAAGAAAAATATTTTCTGAAATTGAGACATCTTTTAAAATCTCCTTAGTGACATGCCAGATCCGGTCATGGTGTTTGGGCCGGGTTTGGGGTGTTACAAGTTGGTATCAGAGCCCGATTCAAAACTCGGCTTTGGGGTTTTAGGCTCAAAACTTTTTCTAAAGATGGGTTTTTGAAACATGCATGTTTATAAATAACACAGGAGGGTTTTCTCGACATGGCACTTACGTCTCCGGCCCAAGTCTGCCAGGTAGGTATTCTGAACTCACTGTGTGTTATATATGTTTGTGGGCTTGATGGGCTTTAAGGGACGTAGATTATTTTACTTAAACTTGATGGACTTTTGGCTTAGCTTAAACAACTTTTTAAATTTCATAAGACTTAATCTATCCAAACAAACCCGTGAACAAATCGCCGGGTTAGGGTGTGGCAACAGGCATGCGCATGTCTAGGATTGGATCTGGAAGAGCCTGGTACTTAAGCAGTCCTAGTGACTCACCTCCTCTTTCTTTGGAATCCTACAGTGCGTAGTATTTATTTCACCTAACTTAGTGAGGACTTGTTAATGTGCCAAAATTTATAATTAAAACCCGAAAGGGACCAGCCATCCTATTTTGCAAAATTACTAAATAACCCCTGATTTATAAAATGACCAAAATATCCCTGATTTGTAAAATTCCCAAATTACCCCTGATTTATAAAATGACCAAAATACCCTTAATTTGTAAAATGACCAAAGTACCCCTGATTTGTAAAAATTATCGAAATACTTCTGAATTTTAAAATTATCGAAATACCCTCGAATTTTAAAATTACCGAAATACCCCCGAATTGCAAAAATTACCAAAATACCCTTATTTCACAAAATCACCCAGGGAACCTTATTTTGGGAAATTATGAAAATACCCCTGTAGGATAAATTACGAAAATACCCCTGGGTAGTGAAATGACGAAGATACCCCTACATGCTGAATGTAAGTTCGTGGATGCTACTTGTATGTTAATACTTGATGACTGAATGTATGTGCTCCCTAGAACTAGGAGATGTGAACTTAAGATTGAATGGTAGATACAATTGCGAATTCGAAAGAACTACTTTTAAAACTACTACTCATAAGACTGTTCATGGATAATCAGTGGATGAAAACTAATGATTCATAAAATTCCTAATCAGATAAACGTAAATCGGTAGAATGAGTACAAGGGGTCGAGGACGTCTGCCGCGTGGTCATGGTAGGGGTAGGATGACCGTGTCAGAGCCAGCAGGATGACCGTGACAGTAAAGGAGGATGCTGTCGTAGACCGGATTGACTGGGATTTCTTTAAGGAGTCGTTTCAGGGAAAGTACGTTGGGTCCAGCTATGTGGATGCACAGAGGAAGGCATTTCTAAACTTGGTACAGGGAAGTAAGTCTGTATCTGAGTACGAGGCGGAGTTTCTGCAGTTGAGTTGTTACGCTCGAGGGATTGTGGCGACTGACTATGAGCGTTGCATACGGTTCGAGGATGGACTAAGAGATGAGCTAAGGGTATTGGTAGCACCGCAGCGGGAGAGGGACTTTGCGGTTTTGGTTGAGAAAACTAAGATATCTGAGAAGGTTAAGCGAATTGAGAAATAGAATAGGGATAAGGATAGGAATAGGAATAAGAGGAATTTTGGGCCGTCGAGATCATCTGGAAATTTTCAAAAACGACCTAGGTCTGATGGGCCAGCTCGTGCTCCGACGGGTCAGAATCGATCATGCCCTTCGTGTGGGAAGGTGCATTATGGGGAGTGTAGAAGGAGAACCAGTGGATGCTTTAGGTATGGATCCACGGAGCATATGATTAAGGACTGTCCACAGGTGAATCAGGCACAGCCCGAGGGACAAGGTTCTGATCAGGTTAGGAAAGGTGGTCAGCCAGTACCAAGGAGTCGTGGCGTAGCCAGAGGAGGAAATGGATTTGGTCGGGGTCGTGGAGCACCTGATAGGGGTGCGGGTAATGTAGACGCGAGACAGCCAGGTCTAGTTTATGCAGCTCATCGACGGGAGGATGGTGACGCACCAGACGTCATAACCGGTACGTTTCTTATTGCTAATAGCCCATACTTTGCTTTGATTGATATTGGGTCAACTCACTCCTATGTTGCATGTTCGGTATCTGAGACCCTAAGTATAGACTCTGAAACAACTACTAGGAAGATGACTGTGGTTAGCCCTTTAGAACAATCTAGGGTAGTGGACAAACTGTTTAGGAACGTACCTTTAGAGACGCAAGGGGTAGTATTTCCGGCAGACTTAATGGAATTACCATTTGGAGAGTTTGATCTTATCTTAGGAATTGATTGGTTGACGAAACATCGTGCTAAGTTGGATAGTGAGACTAAGTGCATGGTGTTGAGTACCCCGGAAGGCGGGGAGGCGGTGGTGTTAGGAGAAAGAAGGAATTACTATCCAACGTAGTGTCCGCATTAAAAGCTGTTAAGATGATTCGGAAGGGATGTAATGCGTTTTTAGCTTTTATCAGTGCTTTGGATGTTAAGGAGGCGACTGTCGATGAGGTTCGAACAGTCAAAGATTTCACAGATGTCTTTCCTGAAGAATTGCCCGGACTACCCTCGGATCGCGAAGTGGAGTTTGGAATAAAGCTACTGTAATATCCAGGATTTTGGGCTTGTGCATTTTGCTTAATTGTATGAAGTAGTATGCCTATGTGTGTTTTGAATATGTTTTATAGATTTCGGGAACTTTAGAGTGTAGGAGAATGCCTTAGAAAATATTGTATTTTAAGTTTTAAAGGGGGAGCTAGGCAAATGAGGCCTTAAGAAAATTTGTAGGGGAAATTGGACATAAAAATGGGCTTGTTAAAGTGGCAAGGAGGTGCCACTTAGGGCCTTGGTAAGTGATGCCTCAAGCAGTGGAGTAGGGCTCAGGTTCGAGCAGCAAGTGAAGCAAATGAGAGTTTTATTTTTCGGCAAAGTGGAGCAGTAGTGGACGGCGTAGGGACTTTAAGTGGATGAGCATTAGATATGTTCAAATTCTTTTTAATTTCGGCTAAGGTAGGAAGATAACTGTTGGCTTATTCAAATTATTTTGAATGGGTAAAGAAGAGAGAAAATAGGAGAAAAGCAAGGAGAAGCTAGTGTTTGAGTGTTAGCCGAATTCAAGAAAGGGGAGTGAGATGAGGCATTCGGTCATACAAGGAGGGCTATGTGCCGAAAGTTTAAGGCTATCAAAGTGATATTTTGGCTATTTTCTTTTGCCGAAATTTGTTCCATTCTCTCATGAACTTTCAACCCTTTTTCTTTCATAATCAAACCTCACCAAAATTCACTCTTTTCCTCTCATTTAGTCCTTGGCCGAATCATCCCAAGACCATTAGGGTCAATTGCTTTTTCTCATTTGTTTAAGGTAAGCCGAATCTACCATCTTTCCTTCTCATCTTTTCTTTCTATTCTACATAGGCCGAACTTCTCCCTCCCAAAAGTTCATCATTGCCGAAATTCTTGGATCATTACACCACCATTGCCGAACCTTTGTGAACCTCATTTCTTTTCTTTCCCATTTGATAAGGCCGAATATCTCTGTGGGTACAAGTAAAGGTGCAGTCGATTTTAGCAGTAAGGGTAAGGAGCAACTGTTGTTCGTTTTCTTTCTTTTCTTTTAGATTAGTCGAAAGTTGGAAACTAATCTCTTTTACTTTCTTTGGCTGAAACTTTGAAGAAGGATTTCGGGATTTGGTTGTAGCCGATTACAAGGGGGAGATCTTCCGGGATTTTAAGATCTAAGGTAAGCGAATGTAATCTTAGGCTGAAGGCCATTTATGGTGTTTATTAAGTGTTAGAATCGGATCTAACATGTGCCTATAGGAGTTCGACATTACCAGGAGCAAGGGATTAATTTCGGGATCTAGACAATCAAGGTAAGGAGAGTCTTGATATTCGGTCAAGGGCCTTTTTGTCTGTTAAATGTTGACCGATTTTAACTTTGGGTATTAGGAAGGAGTACAATCTGTTTCGGTAGACTTTCGAGATTCAGTGAACACGTTAGCACCAGGTGTGTAGCCCTGCATAATTCTTAATAGATTTATGGCATTGAATTAATACATGTGTTAATGAAAATATGAAAGATGTGGCTAAAGGTACCACACGATGGTACAAAATATTCAGGTAAGTTCACCTTTATTACTATGTTATTAATGTTATGAACATTGAATATGACACATACGAGAATTTGATATGAATATGGAATAAGGTATATGGCATGATTTATGCATGTTTGGTATGACGCATGGGCATATGGGTGATTATGAAAGGGGAATTGATCTGGTGGTTTTTACCATGTTATCTGGTGACTCATGTCACATCATCTGAATCTGGTGACTAATGTCACATATTACTATCTGGTGACTTTGTCACACTATCTGGTGGCTATGCCACGATTATAAGGGCGATGTGCAGTTGACTGCAGCGACTGCCTTCGATGGTGTGCAGCGGATGGAGGGTCGATTTAGTAATCCCCACGGTGTGATTGGCTGGTACGGGTGATGTGTAGAGGATGGATATTTAGGTTTGGGTTGGGATTGCATCATTGCTTATATTTGTTATGTATGATTTGATATGTCTAAATCGTTTGGGAGTTTGTGTTGGTTGTTACACACTGAGTCTGTCGACTCACCCCTCGTGGGCTAACGTTTTGCAGGTGACACTCAGTAATTAGACCGGGTCGGCAGGAACTTAGTGGTGGCTATGCTCAGCTCTGGGTTTTCTTTTATTTTGGGACTTTATATTAAATTTTGGATTTATTTTGGGTTTTTGTTTGTTGTAATAAGGCCATTACTATTAAACTGTTTTATGCATGCATTTTTTATCAAATCAAAGGTTAAATAACTTTTCTTTAAAGTCAATTTTAAATGTTTTGACACTTAACCACCAACGATTTTCAACTTAATGATAAACTCTAAAAATTCGGCATTTCTTTTAACTTATAGTTTTCAAGTACGAAAATAACATTTTAATAAATATAGACTTAAAAAATGATATCGTTTTTCATTTAACCACAACATAAATCGATTTCTTTTCAAAACCACCCAAATTTTCCGAGTGGACAAACAAGCTTTTGAAACGTTTTACTCTAGGAGCATGCTAGATCCGGTCGAGCTCGTGGGCTGGGTTTAGGGTGTTTTAATTTGGTATCAGAGCCCAGTTTTAAACTCTCGGCCTTGGGTTTAAAGCCTATAACGTTTTCAAAATTAAGCCCAAATAAGTTTTTGTGAAAATTTTTGGAATTGAGCAGGTTTTCTGGCATGGCACCTAAGTCTCCGACCCGAAGTCCACCAGGTAAGTACCCCTAACTGTTGTATGATTTGTATTGTTGTATGTATATGGGTAATACGGGATCGTAGATTAGTACATTAGGAGTTATTGAACCCTAGGATTAGTTACTCCAACACAGAATTTCATAAAATTTAAAGCCTAGTCAAACAAACCTGTGAGTAAGTCGCCGAGTTAGGGTGTGGCAACCATTGTGCGCATGTCTAGGATTGGATTCAGGGAGAGCTTGGTATTTAAGCAGTCCTAGTGACTCACCTCCTCTTCGCTCGAATTCTACCTGGTGCGTAGTGACGGTTCACCCTAACCAAGAGGACTCATTCACGGGCTAAATTCAATAATTAAAACCCGAAAAGGACTATCTACACTATTTTATAAAAACCTTAGTTTTAAAATCACCAAATTACCCCTTTGATTTGTAAAAACCATTTTTAGACTTTGAAAATTTTTTCCAAAATATTCTCGATTTATAAAATTACCCAAATACCCCTAGTTTGTAAAATTACTAAAATACCCTTGGTTTATAAAATGACCATACTACCCTCGACTTTTACTAAGATATTTTTACTTTAAAAAAATACCAAAAACCCCTATTTTGCAAAATATCAAGATACCCTGATTTGGAAAATTACCAAAATACCCCTATCGAACAAATTACGAAAATACCCCTGGGATGGGAACGGACGAAAATGTTCAAGTGGTGAATGTGTGTAGTAGATACTATTGAATGAATGTGTTTCTCTGAATTAGGGTAGAAGACTTGAAACGAAAACTCTGAAATGAACGAAAGAACTACTACTAAACTTCTTTACATAAAATTTCTTCTTGGGTAATCACTGAAACAAAGACTAATGCATAAAACTTTTTAAACCAGATTAAATCGCGATCGTAGACATGAGTTCTAGGGGACATGGTCGTAATGTGCGAGGGCGTGGTAGAGGCAGAATGACCGTATCGGAACCCGTTAGGTCTGGTCAAGGGTCTGAGAATGAAGTACCACCACCACCAGCAGCTGCTGGTGTTGAGCATCAGGATCAGACGGGGGATGATGCAGTATCGCAGGCAATGCTGCGGGTTCTTGAGATGGTGGCTGGAGCAAGTGGAGGTGTGGGAGCTCGAAAATCTGTACCCGAGCGACTCCGAGCCAATAGAGCTAAAGTATTTCGTGGTCTATCCAGTGTGGCGCCCAATACGACTGAGTATTGGTTGGAGGCGACGGAGCGAATCATGGATGAGCTGGATCTGACTGTTGAGGAGAAACTGAAAGGAATAGTGTCGCTTCTCCACGATGAGTCATATCAATGGTGGCTCACGATTCCGGATGGTGCTACAGCTAAGGATCTCACTTGGGAGTATTTTAAGGCGGCGTAGCAGAAGAAGTATGTTGGTACTAGTTATATTGATGCGCAGAGGAAGGCATTTTTGAGGCTGGTTCAAGGGAATAAGTCCGTAGCGGAGTACGAGGCAGAATTCTTAAGATTGAGCCGGTATGCTCGGGGAATCGTGGCTACGGAGCATGAGCGATGTGTCTAGTTTGAGGACGGGCTGAGGGATGACCTGAGATTGTTGATAGCTCCACAGCAGGAGTGGGAGTTTGCCGTGTTGGTAGAGAAGGGTAAGGTAGCCGAAGGGATTAAGGAATCTGTGAGACAGAATACGGATCGAAATAGGCAAAAGAGAGGCTTTGGATCAGCAGGGTCATCCGGGAATGTTCAAAAGAGGCATAGAGTTGATGGGTCGCGAGGTCAGCAGGTTGTTACAGGAGGGTAGTATCGTACTTGTGCTCAGTGTGGAAAGATGCACTTAGGAGAGTGTTGGAAGAAGACAGGGGGATGTTTTAAGTGTGGATCCAAGGATCACATGATTAGGGACTGTCATATGAAAACAGAGGAGAGTCGACCAACAGGTCAGGGTTTTAATCAAGCTGGAAGAGGTGGGCAGCAGCCACCATGAGGTCGTGGTCCGATTGGAAGAGGTAATGGTTCTGGAAGAGGACGGGGAACATCGGGCAGAGGTGTTGGTAATACGGAGGCTAGACAGCTAGGTATGGTATATGCAGTTTGTCGGAGGGAGGATGGAGACGCACCGGATGTCATAACTGGTATGTTTCTTATAGCTGACAAGCCTTACTTTACTTTAATTGATGTTGGCTTGACCCACTCTTATGTTGCATGTAGAGTAGTTGAAACGCTAGGTATAGCATCTGAACTATCTAATAGGGAGATGACTGTAGTAAGCCCGTTAGGTCAAACTGTAGTGGTGAATAGGATATTACAGAATGTACCTCTAGAGATTCAGGGAGTGGTATTCCCTGCTGACTTGATGGAACTACCTTTCAGAGAATTCGATCTCATTCTTGGCATAGATTGGCTAGTGGAACATTGGGCTAAATTGGATTACGCAGCTAAGCGAATGGAGTTAAGGACCCTGGAGGATGAGGAGATAATTATGATAGGAGAAAGAAGAAACTACTTGTCTAATGTAGTCTCCACATTAAAGGATGATAAGATGGTTCGAAAAGGGTGCAAGGCATTTTTGACCTTCGTTAGTGCGTTGGATGCGGAAGAAGAGGGAGTTAATGGAGTTAGAACCGTAAGGGAATTTGTGGATGTTTTTCCGGATGAGTTACCTGGGATACCCCCGGACAGAGAGGTGGAGTTCGGAATTGACTTGCTATCGGGTACAGCTCCTGTGTCAATTGCTTCGTATAGAATGGCACCAAAGGAGTTGGTTGAGCTCAAGGCTCAAATCTAAGAGTTGCTTGATCGTGGGTTTATCTGACCCAGTGTGTCTCCATGGGGAGCACCGGTCTTGTTTGTAAAGAAGAAAGACGGGATTATGCGTATGTGCATAGATTATCGTCAGTTGAATAAGCTGACCATCAAGAACAAGTACCCTTTGCCAAGGATAGACGACTTGTTCAATCAGCTTAAGGGGGCCGCAGTATTCTCAAAGATAGATCTAAGATCGGGATATCATCAACTTAAGGTGAAGGAAGTGGATATCCATAAGACAGCTTTCCGGACAAGATACGGGCATTATGAGTTCCTGGTAATGCCGTTCGGATTGACGAACGCCCCAGCCGTGTTCATGGATATGATGAATTGGGTTTTCCAACCCTACTTAGATCGGTTCGTTGTTGTGTTCATATATGACATCCTAGTGTATTCCAAGTCGGAGGAAGAACATGATGAGCATTTCCGGATAGTGCTACAAGTGTTAAGGGAAAAGAAGCTGTATGCCAAATTTAGCATGTGTGAATTTTGGCTTAAGGAAGTTGCGTTCTTAGGACATGTGGTGTCTGCAGAAGGGATAATGGTGGATTCTAGGAAGATTGAGGCAGTGCTAGATTGGAAACCACCTAAGTCTGTGGCTGAGGTTTGCAGTTTCTTGGGATTGGCAGGCTACTACAGAAGGTTCGTGGAAGGGTTCTCATCAATAGTTGCACCTTTGACAAAGTTGTTGAGAAATGAGGTACCTTTCATATGGACAGATAAGCAACAGGAGAGCTTTGAGAAGCTTAAGAGGGTTTTAACTGAAGCTCCGATTTTGATTCAACCTGAGGCAGGGAAGGATTTTGTGGTGTATTGTGACGTTTCTCATACAGGTTTGGGATGCATATTGATGCAGGACAGGAAGGTGGTCGCTTATGCGTCTCGGCAATTAAGGCCACATGAGGTTAACTATTTGACGCATGATTTGGAATTGGCGGCAGTGGTCTTTGCTCTTAAGGTATGGAGGCACTATTTATATGGAGAAAAGTCAATGATCTACACAGACCACAAGAGCCTTAAGTATCTGCTGACTCAGAAAGAGCTGAATCTGAGACAGCGAAGGTGGGTGGAGTTATTAAAAGACTACGATTGTTCTATAGAGTATCACCCAGGCAAGGCTAATATAGTGGCAGATACCCTAAGTCGGAAAGTAGTGTCGGATCTGAGAGCGATGTTTGCACATCTTACCTTGTATGACGATGGAAGTTTGTTAGCAGAGTTGCAGGTCAAGCCATCATGGTTGAATGAGGTGAAAGAAGGACAGTTGGCAGATGATGATCTAAGTGCTAAGTTGCGGCAAATGCAGTGTAGGGAGTTGGAAAACTATGGTGCTAACAGTGAGGGAGTGCTGTGTTTTCATGGCAAGATCTGTATGCCTAAGAATAAGGAGTTAAGGCATAGAATTCTTCAGGAATCGTATAGTAGCCCTTATGCTATACATCCTGAAGGTAGTAAGTTGTATCGAGATCTACGGGAATAGTTTTGGTGGCCTGGTCTTAAGCGAGAAGTTACAGAATTTGTAGGGAAGTGCTTAACGTGTCAGCAAGTCAAGGCTGAACACCAAGTTCCGTCAGGATTGCTTCAGCCGATAAAGATTCCGCAGTGGAAGTGGGAGAGAATCACCATGGACTTCGTTAGTGGGCTTCCCCTTATGCCTATTAAGGAGGACTCGGTATGGGTGATAGTGGATCGATTGACAAAGTCCGCGCATTTCATACTAGTGCGGGTTAACTATTCTTTGCAGAGGTTAGCGAAGTTGTATGAGGCAGAAATTGTGAGATTGCATGGAGTACCGGTGTCGATTATTTCAGATAGGGATCCAAGGTTTACGTCTCGGTTTTGGAAAGTATTACATCAGGCTTTAGGCATCAGATTAGACTTCAGTACGGCATTTCATCCGCAGTCGGACGGCCAGTCTGAGCGAGCGATCCAAGTGTTAGAAGATATGCTGAGGGGCTGTGTGATAGACTTCAGAGGAAGTTGGGAAGAATATTTGGCTTAGCAGAATTTGCGTATAATAACAGCTATCAATCCAGTATTTGGATGGCACCGTATGAAGCGCTGTATGGACGGAGGTGTCGCACTCCTACGTGTTTGACAAAATTGGGGAAACGTCGAGTTTTGGGTCCAGAGATTATGGTAGAATCCGAGGAGAAGGTTAGGGTAATTCGGGCACAGTTGAAGGAGGCATCTGATAGGCAGAAGTCGTATGCGGATCTCAAGCGGAAGGAAATAGAGTTTGCTGTGGGAGATCAGGTGTTTCTTAAAGTTTCACCATTGAAGAAAGTGATGAGATTTGGTCGCAAGGGGAAGTTAAGTCCCAGGTTTATAGGACCTTATCAGGTATTGAAGCGAGTTGGACCAGTGGCATACCAGTTAGAGTTACCTCCAGAGTTGAAGCGGATGCATGATGTGTTCCATGTTTCTATGCTACGTCGTTACCGATCAGATCCATCTCATGTAGTACCGGTTGAAGAGGTGGAGTTAAGACCAGATTTGTCTTATGGGGAAGAGCCCATTCAGATCTTGAAGCGAGATGTGAAAGTGTTGCGAAGGAAATCGGTTCCTCTAATCAAAGTATTATGGAGTAATCATGGATCGGAAGAAGCTTCGTGGGAGCCGGAAGAAGCAATGCGACAGCAATACCCTCATCTATTTTAGCCAGGTAATTTTGAGGTCGAAATTATTTTAAGGGGGTAGAACTATAATATCCAGGATTTTGGGCTTGTGCATTTTGCTTAATTGTATAAAGTAGTATGCCTATGTGTGTTTTGAATGTGTTTTATAGATTTTGGGAACTTTAGAGTGTAGGAGAATGCTTTAGAAAATATTGTATTTTAAGTCTTAAAGGGGGAGCTAGGCAAATGAGGCCTTAAGAAAATTTGTAGGGGAAATTGGACATAAAAATAGGCTTGTTAAAGTGGCAAGGAGGCGCCACTTAGGGCCTTGGTAAGTGACGCCTCAAGTAGTGGAATAGGGCTCAGGTTCGAGCAGGAAGGGAAGCAAATGGGAGTTTTATTTTTCGACAAAGTGGAGCAGTAGTGGACGGCACAGGGACTTTAAGTGGATGAGCATTAGATGTGTTCAAATTCTTTTTAATTTCGGCTAAGGTAGGAAGATAATTGTTGGCTTACTCAAATTATTTTGAATGGGTAAAGAAGAGAGAAAATAGGAGAAAAGCAAGGAGAAGCTAGTGTTTGAGTGTTAGCCAAATTCAAGAGAGGGGAGTGAGATGAGGCATTCGGTCATACAAGGGGGCTATGTGCCGAAAGTTTAAGGCTATCAAAGTGATATTTTGGCTATTTTCTTTTGCCGAAATTTGTTCCATTCTCTCATGAACTTTCAACCTTTTTTTTTCATAATCAAACCTCACCAAAATTCACTCTTTTCCTCTCATTTAGTCATTGGCCGAATCATCCCAAGACCATTAGGGTCAATTGCTTTTTCTCATTTGTTTAAGGTAAGCCGAATCTACCATCTTTCCTTCTCATCTTTTCTTTCTATTCTACTTAGGCCGAACTTCTCCCTCCCAAAAGTTCATCATTGCCGAAATTCTTGGATCAACACACCACCATTGCCGAACCTTTGTGAACCTTATTTCTTTTCTTTCCCATTTGATAAGGCCAAATATCTCTGTGGGTACAAGTAAAGGTGCAGTCGATTTCAGCAGTAAGGGTAAGGAGCAACTGTTGTTCGTTTTCTTTCTTTTCTTTTAGATTAGCCGAAAGTTGGAAACTATTCTCTTTTACTTTCTTTGGCCGAAACCTTGAAGAAGGATTTCGAGATTTGGTTGTAGCCGATTACAAGGGGGAGATCTTCCGGGATTTTAAGATCTAAGGTAAGCGAATGTAATCTTAGGCCGAAGGCCATTTATGGTGTTTATTAAGTGTTAGAATCGGATCTAACATGTGCCTATAGGAGTTCGACATTACCAGGAGCAATGGATTAATTTCGGGATCTAGACAATCAAGGTAAGGAGAGTCTTGATATTCGGTCAAGGGCCTTTTTGTCTATTAAATGTTGACCGATTTTAACTTTGGGTATTAGGAAGGAGTACAATCTGTTTCGGTAGACTTTCGGGATTCAGTAAACACGTTAGTACCAGGTGTGTAGCGCTACACTAATTCTTAATAGATTTATGGTATTGAATTAATACATGTGTTAATGAAAATATGAAAGATGTGGCTAAAGGTACCACACGATGGTACAAAGTATTCAGGTACGTTCACCTTTATTACTATGTTATTAATGTTATGAACATTGAATATGACACATACGAGAATTTGATATGAATATGGAATAAGGCATATGGCATGATTTATGCATGTTTTGTATGACGCATGGGCATATGGGTGATTATGAAAGGGGAAGTGATCTGGTGGTTTTAACCACGTTATCTGGTGACTCATATCACATCATCTGAATCTGGTGACTAATGTCACATATTACTATCTTGTGACTTTGTCACATTATATGGTGGCTATGCCACGATTATAAGGGCGATGTGCGATTGATCGCAAGCTGGCGCGCGCCGATGGTGTGTAGCGGATTGAGGGTCGATTTAGTAATCCCCACGGTGTGATTGGCTGGTACGGGTGATGTGTAGAGGATGGATATTTAGGTTTGGGTTGGGATTGCATCATTGCTTATATTTGTTATGTATGATTTGATATGTCTAAATCGTTTGGGAGTTTGTGTTGGTTGTTACACACCGAGTCCTGGCCGACTCACCCCTCGTGGCTAACATTTTTGCAGCGACACTTCTCAAGAATTGGACCGGGTCGGCAGGAACTTAGTGGTGGCCATGCTCAGCTTAGGGTTTTCTTTTATTTTGGGACTTTATATTAAATTTTGGATTTATTTCGGGTTTTGCTTTGTTGTAATAAGGCCATTACTATTAAACTGTTTTATGCATGCATTTTATTTGTTTTATTATGATACGATTATTATCAAATCAAAGGTTAAATAACTTTTCTTTAAAGTCAATTTTAAATGTTTTGACACTTAACCACCAACGATTTTCAACTTAATGATAAACTCTAAAAATTCGGCATTTCTTTTAACTTATAGTTTTCAAGTACGAAAATAACATTTTAATAAATATAGACTTCAAAAATGATATCGTTTTTTGTTTAACCACAACACAAATCGATTTCTTTTCAAAACCACCCAAATTTTCCGAGTGGACAAACAAGCTTTTGAAACGTTTTACTCCAGGAGCATGCCAGATTCGGTCGAGGCTTGTGGGCCGGGTTTAGGGTGTTTCAGCTACTTCCGGGTACAGCTCCGGTGTCCATTGCTCCTTATAGAATGGCGCCGAAGGAGTTGGTGGAACTCAAAGCTCAGATCCAGGAACTGTTGGATCGAGGTTTTATTCGACAGAGTGTGTCTCCGTGGGGAGCGCCGGTTCTATTTGTGAAGAAGAAGGACAGAACCATGCGTATGTGTGTGGACTAGTGTCAACTGAATAAGTTAACAATTAAGCACAAGTATCCACTGCCGAGAATCGACGATCTGTTTGATCAACTCAAAGGAGCTTTGGTCTTTTCTAAGATTGACTTAAGGTCAGGATATCATCAGTTAAGGGTAATGGAAGGAGACATTCATAAAACGGCGTTTCGGACTCGGTACGGTCATTATGAGTTCTTGGTGATGCCGTTCGGGTTGACGAATGCACCAGCAGCATTTATGGATATGATAAACGGGGTATTTCAACCGTATCTTGATCGGTTCATCGTGGTGTTCATTGATGATATCCTGGTTTACTCCAAGTCTGAGGAGGAGCATGATGCACATCTCCGTGTGGTGTTGCAAATTCTGAGGGAGAAGCAGTTATACGCAAAGTTCAGTAAGTGCGAGTTCTGGCTAAGGGAAGTAACTTTCTTAGGGCATGTGGTTTCTGCAGAGGGAATTAGGGTTGACCCTCGAAAGATAGAAGCTGTATTGGATTGGAAACCGCCGAAGTCTGTGGCAGAGGTTCGAAGTTTCTTAGGATTGGCAGGGTATTACAGGAGGTTTGTTGAGGGGTTCTCATTAATTGCGGCACCTCTAAGTAAGTTGTTGAGGAAGGGAGTACCGTTTGTGTGGACCGACAAGCAGGAGGAGAGCTTTGAGAAGCTGAAGAGAATCTTGACGGAAGCGCCAGTGTTAATTCAGCCAGAGGGGGAAAAGAATTTACCATCTACTGTGATGCGTCACACACGGGTTTAGGATGTGTGTTGATGCAAGTTGGAAAAGTTGTTGCATATGCGTCTCGACAGTTGAGACCGCATGAATTGAACTACCCTACGCACGATTTAGAATTGGCGGCGGTAGTGTTCGCTCTGAAGATTTGGAGGCACTACCTATATAGGGAGAAGTCGGTTATTTACACGGGCCATAAGAGTGTAACATCCTAAATTTATGGGCCTATGCATTTAGTATAAGGATAAGTTTAAATAGGATAATTTAATTGATAGGGGTCTAAATTTGGGATTAGAATTAGGCAAAAGGCCCAGATTAAATTATTTTAAGGTGGCATCCTAAACAATTAAAAAGGAACAAGTTTTGGGTCACAAGGAGCCCATGTTTTTAGGCCAAATTCGGCACTTTAAATGAAGAGAGGGTGACGCCACACACAAGGAATTAGGGGCCCAAGTATTAAGTTTAATGAGGCCCAAATCCTTTAATTTAAGTGAGTTAAATTTGGCATTAGGGTTAGTAGAGGTGGACGGCTACAAGGCTATAAAATAGGAGAAATTATGTGGATTTTTAAGTGATAATATCATAGATAAAAAAGAGAAAAATTAGGAGCTTATCTCTAAGGGAAGTGTTGGCCGAAAATCCACCACCTAGAGGAGTGTAAAATTTGGCTACTGCATGGCAAAGAGGGTGCCGAATTTCTCCTCTCTTTTAGCTTGAATTTTAAGGGCGTTTTCGGTTTTTAGCAGTAGGTGCCAAAATATCTATAAATAGGGGGGTTAGCTCCTTGTTTCTGACACTGAAAACCCTAAAATCCTCTCCCTTTGTGCCGAAATTCCCTAGCCTCTCCCTCTCCAATTTCTTTAAAAGCCGAAACTCCTCTCCACTTTTTCCTTCTTGTGCCAATTTCTCTAAAAAGCCGAAGCATCCATAGTCTTTTCTTCTATTCATCCTATTTGAGAATTAGTTCTATACTTCCGGTATTTAAATCTTCTGTTGGCATTGCCAAATCCTCTCTCTAGTGTTAGCCGAATCTCCTATGCTAAGGCGGCAATTTGGGATTTGAAGGAAGCTTAGTCGACTAGATCTAAAATCCAAAAATCATAAGTCTCCAATTTCAAGATTTTAAGGTAAGAAGATTTGTTATTCAAATATATAAAATTAGGTAGAACACTAACCATGGCCAAATATAGGAGAGGCCCTAGTTTCACATCCTTCCAGCTTTTTGAAGCAAAGCTGTAGATTGGTTTAGCGAGGGTATCGACATTAATCAGGTGTGTAGATCTCTAACACACTACTAATAAACTTGTATGTATATCTATTTATGCATGTTATGGGCTAAAAAGCCGGAACAAGGTTGTATAGACAGTCGAATGGAACCCTAAAAGGGTTAGGCAAGGATGCCAGGTACGTAAACATGGAACTCCCTATGTGTATCGAAAAATATTTAAGTTGCATGATGTTTTCTTATGTATGTATGCATGGGGTGGGAATGATGATAATTGAAGGGGAAGTGCATGATAGTCACTTGATGATCGGTGGTAGAAATCCCACATATTATAAATGTAAGGTCACATAGTGATAGGTGGCTATGCCACGTTTAATGATTCCTACTTGATAGGAATAGGCAGTTCGGCTGTCGTTTTGGTGTGTAGCGGATGGAGGGTTGATTGTAGAAATCCCCAAGGTGTGATGGTTGGTACGAGTTGGTGTGTAGAGGATGGAAACCTAGGATGGGTTGGGTTATGCATTCCTTATTGTTTATTATGTGATTATGAATGATGCCTTCTCAGTATGGGCGGGGCCCATAATGTGTTTAATGGGCTCAGTCGATGTGTGTTTTGTGATTTATACACTGAGTCTTTGTGACTCACGCTTTCCTTTCTCTACTCTTCAGATGAGCAGTAGATCGTGGATATGGGAGACAAGACGGACTCGAGGGGCTATCAAGTTTTATTTCTACAAGTTATTTTCTTTTGGGATTTCTTAAAGTTTAATTTATTTCTTTGTTATTTCGAGAATATTTATGTAATAAGGCCCCTAGTGTTCATTCAACTTAGCAGTTATCAATGTTAAGCAACTTATGAATTTTATGATAAGGTTTATTTATACTTAATAATAAAAATACAAAGAGATTTATTTTCAAAAAGTCTCTCATTTATTCAAATTTAATTAACTTAACTTGTGTTTTCAAAACGCAATAAAGTGTTATGTGTTCGATAACATGCCAGATCCGGTCGAAATGCATGGGCCGAGTTTGGGGTGTTACAAAGAGCTTGAAGTATCTCCTTACCCAGAAGGAGTTGATTCTGAGGCAACGTAGGTGGATTGAGCTCTTGAAGGACTATGATTGCTCAATCGAATATCATCCGGGTAAGGCTAATGTAGTGGCAGATGCGCTGAGTAGGAAGGCGGTAGTGGATTTGAGGGCGATGTTCGCTCATCTTAGTCTGTATGAGGATGGAAGTTTGGTAGCTGAACTCCAAGTAAGACCTATGTGGACAAGTCAGATCAAAGAGAAGAACTTCTAGATGATGTCTTGAGTACTCGAATCCGACAAGTGCAAGGCGGTGAAGGAGAGGACTATAGTGTGAATGGTGATGGGGTTCTGTGTTTCCATAAGAGAATTTGTATGCCAAAGGATGTTGAGTTAAGGCAGATCATTCTGTGAGAGGCGCATAGTAGCCCATACGCTATGCATCTTAGAGGAGTTAAGATGTATCAGGATTTGCGAGAGCAATTTTGGTGGCCAGGTCTAAAGAGGGAAGTAACAGAATTCATGAGTAAGTGTCTGACGTGTCAGCAGGTGAAAGCGGAGCATCAGTTGCCTGCGGAATTGTTGCAACCGGTGAAGATTTCGCAATGGAAATAGGAAAGAATCACGATGGATTTTGTTAGTGGGTTACCTCTTACACCCACTAAGAAGGATTCGATTTGGGTGATTGTTGATCGACTGACGAAGTCTGCTCACTTCATACCAGTTCGTGTTGACTATTCTCTGCAAAGGTTGGCTAAACCGCATGCGTGGTCGAGGTTGTGAGACTGCATGGTGTACCTGTGTCGATCATATTGGATAGGGACCCTAGGTTCACGTCAAGATTTTGGAAGGCTCTTCATCAGGCAATGGGAACAAGGTTAGATTTCAGCACCGCTTTTCACCCACAGACTGATAGTCAGTCTGAGAAGGTAATCCAGGTCTTGCA